>CM035106.1:11891141-12491141 GCA_020205505.1 Panax japonicus | reverse complement strand
TTTCAAACCCTAGTTATTTGTGAAGGTTTTTTAAAATTCAAAACTATTTTTGATCACATGGTTGTGTAGAGTTTTTCAATACGAATATGTGAATATATTATTTGCATTTTTTGGACTTGAAATGAGTTAGTTATGACCATTTTAAAAAAAGGTATAAAATTATAATTTTTCATCCGAAAGCCATAACTGAAGGTTGAAGATGATGACATCAGCGACACGAGGTGATTCCTGAGTGACTCAGTGTCCTTACACGTGTCAGAGACTAAGCCATGTCAGCGACACGTAGATGATGACAGAGTTAAAAAGTGACACATCACTAACACGTGGTGACACGTGTTACAGTCAGTAGTTAACGTGTCGCTCAACTTCTGCCACGTGGACCAATTACAGGTCGTAACATAAGCAGCTTAGTTTGCTCCGCCACGCCATGTGCGCCCCTAACAGCGAAGCACACACACAACAGTGGCGCGTGTAGTCACGCGTCGCTTTCTCGATATTTTTCGACCGTAAAATTTTTACAGTAATTTTTATTTTTTATTTCTGATTTTTTTGTATATTAAAATTAATTTTTGGATATATATGGAATTTTTAGAAATTAAATTTGTAGTAAAAAATTGCTTAAAATTTTGTTTTAAAATATTGGGAAATTGGTTTTTCTGTCCAAAATTTTTTCATAGATACCAGAAAGCTAATTTTTCATTTATATATATATATATATATATATATATATATATATATATATATATATATATATATATATAACTCTCAAGCTATAAAAGGATAGTTTTACACACATGTTTATTGTATATAGACAATAAACTATAACCCTAAAACCTGTATAACTCTGTTTCAGTCTATAATCTTGTTTTTATACATCTATCCAAATTACACCTAAAACATTATATTTTATAAAAATTTCTATTAAAATAAATAATATACATTTTTTGAGAATCATAATAAAATAAAATAAATTAAAAATATCTCATTTTCATGTCCCATTTTCCGGTCTTTCTAGAAGGACTCATTTTGACCACATCTAATACATAAGGGACACTTACTGACAACATCTAGTAATATAAAAAATCAACTGTTTCGTTAATATTGGGAAGATTTAGTTATCTGACCAATAACTACAATTACCTTGATTAACATGCATTTTGGCTAAAAAGGTTATATAGGATACCTAGTTTTCTAGTGCTTCTTCAGATTTTATTAGCTCTAGTCCATTTCTTGCAGGATTTGCGGGATTTGCTTTTTCGTGGTGGATGAACATGCAATAAAGATGTAGCAGTTAATCGATTAAGATTCAATATCTGTTGTGGACAAGATTCTATTGTAACAAGGGGTGAACGGTAACTAATGCTTCTATGTGACTTTTAATTTAGGACAAAATGAGATCTCAGTTATTTGCATGCATCTACCCAAATCAATCCCATAAAAGTTTGTTACACTTGAGATCATTCTTCCATTTTTTTCCCATTCAAGAAAAATAATTGAGTTTTTTTTATATGTCGAGATAAAAATATGACGGACCGTATGAGTAGATACAATTAATGACACAATTTATATTACTCCCTCCATTCCTAAATAAGTGGCGTTTTAAAAAAAAAATTTGTTCTAATTTATCTGTCGTTTACAACTTTCTAAGAGAATAAATTATTTACTTTCCTATATCACCCTTATCTTCTCTCATTGTCCCAAGAAATTCTCACCTTTAGTATTAATAGTTTTGAACTTCCCATAAAGGGATAGTGATGAAATTTCACACATTTAATGATAAAATGATTGTATTAAATGATTTTCTTAATCCATGTGCAAAAATCTTAAACGACACTTATTTAGGAATGGAGGGAGTATATTTCATCTGTCTCATAATATATGACGTTTTAAAGTTGTGCACAAGAATTAAGAAAATGATTGTATTACATTAGAGTATTCACAACAGATTCTCCGATAGACTCTCTATCCCCATATTTGAAGAATATATCAATAAATTAATATCCAACAGTTTTTTTATCCTTATATAATTCTCTATTTTAATCCCTATATATGATTTGACTCCTCAGGGTGAGGGAATCAAAAGAGCGTTCCCTATTTATGTAAAATGACATTTCACACCCTATTTATTGCGATTTTATATTGGTTAAATGATCTTTATCTCACTTAATTGCTGATTTGGGTATTTATACCTATCAAATTCACTCATTTTTATTTTTTAAACAGAGAATTTAGAGAAGAAAGAGAACTATAAAAAAAATTAAAAATCAGTCAAATTTTGATTTTGATCATTTTGTAAAAAATATTACTACTGATTATAAATTTTATTATTTTATAATTAAAATAATGTTGTTTTAGTTCTCATAAATACATAATGATCGTTGCACATTTTGATTTCTAGCAATATTTATTTTTAAATTAAAATAATTGCAATTTTTAAATTCAAACAACAATTACTTTTAAATAAAAAAATAGTTACAACGTTCAAAACATGATTTGACTGTTGGAACTTTCAAAACATGATTTGACTGTTGGAACTTTCAAATTTTAATATTTAAGGAATCAATATAAGGAACATGTTGGGTACATAGTGAAAAAATTGAATCTCTATCCTACAGAATGACCCAATAGCACTACAGAATAGGGATAGAGATAAGGAAAATTGTTGTGAATGCTCTTAAACATAGTATTAATTGTCAATACTATTTACTACTATATATTTATTTCATACTCTCTTTTATTTATAATATTTTTTAATAAAGAGTAATTTTGAAAAGATTGTATGATTGATTCTCCTGAATTATATGAATAATTAGTTAATGTTTTTACTCACGTATTTTTGTGTCAATAATACAAATAGATATTTTTGGTACAACAAGAGTCGACATATTCCATTAATGTCGACTATTCACTGGCTTTTGTTTGTTTTTAGTTCATTGGTGCCTCAAGACTCTTAAGTAACAAACTGAATTAAGTTAATGCTCGGTATATAAGACTCAAGGAAAAGGGTAAAAAAAATGAAATGATATCTAAAAGTAAAAGTTCATTGGAGTTTTCTAGGGGAAAATATTGATTTGTCAGTACAAAAATAAATGGTATCAGTAAATATGTATTTAATGACATATTTATAATTATTTTAACACGACACTTATTATTTTGACAATTTCAATAGCTTTTCTTGATCATCCAATTCCCTATAATATAAAATTTTTGTTAATATTATATTTTTCTTTATTCCTTATATTATAACATAGTTGTTGATATTATATATATATATATATATATATATATATATATATATATATATATATATATATAGTTTGGCTTTCTCCAACGAATCGGAGGAAGCGAATTAAAAATGAACCAGTTATAGTTGATGTTTTTTCTGTCGCTATAGCATAAAAATTCGGTTTTCTATGTTATAGCGACGGAAAAAATCGTTGTTTTAGCCGGTTTATTTTTAGTTTACTCCCTTCAGTTCGCTGAAGAAGCGGACTGTATATATATATATATATATAGAGAGAGAGTCCGGATCCAGTCCGGACTCCCGGATTTTGTTAAAATTCGGACATTTTTTTTTTTTTTTTTTTGCTTTTTTTTTTTTTTGAAACAACTAAAAAAAAAAAAAAAAATTTATGGAATTGGAATTTTTACATTATACAGTGTTTTTGGTGTGATTTGGATGCCTATAACGAAACATGTCTGTACAGTCTGGGCAGACTGTACATACATTGGTTGGGGTAGGTATTAAAAACACACCCAAAACACTGTATTATTGAAAAATTTCAGTTCCATAAATTTTTTTTTTTTTTAGTTGTTCTACCAAAAAAAAAAAAAAAAAAAAAAAAAAAATCAGGTCCGGATTTTCTCCCGTCCGGGAGTCCGGACCTGATCCTCTTTCTATATATATATATATATATATATATATATATATATATATATATATATATATACGGGGAGGATCTAAAGCGAACCAAATAAGCGGACCAAAGAACGGACCAAGGCAAAAACACGCGGGTTTCGGGGCCAACCCGCGGGTTGGTCCGACCCGGACCCTGAAACCCGCGTGTTTTTGCCTTGGTCCGTTCTTTGGTCCGCTTATTTGGTCCGGTTTAGATCCTCTCCGTATATATATATATATATATATATATATATACAACCAGGATCCTGTCCGGGAGTCCGGACAGGTCCTAAAATGCGGACCAAATTTTTTTTTCTTTTTTTTGCTTTTTTTTTTTGAAACAACTAAAAAAAAAAAAAAAAAAAATTATGGAACTGAAATTTTTCCATAAAACAGTGTTTTGGGTGTGTTTTTAACACCCACACCAACCAATGTATGTACAGTCTGCCCAGACTGTACAGAAATGTTTTGGTATAGGCATCCAAATCACGCCCAAAACACTGTATTATGGAAAAATTTCAGTTCCATAAATTTTTTTTTTTTTTTTTTTTGTTGTTTCAAAAAAAAAAAGCAAAAAAAAAAAAAAAAAAAAAAGTCCGGATTTTGTTAAAATCCGGACTCCCGGACCTGATCCGGTCCCTATATATATATATATATATATATATATTCATTCATTAAGATCTTTTTTTTGCCATTAATGTTATTTCTTCCTCTAGGTTTTTCAAGTTCCAAACATTTGCCGAGGGTGTCACCATCATCTTTGCAGCTGTGCTCATTGACAGAGCCGGCCCTGAGGCAGGTCCATCGGGGCGACCGCCCAGGGCCCAAAGTTGAGGAGGGCCCAAATTTTTTTAAAAATTATGTATATATGTGTATAAAAAAATAAAAGAATAATTATAAAATATAATGTAAAATAAATCAATAAATTAATATGGAGAATCAAAATAGACTCTTAGCCACACAAAAAAAAAACTCTTCAACCCTCTCAGTTCATATTTGATTCACGGTTTAACTGCAAAATTTAAAATATTTTGTATTAACTGATGAGGATAAATATTTGATTCACGATTTAACTGCAAAATATGGCATACTTGATTAAAAAGATGTTTATATTACACATCTCTATATCATAGATGCTAACAATTTAAGAAAACACAAAAGTTCTATTTTGATTTTTGATTATGCGTTTTAATATTATATTTATTATTCCCTCCACAATATGATAAAAAATTTAGTTGACTTTATATGTATATTAAAAATAAAAAAAATAAAAAAATTTATCCATATTTAAATTCTCATTTAATTGTATAATTTATTGTACATAATTAATGATATTTCATAAATATGCATTTAAATAAAAATACGACAATTGAACTTAATATATGGTCAGGGTAGAGGCAAAACTGCTCTCGAGATAGTAATTAACCTTTAACAAAAAGATATTAAAGTGAATTTTATATATTTATATAAACAAACTAGTACTAATAAATAGTGAATTTTATATAGTTATATAGTGTAAATTATGTTTCTTGTGTTGAATACACCTCCAAAAAAGTCACAATCCGTACCAAATAGAATTATTTTGTAACAATCCTTGTATCTGTAGATATGTAATAATCCTAGATATTTTTAAAAGTTAAATAAATTATATTAATTTTAAAGTATAATTTTAAAAAATTAAATTTGATTATATACTTTGAAAGTAATTTATAATACTATTAAAATTTTAATTGATTGAGATATGTAGTTAATGTAGGTAATTAGAATAATTGTTTATTATAAATTATTTTATTATTTTTAATATTTATTATTATTACTATTTTTGGTGTAGCAAAATTTTGTTAAAAAATAAATAAATAAATAAATAAAGGAAGAAGCCCGCGGCCCGACCCAACCCAGGCCACGGACCTCACAATTTCAGCCCGCCAAAATCCGGGCCATTTTGGACCCGGTCCGAGCTCGACCCGCCCGCCCGTTTGCTATCTCTAAAAGGGCCACACTTGAAATTTTTTGCCCTGGGCCTTGTAAAACACAGGACCGGCTCTGCTCATTGAGCGGTCTATTTTCTGCCAACTTAGCATAGCTTGTGAATTATGATAAACTGTACAACAGTTGCTATCTGTTTGTAGAACTACAGTTAATCACTGACCATTATGTCCATAAAATGTCGTCAATTATATATGCTGTAAGACAAAACGATGCCACTTTGTGTTCTCCTAGTCCTTGTATATACATGACTTCTTTGGAACAAAAGTATGTATGACTTTTGAGTATTATAAACATTTGTACGTACTACGTAGAAAGATCTCTTCAGAGGAATCAAATGATTTATGCCTAGAATAAATTGAATAGGGTTGCCAGTAGAATTTTCCATATATAATTTTTTTGGGCATTTGTTATATATACATATTGTTAATTTTATCGTCTTTTTTCCTTTTTTTTACATTTATTTTTGTGAACTTTGTTCTTTCTTTTCTTTGTTGTTTTAATGTATCAAAGATGTAATGTGGAATTTGAAGTATTTGTTTGATTACTAGCGTTTGCCGCGTTTGGTGTGTTTAAATTTTTAAACGTACCAAAAACACTGTATCATTTTTAGCGAGATGCGTCTAAATCCCAAATATTGTGTTTATAAATTAAATAAACTGCATTTAAAATACGTTATTTTTGAAATAAAATAAAATAAAATTTTAAAATGTGTTTGACCTTACAAACGCACAAAACCCCAAACAAACACTAATCTAACTAATTATTAGAGTTTCTTACATTTCAAAGGAATATATGAAATTTGATAGTACTAGTTAATTGAATACATGCAGGAGGTAATAGTTGAGGGGGTCTGGAACATTTGATTTCTTGGTAGTATTTAATTATTACGCATACATATCCTGAAGTAAATGAGGTTGAGCCTTGAGCAAGAAATGGGCCAAGTTATGTGGTTTGCACCATTTCACGAGTCCTTTTTTGGTGCATGCAGGAACTCAAGTAAGACTACTGCTGGTACCTTGTAGCCATCAGTGGGCTCCTCCAGGGTTTGGATGAGAATTCTGGATTATATAAAGGAAATTCATAATAACAACTGTACTCTTGTCTGAAAAAGGCCTGTCCCCCCATATTATTTATTTATTTATTTTATTTTATTTACTTTTTTGTGGAAATGGAGGTGGAGATGAAGATGAAAGTTTGGGCATATATTGCAGTTATGATTGTAAATTTTCTGCTGTAAGTTTTCGATTTTCATAGCTCTTCAGAAGTTTTACAGTTTCTGCAAGACTGCACAGTGAATGAGTTCAAGTTTTATGATTCAGAATATGGAAAAGGTAAACGAAAAGTTTGGCACTGCAGAGCTGGTCGATGCACTTAAAGAAAATAAAAGAATACAAGACCATAAACTCAATGTCTATATACCCATCTATATTATAAAGTCGCCTCCGTGAGGAGGTTAATGTCACTTGATGATTTTGGGTTTTATATACACCTGTTTGAGATGTTTTTTTTATTATTATTCTTTTATTCTTACAATTTTAAATATATTATTATTTTTTTTTTTATATTTATTCATTTAAATTTTATAAAATTTTTATTTTACTCCTCATAATTTATACACAACACGCATGATTCACTTGCAAAGAGAATGCGTAAGGGTGTAAATGAATCGAGTCGAGTCGAGCCGAGTATTAAGTTAGTAAAATTGGTTCACAAAATTTATCGAATAAAAAATATGATTTGATTGAGGCTCGTTTAAATACCGAGTCGAATACGATCTCGAATCGAGTCTGAATAATTTGAACTTTTTGAACGAATATGATCTAAGTATTAAAAAAATATATAATTTAAAAAAGTTCGAATAATTTATTAAATTTTAAAATTTAATTATATTTTAAATGAAGTTGGAATCAAATTTTTAGTAGGTCGAATACCCCAATTATTTACTGCCTTAAGAATACGAGTCATATAATATGTGAAAATTTGGTTGATATATACTGATGTTATTATGATGAGTTAGCTAGCTCCTGTCACCTGACTGCATGCCACCATCATTTTCATGCAGGGTGAGAGCAGCTAATGCGCATGACATCAGATTGGTAATTGAACAGTGGCTTCTAATCATGATAATTTGGTAACTTCTATTTATTGTTCTTCTTCCAGGGTTAAAAAGTGCAGGTTCTTTAACATCTTGTTATTCTTTTGAGGAGACTGATACTTGCCCAGTTCATATTATCAGAGCAAGATAAATATAATGACTTAAGTTTATTTCTATTCCATTTTTTATTTAATTTCTCTTAATATTAAATTTAATAATATAAAATATTAAGTTAATGATTTAATAAAATTCGTCTGTGTTCTGATGCAAGAGAATTTGAGGCTGATTATAAAAAACTGTCGAATAATATGTTGATAATCTGAATATCATAAGTTGGAGGATCATCATAGGGGTGAAGGTCATTAACGTATTCGACTACGAACTGGAGGGTTGGCTTCGGGAGATTGGATGTCTTCGGGCTCGTGACGTCATGACTTCGGGAGTACGACAGATTGATTGGCGTCATGACTTCGGGAGTTCAACAGATTGGTTTTACCATTGTTAGCTCTTTTATGCTACTCCCTCCGTCCCAAATTAACTGCTCAATTTTGACATTTTAAAGTCAAATTGACTATTTTTAGAATTAATAATTAAGCATATATAAATATATTTTTAAAATTATAAAAATTAGGATTAATAATAAATTGTATATACTTTCTTTTGGTTATAATATCTTCACCTATATTTTAGCAAAAATAATAAAAAGATTAGTTTTAAAAATGGTCAATTTGACTTTAAAAAGTCAAAACTGAGCAATTATTTTGGGACGGGGGGAGTAGTAGTGTAATACCTGAAAAATAATAATAAAAATTAATCTATTTTTTAAAACATATTAATTGGACTTTGTCATTTATTTTGGGTCAAACTAATTATTTCATTTGTGTGGGCTAATAAATATTAATAAGAGATGGGTAAATTAATTTAGTACAATTTGGGCCTTAATATTAATTGGGTTTAATTTAATTAAATGTGGGTAATAAATCCTATTAAAATTAAAAGAGTTAATAAAATATATTAAATAATTAAAACCTAACAATACTACCCATCATAATTGACACAAAACCTACGCTGCTTCATCTGATAAAGAAAAAGGAGGCGGCGACAAGAAATAGCAGCAAAAGCAGGTGACTGATTTCTTTTTTTTTTTTCTATCATTAACTGTTGGTTTCCATAGCATAATGTGTGGGTTTTGTTTGTTTTTTTTTCTTCCTTTTCCACTCCAATAAAAGTTTTATGCGGTCAATCAAGGTTTGCATCATTAGTAATTGAATCACTTAATTATATATATATGCATTACCTACTTTGTCAGCCTTATGAAATTAATGTGAGAATTGGTATCTTCAATTAAATTATTCTTTGCATAAAATGTACAGGACTATCAATTTTAAAAGTTATGTCACCGATTATTATGTATATTAATTTAAACTCGTTAATCTTGTTGATAAAATCGTAAAATTTACTTGATAATAAATTTAACAATATTATTTGGTTAATGGGTAAATTTGTAATAAATTTTATTTTATTTTATTAGATCGGATTGAAGGAGATTAGCATAATCTTATTTAAAATTTTGGGTATTACATTGCTCAATTCAGGTACGGATTCCGTACTTTTCAGCGAGACTCATTTATTTTTAATTCGTTCATTTCGTTATTCGTTTCGAAATTTAGTATTGCCTCTCATAATTAATTATTGTCAATTTATTTTGATAATTTGCTTTGGCGTTTAGATTAGAACTCCCATTTGTACTCTTTAGTCTAGTTTATCATGTCTAATAATTTATTTTGATATTATAGTAATATACATGTTAGTGCATTTTTGGAGACTTGTGTTGATGATCTGTTCTGTTTAACATGTACATTCTAGAACCCCTTTGTGTTGATATTTTGTCGCATGTGTTGTGACATTATATTTTGTTAGAATATCGTAGGGTATACCTGAGCTATAACCACCTGTGGGGGTACCACAGGCATGTCCTCTTGGCACCAAGGCATGACACCTTCCGTGGCGGTGTGATCAGTCCACGGCGTCTCCGTTTTGTGCTCCGGTGGGAGTTGGCCATTTGGTGTTTTGTTGTGGGAGGCGTATGGGTCGACCCTAGTTTTCTGTTCTGTTCTGTTCTGTTCTGCGGATTGGTGATGTTTGTGCCAAACACACCTTCCGATTTTGCACGCATCTGGATTGCGCAGTCCGATGTGTGATTGCCTGTGTGGCATTATTTTGATTGCCTGTGTGGCATTATTTGACTTACCTGTGTGGCAAGGTATATTACTATATTCTGAGCTCGGTATGAAATAACACCCAGCCATTTGATTCAGCCTATCATTTCATTGTGTTAGTTTTATTCATTTCGTTTCAGTTCGTTTTGTTCAATTCATTTAATTGAGTTAGTTATTTCGGTTCATTATGTGTATTCTATATCCGTACTGGGCATTTGGCTCATGCTGTGTTTTTCTTCCGGCAGGTAATCAGGGGAATCAAGGGCAAATGTGATGAGAGCTCCATTCGTTCCAATCATTTATAAATATTCTGTTTAGACTTGATGTGTCAGTTTACTTAGATTGTAATAACTATTTTAGATTGTGGTTTGAGACAGTTTGAGATTTATTATGGTTGACTTGTGGTATTTATCAGTTATTAAGGCTATTCTTTTGTGGCTTTAGGCCTTGATATTAAATTCATCAGTTTTATTATGTTTTGAGTAACCTCTCTTTCTATTTCGGAAAGGGGGTGTTACAAGTAGAGTTTTATTAGGAAGTAAATCTTTTATAAGAAGATGTTACTTGTTAGGATTTTATTTCCATAAATATAAGAAGTTTGTTAGGATTTTGTTTTCGTATTTCTAGGAATTTTGTTATGACTTCAAGAGAAAATTTTGTTAGCTATAAAACACGACTTGTGGGTGAATAGATGATAACTTTGATTTTGATAAAAATATAATTTATATATTAGAGAGATTTCTCTATGTTTTGGTGAACCTCTTGTTCTTTTGCCTGTGAATTTATTTGTTTACCTTGCCCACAGGATAATCGTTATTCTGTCCGGCGCCAGTTGGTATCAAAGCATCAACATCTTCATGTGAATAGAATTCATCAGTTTCAATGGCTCGTGGTCGTGGTTAGACCTGACAAAAAATAGGTTTGTGTTGGTTTTGGATTACATAAAATAGGTTTGGGTTAGTTTTGGAATCAAAATCATATTACCTATATTTAATATGGATTATGTGGTTTAGATTTAAATGGTTATTGGTCGAATCCAGGTCAACCTATTTTTCAAATTATAGTTTTACTAAAATCTTAATTTTTGTTATACTAAAAGAGACTTATTTTAATTTTTTAGACCCAAGTTTGAAACTAAAAATTTTAATTGATGTGACTAATATGATTATTAAAAACATTAATTTTGTGAAATTTACAATAATAATTATTATGTTAATTAAAATTAATGAAATTATTGAGAATTTTATTATAATAATCAGTAAATAGTATTTTTTTTAAAGTGTATATATAATCAATAAATATTATTTTTTTGAGAGGGTGGTTGAGTGGGACGGAAAGCGTGAGGGTGTATATATAATTAATAAATAATAATTTTTTTGGGGGGAGAGGTGGGGGCCAGGCGGGATTAGAATGGTTTGAAAACGCTATATTTATATACTAGCTGGGTCCCGTGCCTCCGGCACTGTATGGACAATATAATTTATCTTAAACTTTAAACGACCAAAATAATTTATTGAGTGAGCGAAAAATTTAAAGTCATTTGTATTTTATTAAATTATTATTAGATTATTAGATAAATAAATGTATTTTATTAGATAGATGTATGAACGGTGGGATTTATCCCAAACTTTGGACGGCCCAGATGATTTATTGATTGAGCGGGAAATTCAAAATCATTTGTATTTTATTAGATAGATACACATTTTTGTAACCATGTCATTTGTCAACAAAAACAGGAATTCATCCATTCTTCGTCATTAATTAATTATCATGAGTTCACAACAGAACATGAGCTACCAAGCTGGCCAGGCCATTGGCCAAGCTCAGGGCGGTCCATCTGCTCAAGTAAGGGGTGAGGTGGGAGTGGGAGGTGGGGGTGGGGGTGGGGGGGTGGGGGGGGGGTGAAGGTGTATACATAATTAATAAATATTACTAAATGTGTTAACTTTATTATGGATTAATTCCATATATAATTAGTGAAATAATTTTTATACATAATTATAAATATATAAATTACAAAAGTATGTAATATGTATACAATATAATATGTATAATGTATGTGTTATATAAGAATGTACTGTAATAATGTATACATGTTGATGTATTAGCTTTACAAAGTGTAAAAAACTATTATAGACTAATATAGGTCAAAACTAGTTAAATTAGATCCAACTCATATTTGTAATAATAATATGGGTCTAAAACCAAACCAAACCAAACCATCACCTAAAATCTAGTTAACCAACCCAATAGATCCAAGTGATTTTGGTTAACTATATAATTTTCAACTTAAATTGTCAGGTCTAGTTGTGGTCTTCGTGGGCAGATTTTGACTGAGGAACTCCCGAACCGTGATTGTAACGTTCAGGACATGATGATCGAGGATTTGCAGAGACAAGTGGGAGACTTAAACTAGCGTCTAGCGGCGCAAAATCTGGGTCGTCATGGACAGGTTTCGATGGAGGAAGTCCCACACCTTGATCACGATGAAGAATCCTACGATTCTTAATAGAGTTTCAATAACACTTACCACCATAGGAGACAACTATGAGAACGGTGTGATCGTGATGACTGTCATAGTGATATGGGTTTTAAAGTGGAGCTACCGAAATTTTGGTACGCTACAAGTAGAAGGATTTATGGACTGGATGAACGAAGTATGTAAGACCCCAAATTATTAATAATTGAAATTTAATTTCCTCTATTTATCATTTTGAAATAGTAAGGGTTGATTTGATTAATGTGGTTAGTTATGGGTAAAACGCATAAATATTTCAAATAAGCAGGTGGTTATAAAATATTCATTGTTGTCGGGGAATATTCGTTTGGTCGTTAAATATTCTTGCGGTCGGGGAATATTCGTACGACGGCGCAGTCTTTTGTAGGCCCCATAATGGAAAGCGATTGGATGAAGAAAACGACAAATATAAGTTATTTATAAATAACGACGCAGTTGTTACCGTTAATACTATTGGAATACCTGGTAGTTAAAACACAGTAATACGCGTTGTTGCACAGTAGCACACGGTATTGCACCAATTATTGATTCTTACATAAGAAGGCACTACTCAATAATTGTTACAGTAATTACTGTTCAGTATTTTATTTTATTAATTCAATAATTATTGCGTTGATATTTTATATTACTGTTGTTTCAATAATTGTCACTACACAATATTTTTCATTATCGAAGCAATAATTCATATCATATGAATAATATTATTAGAAAAATATTATTGACAATGTCTAGAAAGTTCTGTCTAAGGAAAGGTTTGGTCACCTAATTACGCGCCAGTAAGGAGAAATTCTTATTGGAAAGCCCCCTCTTTCCTGGGAACGGCATGGTTGCCAGTACTGTGATTCTGTAATATTATTTGTGAATAATTAATTATTGATTTATATGATGAGGAAAATATTGATTTTATATGGATATAGATGGAGAAAATTTTTAAAGTGACAATTCTTAAAAATTGATATTTTATCTTTTCTGATAAAATAATATTTTATTATATTATTATAATATAATAACGGTGATATTTTTATAATGAATGTGGGATATATGAGTATATGAGGAGGAAGAGTATTTTTGTTGCAAAAGTTGTTTAAAACATGTTAAACATGTTGGTGGACCCATTTCTTGACTGAAATTTGATTATAGTCTGTAAAATCGTCCGTTTATGAATTTCGGTCAATTTTTGTTTGGAATTTGGAAAAACTTTCTTCTGCAAAGTTGTAGAGAATTGAATTTCCTATAAAAATTTGCGAGATTCGAATTTTCTGATAAAAGGGCTATTTATTATGAATTATTGAAGTTCTGAAGTTCCGAAATAATTGATTTTTGAAAGTTTTAATTTTTTTAAATAACAAAAACGTTTTTGGAATGTGTGGAGGCATCATTAACATGTGCTAGGGGCTGAATTCAGATTCTTGGATGCGTAGGAAGATGTGGAAAAATAAATAATATTAATTTATTAAATTTTCTGCTTTGGTGTTCTAAACATTTTCCTATAAATAGGGTGCTTAGGTTAGAATTAAAAATCACACTAGAAACTGAAGTTTTCTCTATATTTCTCTCTCTATATATTGAGCGTATTCTTGTGAGGATTCTGATACTTTGAGTATTGTTATACGGTGCAAGTTTTCTTCAGCACTACACCAGTATTCCAGCTAGAAGTACTAATCTTTCGAGATAAGGGATGTTATTTTCTTCTCAAATGATATTATTTCTTCAATATCATTATGCCGAAATATTGGTTGGAACTTTTTATCAAATTTGGAACTTTTTCATATCGGGGTTACTATTCATGAGTTACTATTCATGAATACTATTCACGAAGCATGATGATGTTTTTGTGAAATTTCTATCTTTTGGTGTCAGAGTTACTATTCACGTATACGACACTATTCATGTATACGACACTATTCACGAATACGTCACTATTCACAGAAAAATTATATTTTTATTTTTCGTCCAAAATATCTATTATGGATACTAGCTTTGATTGTATCCATGTTTTGATCATTCTTGAATTTTACTCCACTCTGGTTATTTATGAAGTATTTTTGAACTTGGATTGTTTAAAGTACGAATCCTTAATATTTGTTCTTTTGTTTCACTGGATTCGTTTTCTTTAAAATATTTTTCATCATCCTCAGTCCTAAATGATGATATAATTGAATATCTTTGGCTTGTAGTGCAAAGATGAATGATTTCTGATGAATATCTTTGGCCTGTAGTGCAAAGATGAACAGGTGTTTAGATGAACATGACCAACAAATGAATATCTTTGGCTTGTAGTGCAAAGATGAATATTTGATTCCAGATATATATTGATTGATGTTACAGGGATAAAATAATGATGATGGACTGTTAAATTCATAGATATTAGTAGATTTCATCTTCTACGTAACTCTTCTATGAATTATTATTTTCTGCTGCGAATATTGATCTAAAACTTGTTGTTTAGTGTATTCTCTCAGATTTTTCCCTGTTGAAGACTAACGATAATTTGTTGTATATTATCTTAGTCATAATATTCTTTACTGGGCTAGTTGAGCTCACCCTTTTCCTTTTTGTTCCATTTTTCTTCTCAGGAGGCGATAATGTAGCGAGTACTAGTCGGGGTATAGAATGAAGGTTCCACTACAAAAAAAGGGTCATTGGCGACGAGCTCAATACCGACGGCACAATCCCCGTCGACAATAATGTCAATATCGACGGCCTAGCTGTCGCCAATGATAGCCGTCGCTAATGACCCTTTTATTCGCGCCAGACATTCCCGGTGGAGGGAAAACCTCATTGGCGACGGTGTTGCTTTTAGTATCGACGGTGTTGTCGTCGACATTGACTTAATAGCGACGGTGTCATTATCGACGGTATTTGCCGTCGAGAATGACAATTAAAACCTCTTCGACAGCAACGACTCCTTTTATGAAATTTTCTTCTCTATTTTTCTTTCCCTCTCAATATCAGCCATTTTCGCTCCTTAATTTCCCCACGAATCTCAAATTGGGTTTATTGATTCTCTAAAGTTAACCCATTTCACCCATTTCAGTTTATTAATTCACAGGCAACCCATTTCTCTCATCCTTGTTGCAACACCTCCCCTTTCGTCGCTGTAATCGAGGCCTGCCTCTGACCGGTCCTCCGACGGTACCTCCGGCCGACGGTCCTTCTCCTGGTTTGCATTGGTAGGCTCATAAACATGTAAGATTTTGAACATATAACAACATTTAATAAGTGTGCTATAATTGGGGCTATGATTTTTATCTCCTCTTTAATTTATTTAGGTTCAAGTTGGGTATTTAATATGAAACTATATAATCATTCAAGGTTGAACTTCTGTTGAACTGTATTTGGTTTAATATGATATTAATTTGTATGTGTACATTTTCAGCCTCATAAACATCTGTTATGTTTACCATTATGCAATTTCTGTAATAATTTCTTCATGAATTTTAAGTTTAGTAATGTATATTTACTTTGTTATCATTATTTTTACTATGACAATATCGACTGCCTTATATTTATCCTCATAATAACAGAGGTATGTTTAGAGTTAAGCAAGACATAATTATTTTTCAAGATTAGCATTATTATTGTGAATAAAAATTATTAGAATAATTTATTTATTTTTTCAAAAAATAACATAATAATTAATTAAGTGCGTTTGTAATAGACAGATAGGACACTCATTTGCTGGATTGTGACAAACTGACAATGTTGAAAGATTTGCAACCAAAAATAGCTTTTATACAAAAACTGTGATTATTTTTATTAATAAAAACAATCAAAATATGTTTTAATTTAATTTAATTGATTGAGCTAATTAAACTCTATCTGTCTCCCAACCCGACCATGTGCCATGATCTTTCACAACAAACAAACAATACAATCTATTTTATAATCTTCATTAGCCAATCCAAATGTTTACATTATAGTATATAGAAACCACAGAAACATCTCTCTATATCTATATCTATATATATAGATATAGATATAGATATAATTGGTTTAGGTTAACAAAGTAAATAATTTCTATACTTGTTGAACTGTTATGTTTTTTTAAGTTTGTTTTTGTATGGTTTTTCAGTTGTTAGTACAATGAGAGAAGTCAGGGAGGATTCATATTTCATATTTACCAAATTTGATTCTATTGTATGTAATGTATAGTCTGCAGGCTCTATGTATGTAGTGTCATTTAGAGTAGTTAGGAACCACATATTCCCTTTTTCATCGTTAAGTTGTCTCTACATTGCATCATCTGTTATCTTAATACAAAATTTTGTTCGAAATTTGGTTCATTTATTGGGTTATTGAAGATTGCTCAACTTGGTGAATATAGTGATTATAATTTGATCTGAGAGTCTAAGAAAGTGATCTTCTTTGTGTTTCTTTGATTTCTTCTTCATTCTTGAAAAAATCTGTCTTTTTTATCTTCAGTAATCACTATGATCAAATGCGTGTGCATTTGATCACTTGACATGCACATATATTTTCATATAGTTTAGGAAGCTTAGAAACCCGTTTGAGATTCACTTAGTAGGAGTGAATCTCAAATAGTCCCGTTTTGGGACTGTTCTTGTATGTTTCGATCTCACTTAGGTCGGTGTTAACGACTTGAGCACGTCTTTATATTTTTTGAATTTTCGGTCAGTATATATCTCTTGATGTTCTTCGGGTGCATATTTAGACTACGATGTGTTAGTCTATTTCGTGTACTTGAAGAACATGGGGAGGTGCTGCCGAAAATTTTGAAAAATGTAAAGATGTGTTCAAGTTGTTGGCATCAGTGAGGCGACACATCCGGGAATGGGATAGAAGCCTGACCCGTTAGAGTGGGAGATGAAGTTAGGAAACTCATAAGCTTGCATATACATTAACTTGGAGACTTGATTGTGTTTGTCTAACTTTCCATATATATAGCAGACAGTTGTCCGAGATGTCTGTTGATCGAAGTTGGATGGAACGTAGGGTAGCCACTGATAGGAGTGGGCTTAGCTCTGAGTATCGTAGTGGGGTTGAACAGTTTCTCAACTTCGCGTTTGAGTAAGTCAGCGGCGGTGAGATCAGATGTCCTTGTAAGAGGTGTGTGAATGAAGTGTGGAAGGAAAGGAGTGATGTCATGTGCGACTTATTTACGTATGGGTTCAAGCAGGGTTATACGACATGGATCTATCATGGGGAAACCTGGTTGGATGAACATGAATCAGAACCGGAATCCAGAGGTGACGAAAACTTTGACTGTACTAACATGATAGTCGAAGCTGCTGGTTCGTACTTTTAGTGGAATACAGACAGGGATGGCAGTAGCGTCGAGCAAGAGCCGAATGATGGGGCTAAGGGTTTCTATGAGTTATTGCATGAAGCAGCGACACCACTGTATGACGGGCACAAAAAACACACCGTCTTATCTGCTGTGACTAAGTTTTTACACTTCAAGAATGAGCATGACTGTAGCGAGAGAGGTTTTAATGAACTGTTAAGCATTGTGAAGGAGTGTTTACCTGCAGGCAATAAGTTACCGGAGTCGTACTATGATGTGAAAAAAATGGTCAAAAGGCTCAATCTAGGGTATGAGAAGATTGATGCTTGTGAGAATGACTATATGTTGTATTACGGTGATGTCAATAAAGATAAGAGGTCGTGTGATATTTGTGGTACAAGTAGATACTGTGAACAGCGCAAGAAAAAGGGAAAAGACGTGCCGAGAAAGATCTTACGTTACTTTCCCATTGCCCCGAGGCTTCAGCGGTTGTTCATGTCAATACATACCGTCGAGGATATGAGGTGGCACTCTACACGGGAAATAGTCGAAGGTCAACTGACGCACCCGGCAGATGGGCTTGAGTGGAAAAATTTTGATAACAAGCACCCCTCGTTTGCTGAAGAGGTTCGCAATGTTAGGCTTGGACTTGCTACGGATGGGTTTAATCCGTTTAACGGGCCTTACACAAAGCCTTACTCAACTTGGCCGGTGATTATTGTGGTGTATAACCTCCCGCCTTCGATGTGCATGAAAGATCCCTACATGTTCATACCTTTACTGATTCCGGGTGATAAGAGTCCGAGTAAAGACATCAATGTATACCTCAGGCCGTTAGTTGATGAGTTGAAGATGTTATGGGAAAAAGGGGTTCAAACTTATGATGTATCTCTTAAGCAGAACTTTGACATGAGGGCAGCTTTACTGTGGACAATAAATGACTTCCCGGCGTTAGGAATGATCAGCGGATGGTCGACTCATGGGGGCTTATCATGTCCCGTGTGCATGGGGTCAGTTAAAGCTGTGCGGCTTAAACATGGGGGGAAAATGAGTTTCTTCGCAACATCCAGACAGTTTTTGCCGATTGAACATCGTTATCGACGGATGAGTAGACAATTCAATCGAAAAACAGAGAAACGTCAAGTACCTGGCCGTCTTTCTGGGTCAGCAGTGTTGAGTTGGATTAGTCATTTGAAGTTTCCACCTCCAGGGAAGAATCACAGATTAGAGCGAGTTTATGGTTACGGTAAGGTTCACAACTGGACACACAGATCCATGTTCTTTGACCTGCCTTATTGGGCTACACTCTGCATCCGTCATTGTTTAGATCCGATGCATACTGAGAAGAACGTATTTGATAATATTTTTTATACAGTCATAGATGCCACTGGTAGAACAAAGGACAACAACAAGTCGAGGCTTGATTTGGTAGAAATGAACATTAGGGAAGATTTGTGGCTGTATCAGGAGGGTAGTAAGACGGTAACGCCTAAAGCTGAATATACTTTGACCAGGGAACAGTTGATATTGATATGTAATTGGATTAGTGGACTGAAGCTCCCAGATGGATATTCTTCGAATATAGCAAGGTGTTGTAAAGTTGAAGAGCTGAAGTTTCGGGGTCTCAAAAGTCATGATTGTCACGTATTCATGCAGAAGCTGATCCCTGTGGCATTTATCGACTAATTACCGAAACGTGTGGTTGAAGCACTGACAGAGCTTTCTAATTTCTTCAGAGATCTATGCTTGACAGAGCTTCAGGTCAAAGACATAGATAAAATGGAGATGCAGATAGTGGAAATAATGTGCAAGTTAGAAATGATCTTCCCTCCATCGTTTTTTAATTCAATGGAGCATTTACCTATTCACTTGCCATACGAAGCTAAGTTTGGCTGTCCCGTACAATATAGATGGATGTATCCATTTGAGAGGTAATGACATTAATGTTTTTAATGCGGTAAAATGTTCATTATTTTTTTGTTAATCTATATATCACATAGGTATATGCGACGTCTAAAGCAAAAGGTGAAGAATAGAGCCCGTGTAGAGGGGTCGATTGCTGAAAGTTATGTTATGGAGGAACTTGTTAATTTCTGCTCGTTGTACTTTGAGCCGAATGTTCATACGAAGCACAATCGCTTACGTCAGAATCAGGCTGTTGCGCACGAGGAAAATGGAGAATTAACTGCCTTTAGTCATCCTGTACGCCCATTCGGCGGTAAAAAAAGGCGATTCTTGACCGATAGTGAGTATGCAGCTGCCACATTGTATGCACTTGTCAACATGAATGAAGTAGCGCCATACATTAAGTAAGTAGTCATAACTATATATGTCTGGTGTAATTGTGTCAAGTTCCTTTCCAAACACATTGAGTATATAACTGTTGTGCAGTCAATATGATGTTGAAGTACGTGAAACGAATCCGAGTATATCGGACGAGGATTTGCAAAATTTGAGAAATAAAGAATTTGTGCAATGGTTTAAGGATCATGTAAGTCTAACCTTTAAACGTTCAATGAATCTACCATCATAGACTTATTCTTATGGCGTAATTAACTTTAGAATATGTTATGTTAATGTACATTAGGTCCTCGCTGATGAGTTAGCTGACAATCGACTAAAGCTTATAGCCGACGGCCCCGAAAGATCTGTAGATACTTATACATGTTGCATTGTCAACGGTTACAGATTTAAGTGTTGCAATATTGGGGAAGTCGCTTCTGCTGATTCTGGTGTTGTGGTGAAAGGTAGCTGCTACGATAACATTTGGGATGACTGGTATGGACGATTGCTAGAAGTTGTCGTTCTCAAATATTGGGGTCATAAAGAATTAGTTTGCTTCAAATGTCATTGGTTTGATGTTCAGAATGGAGTTAAAGTAGATAAAAAATCAGGACGGGTGACTGTTAATGTTAAGTCAAAACTAAGACTGATGAGTGGTATGGACGAGCCTTTTATTTTAGCAAGTCAAGCGACACAGGTGTACTACGCGCGGAGTGTTAAGACTCCTTCAAGCCCATGGCATGCTGTTATAACCACCAAAGCCCGTGGTTTTCAAGGCACAACTCCTCGTCCAGACGATGAACCTTTACAAGTCGAGTCTACTAGTGTCACACCTGCTATTGTGACAATTATTAGTGAGTCTAGTGAAGAAGAGGATGATGTTATCGCTGTCGAAAGTGAAGATGATGTTGTTGAGGAGGTAAATATAATTGAAGAAATCGTTGAAGACGACGAAGATGGTGATGACAACGATAGTGAAGATCTACTGCTCGAAGATAACGATTCTGATATTGATGGCTTTGACGATATAAATGATTAGGAGTATGTACTATTTGTGTCAGTTTAGTTGTATTCAAATGTAATAGTTTGTAGTAGTGCAATCATTATCTTCAACTTATATTAATCTACTAAATAAGGCGTTGAGTTGTTTTATGAGTATGTACTATTTATGTTGCATTCTTTTAATTGTATTTGTATGTAGGTTACTATTTATGTTGCATTCTTTTAATTGTATTTGTATGTAGCTTACTATTTATGCTGCATTCTTTTAATTGTATCTGTATGTTATCCTCTATGTTATCCCTCTTTTACTGTATGTTGCATTCTTTTAGTTGACAGTATACATACATATGGCGCGCACACCACACGGCGATCGTGGTGGGCGTGCAGGTCGTGGGGGCCGTGGAGATTCTACGCGTGATGATCAGGCGGGATCGTCAGGTATAATTATATATGTTATTGGGATACACCTTATTATTTTTTATTTTATATTGTATTGACATTATATTCGTTTATATAAATATTGATGTATTTCAATACATAGGTGATCGACGTAGGCCTCCGCGGGGACTAGCACGTGGCTTGCTAGGGAATCCCCCCCAAGCGCCTCTTATATGTCGTGTTGGGACTCATAGGTAATTTCATAATCGTATATAATATTACTATAATATATCGTATTTAGTTCTTATATATTCTTTGTAATTTTCAATTTTAACTGTAGTATCCTTGACGCCACGCCAAGGAACACGTTGCTTGGGATCGTCCGCAACCGATTCTCAAGCCCGTGGATGAGGTGGGCAGATGTGGATGATCGTACACGTCAGTTGATTATTGCTGAATTTAAGGTAGGATGTCAATCATTCATATGCTGTTACCTCTTTGATTTATGTAATCTCTTTGATTTATGTTGTCTACTAAACTTCTTAATGTGTAATGTGCAGAGATATTATAGTTTTGAGGACGGGCAGGAAGCCCATGGCATGACTGTTCTGCACAGATACCTAGAGATGAATTGGCACAAGTGGGTCTACGATTGGAAGAAAAAGGCCCAGACGAAGATGGCTGATGGACAGACACTTAAGGATGTCCGGCCAGATTTCATATCTGCTGCAGTGTGGGACCAGATGTGCAGCATTTGGGACGGCGAGGCCTTCAAGAAGATGTCGGCACAGCGTTCAGCTGCCCGACAGCAGAGTCGTCTCCCACACTGCACTGGGTCTCAGTCGTACGACCTATACCGGGAGAGACTTGAGGTGAGTTTAAAGCATGCACCCTCCCGCTTGGAGTTTTGGTGGCACGCCCACCAAAAGAAAGGTGACGGTGGTTATATCTCACCTGAGGCAGAACGCATTGCTGTAAGTTATTTAATTCTCTTATTTAATATGTATTTAAAATTCGGATATTCTTTTATATTATTTCATTTTATACTTTGCGTAACATCCCATCCACTACTGTGTTTTTTGTCAGCGACGGTTCGAAGATCTTGCAGTGGCCCGGAGCAGCCAGAGAGGTGACACTCCAGTAGACGAGTCTACGCGTGCAGACGAGGAGATAGAGGACTGGCTGCAGGCTACAGGGGGACCGAAGAAGGGTAGAGTTGTGGGCATTCCCCATGTCCCAGCTTACACCCTAGTCCCTGCTGCGAGATCTCGACAACGCCCTCCCACTGGAGGTAGTGGTGCGAGTGGATCGGGCGCCGGCCCTTCATTATCCGACGACTTCTTCCGGCGGATCATAGAGGGGTGCATGTCAAGCGGTGTAGTGCAGTCAGGCGCACCATCACGCGAGCGGATCTATCAGCTGGCTCAGGAGGTTGTCCACGGCTCTATCGATCCTACAGCTGCCGTTGACGATCTCATGGGTGTAGTACGGGAGGAGGCCATCTGCGTGTGTGCAGTTGTCTTGGCCAACATCTTCCCACCACATATTCGACAGGTAAAAATAATTAAATTATGTATTTCCTTATTTAATTTATGTAATTTGTAATTGTATTGCTTAGATAAACATAAGATAAAACCCGAACGCCATGCAAACACACACACAACACCGCGTAGGTACTAGACACGCGTTACAACTGACGGTACTCGATTTCGACATACGGAGACCGAGTTATCGCCTAGTTTGCGAAACTGAACCACACTTAGCCAAAAAGCCGAAAAAGAGCCCGAAACCCGCATCGCCCGTCCGAACGCCACGCAAACACACACACAGCACCGCGTAGGTATTTGACACGCGTTACAACTGACGGTACTCGATTCCGACATACGGAGACCGAGTTATCGCCTAGTTTGCGAAACTGAACCACACTTAGCCAAAAAGCTGAAAAGAGCCCGAAACCCGCATCGTCCGTCCGAATGCCACACAAACACACACACAGCACCGCGTAGGTATTAGACACGTGTTACAACTGACGGTACTCGATTCCGACATACGGAGACCGAGTTATCGCCTAGTTTACGAAACTGAACCACACTTAGCCAAAAAGCCGAAAAAGAGCCCGAAACCCGCATCGTCCGTCCGAACACCACGCAAACACACACAGCGCACCGCGTAGGTATTAGACACGCGTTACAACTTACGGTACTCGATTCCGACATACGGAGACCGAGTTATCGCCTAGTTTGCGAAACTGAACCACACTTAGCCAAAAAGCCGAAAAAGAGCCCGAAACCCGCATCGTCTGTCCGAACGCCACGCAAACACACACACAGCACCGCGTAGGTATTAGACACGCGTTACAACTGACGGTACTCGATTCCGATATACGGAGACCGAGTTATCGCCTAGTTTGCGAAACTGAACCACACTTAGCCAAAAAGCCAAAAAAGAGCCCGAAACCCGCATCGTCCGTCCGAACGCCACACAAACACACACACAGCACCGCGTAGGTATTAGACACGCGTTACAACTGACGGTACTCGATTCTGACATACGGAGACCGAGTTATCGCCTAGTTTGCGAAACTGAACCACACTTAGCCAAAAAGCCAAAAAAGAGCCCGAAACCTGCATCGTCCGTCCGAACGCCACGCAAACACACACACAGCACCGCGTAGGTATTAGAAACCCGTTACAACTGACGGTACTCGATTCCGACATACGGAGACCGAGTTATCGCCTAGTTTGCGAAACTGAACCACACTTAGCCAAAAAGCCGAAAAAGAGCCCGAAACCCGCATCGTCCGTCCGAACGCCACGCAAACACACACACAGCACCGCGTAGGTATTAGACACGCGTTACAACTGACGGTACTCGATTCCGACATACGGAGACCGAGTTATCGCCTAGTTTGCGAAACTGAACCACACTTAGCCAAAAACCCGAAAAAGAGCCCGAAACCCGCATCGTCCGTCCGAACGCCACACAAACACACACACAGCACCGCGTAGGTATTAGACACGCGTTACAACTGACGGTACTCGATTCCGACATACGGAGACCGAGTTATCGCCTAGTTAGCAAAACTGAACCACACTTAGCCAAAAAGCCGAAAAAGAGCCCGAAACCCGCATCGTCCGTCCGAACGCCACGCAAACACACACACAGCACCGCGTAGGTATTAGACACGCGTTACAACTGACGATACTCGATTCCGACATACGGAGACCGACATACTGACACGCGTTACAACTGACACAAAGTAAAATAATATAAATATGATCTATTTTGGGGACTCCATTATTAATATTTTAATTTTGTAGGGTCTTGTTGATGAGACTCGTGGAGGTGGAGATGGCGGCACAGGTGATGCTCGTGGAGGAGATGGTGATGATTTCCGAGCTGATGCGGATGAGACTATGGAGGATGGGACTGGCGATGGGACAGAGATTCCTGATCTTGGGCAGTAGTTGTTTATATTTATATTTTGACTTTCATGTATGTATTTAGCTTTTGAGTTGTATAGATTTGAGTTTGGTATCTAATTATATTAATTGTTGATAGTAAAAGATATGATTGTTATTGATATGCGTATATTGTCATTATTTATTTTTCTTAGTTTATAACAGGTACAACAGGTACAATGTATATGTAAATGAACAGGGGAATTTTGCAATTTTATTATTATTTTTTTAAAGTGGGTCATTGGCGACGGGCCCATTGGTGACGGCCATGCCGTCGGTAATGAAGCATAGGCGACGGCACGCCGTCGGCAATGACACCCGTCGCGAATGACCCACTTGCCGACGGCGAACGACGGGAGACCGGGGCGACGACCCATACGGCGACGGTAAGGGCGACGGACATTGCCGTCGCCAATGACCTCATTGTCGACGGCAATAGGGTCATTGGCGACGGCACCTGCCGTCGGCAATGACCTTATTTTTTGTAGTGTTCTAGAGAGAGTTGTTTAGTAGTACTCACCATTTTTGTAAAATAATGTATCAATAATTATGATGGGGATTTATTTGCGTGTGGATATTGTCTAGATGGAAATATCTGTATTTAAACTCACAGTTTATATGTTGTAATAATAAAGTTGTAGTTATTTCTGTACCATGTATTTGGCGACTCAGAATGGGTTGGATGGAATGGACCTATTTTGGGGGCGTCACAGTTGGTATCAGAGCTTAGGGATATGGTCTCTGGCGGAGATCGAGGAATAGAACTAAGAGGGGATAGACGAGTAAATCCTTCGCTAGTGTGTCCTACCTAAGCTTATTTGTTAGTTGGTCAATATATAGGGATATTATGTGATATATTGATTTCCTTAATTAACCCTTGTTTTATGACAATATTTGAGAATGTCGACTGAGAATATTAACAGTAGAGTAAATGAGACCGTGGAGACGCCTGTACTCATCAACGAGGATAACGTACAACAGGCTGACAATGTTCCTCCTGTGAACAACACCATTGAGGAGATGATGAACGAGGGGATGTTTAGAAGCTTTTTGCAGTTCATGAAAAATCAGACGAGGGAGACTCGTGTTCAAAATACAGGAGGAAATGATTACAATTCACGGGTTGTCACAGCCAAGTAGTTCAAAGAGTTAGGACCACCGGAATTCTGGGGAAAGTCGGATCCGATTAAGGCGGAGACGTGTGTCAAACAAATTACCAAGATATTTGATGTCTTGGGATGCACGGAGGAGCAGAAGGTGCCATTCGCCACCTTTATGTTTTATAATGAGGCATATTACTGGTGGAGTCTGTGAAGCGTACCCATCTAGCCGCGCTCAGCATGTCTTGGGAGACATTTCAGAAACTATTTAATGACAAATACTTTCCTGAAAGTGTTCGTTATATGAAGGAAGTGGAGTTTATTAGACTGGAACAGAATAACATGACGGTGTCCCAATACGAGGTGAAGTTCGCGGAGTTATCCAGGTTTGCACCTCATTTGGATGGAGAATGAGGAACGTATGACACGGATGTTTCTGAGAGGTTTGAAACCCGGCATAAGTCAGTATCTCATTTCTCATAAATTTTCTCTCTATTCAGATGTTGTCAACAGAGCTCAGTTGTTAGAACGAGATAACGAGTACGTTCAACCAAGGGACCATAACCAGGATCATACCGGAGATAGCAGTCAACAGAATAATGATAACCAGCGAAGAAAGAAAAAGATGGACAAAAATGGTAACCATTCTGGTGGTAGTCATGGCCATGAAAATAGAAGAAGCGACTCGGGGTGGGGGGGATTTTAAAAAGAGGAGATTCAACAATGATAATGTGAAGACGTCAGCATCAGCAGCAACTGGTTCCAAGGGAGAAGAACGACCACCGGTCATATGCTATAAGTGCGGAAAAGAAGGACATATCAGCCCAAACTGCCCACAACAGTTTAAGGTATGTTATAACTGCGGAAAGGAAGGACATATCTCTCGAGATTGCACTGTAGCGAAACCAAGTCCAGCGAGGATGGTGACTCAAAAGGCTGTCCCAGAAAAGTCAAAGTCAACGGTTCCTGGAAGAGCGTTTGTCGTGACTGGTCAAAATGCGAGGAACCCAAACGAGGTGATCACGGGGTAAGCTAATCATAAATTCTTGTGAAGTTTATACCTTACTTGATACTAGTGCTACCCATTCATTTATCTCTCCTATTTGTGCTCAACGTTTAAACTTGACTCCAGAGAAATTAGACTTTGACTTATCTGTGGAAACTCCGTTAGGAGAAACTTTCATCACATCCACTGTTTATAAATCTTGTTTGATCCAAGTTGGCACCATCACATTACCCGTTAACCTTATCTCTTTAAAGATACTTGCTTTTGATGTGATTTTAGGGATTGATTGGTTAACTACTCATCATGCCAAAATTGATTGTTTTCGTAAGGTTGTTAGTTTTCATATTCCTAATCAACCTGTTGTACGAATTCAAGCAACTAAACCATTAAAATCAATCACTGTCATATCAAGTCATAAAGCTATTCGTTTATTGAAAAACGGATGTCAAGCTTTCTTAGCCCATGTTATGGATTTGAATAAAGACACGTCAGCTTTGAATAATATTCCTGTTGTTAGTGACTTTCCTGACGTATTTCCTGAAGAACTTCCCGGTCTACCCCCAGAACGTGAAGTTGAATTCTTTATTGACCTTGAACCTGGTACAAAGCCCATTTCTAAAACCCCATATCGAATGGCTCCTACTAAACTTCAGGAGTTAAAGGTCCAACTACAGAAGTTGTTGGACATCGGTTTCATTCGTCCTAGTACATCTCCTTGGGGTGCTCCTGTTTTATTCGTAAAGAAGAAAGACGGGAGTATGCGACTTTGTATCGACTACCAGGAATTAAACCATGTCACTATCAAGAATAGGTATCCAATACCTCGTATTGATGACCTGTTTGACCAGTTGCAAGAAGCACAATTCTTTTCAAAAATCGATCTTCGTTCTGGATATCATCAGTTGAAGGTTAAAACTGAGGATATTCCAAAGACTGCTTTCAGAACTTGGTACGCGCATTATGAATTCTTAGTCATGTCTTTTGGATTGACTAATGCTCCTGCTGCTTTCATGGATATGATGAACCGAGTATTCAAGGAATATTAGGATCAGTTCGTTGTTGTCTTTATTGATGACATCCTCATCTATTCTAAAAGCCATGAAGATCATTAGTGCCATTTGAAGCTGGTACTGCAACGGCTTCGTGATAACAAGCTATATGCCAAACTGAAGAAATGTGAGTTCTGGCTTGAGGAGGTAGCATTCCTTGGGCACATGGTGTCAAAACATGGAGTGTCTGTTGACCCGGCGAAGATTGAAGCAATACAAAGTTGGGAACAACCGAAGACGGTGACTGAAGTACATAGCTTTCTAGGTCTAGCTGGTTATTATCGGAGATTCGTGGAAGGGTTTTCTCGAATCGCTACTCCATTAACTCAGCTAACTCGAAAGGATACAAAATTCATTTGGAGCGAGGAATGCGAGAAGAGTTTCCAAGAGCTTAAGTGGAGACTTATTTCGGCACCTGTTCTAACAATACCATCCGGTTCGGATGGATTTGTTACCTACAACGATGCTTCAGGCAAAGGGTTAGGATGTGTTCTCATGCAACGTGGGAAATTCATAGCCTATGCCTCGCGACAACTTAAAGAATATGAGAGGAATTATCCTACTCATGATCTAGAGTTGGCAGCAGTCGTTTTCGCGCTAAAGATCTGGAGGCACTATCTTTATGGGGAGAAAGTGGAGATATATTCAAACCATAAAAGCCTCAAATATTTCTTCACTCAAAAAGAACTCAACATGCGGCAACGACGTTGGCTTGAGCTGTTGAAAGATTATGACCACACTATTCAATACCATCCTGGAAAAGCAAACGTGGTAGCTGACGCGTTGAGTAGAAGATCATATGCAGGAACGAGTGCGATGATGTCAAATATACGCATAGAACCGACTTTAATCGAAAAAGTTAAAGTTGCTCAAGCCACCGACCCGGAACTGATGCGTATGAAGAAGAAAGTACAAGAAGGTGCTATTTCGGAAGCGAGAATTGATGAAGAAGGAATACTTCGAGTCCACTCCAGACTTTGTGTTCCTAACGACTCTAATTTGAAGTACAAGATTATGATGTAGGCACACAATACACCATTTGCAATCCATCCTGGAAGTAATAAAATGTATCGTGATCTTCGACATACATTTTGGTGGAACAATATGAAGAGAGAGATTGCAAATCTTATCTCGATGTGTTTAACTTGTCAACGTGTAAAGGCGGAGCATCTAGTACCTAAGGGTCCGTTGCAACCACTTGAGATTTCGAAATGGAAGTGGGAACACATTACCATGGATTTTGTTATGGGTCTTCCTACGGTTTCTCAAGGCATCAATGTTATTTGGGTTATTGTTGATAGATTAACCAAGTCTGCTCATTTCTTGCCGATACGGGAGACTTATTCCCTTGAACGTCTTGCTAGTATATATGTACATGAGATTGTGCTAGTATATACTTGCATGACATGCCAGTATCCATAGTTTTGGATCGTGACCCAAGATTCACTTCAAGATTTTGGGTTAGCTTGCAAAAAGCTATGGGCACGGATTTACGATTCAGTTCGGCATACCATCCTCAAACGGATGGACAATCAGAGAGGACTATTCTTGCTGATACTGAGGAACAATCCATCCAACAGAATGAACCAACCTCCACAAGTTCATACTACACTACAACAACCACAGGGTAATTTCAATTCTAGTACTACGTGCTTCGGATGTGGGGATCCAGGCAATAAAACAACGGAGTGTCGAAAACTTGCTAACTAGAAGGGTAAGAACCTTTTGATCGAAGAGGGTGTGATCGATGAGACATAAGAGTTCAGAGAACCTATATATGATGAGTACGAAGACGAAGATGTGTTGTATGGAGATGGTCATAAGGTTCTGGTGGTTCGCAAAAGTCTGCTGACTCCTAAAGGAGAATTCGATAAAGATTGGTTGAGGACCAATATCTTCCATACTACTTGTACAATGGAAAATAAAGTCTGCAAGATGATCATCGATAGTGGCAACTACAAAAATGTCGTATCCAAAGAATTTGTTCAGAAATTACAGTTGAAGACATGTCGACATCCAAAACTATACATGCTGTCATGGCTAAATAAAGGTAATGAGGTGATATATAATAAAAAGTGTTTAGTTTCATTTTTAGTAGGAAATAAATACTTTGATAATGCGTGGTGTGATGTGGTGTCTATGGATGTGTGCCATATGTTGTTGGGCCGACCTTGGCAGTATAACCAAAGATTCATTCATGATGATCGAAAGAACACGTATTGATCCCTTAGTATAAAAGGGAAGAAGATTGTGTTAGAACCACGGAGGGAGGAATGTGGTTTGGTTCAGTAGTTGGGAACCTGAACCTATTATCTATGACGAGATTTCTAATAGAGGTTGAGCGTGAAGGTGTGATATATGTGTTACTTCCTTGTGAGAAAAGTTTGGCAGATGAACACGCAGAAGTACCGGCCAATGCCCATAAGTTACTATAAGAATATGATGATATTATGCTCGAAGAGCTTCCATCAAGATTACCACCATTGAGAGATATTCAACACGAGATAGATCTTATTCTGGGATCAAGTCTACCAAATAGTCCAGCTTACAGTCTCAGCCCAAAAGAGTCCGAAGAGCTGCAGAGACAGGTAGTTGAATTAATAGAGAAAGGATACATTCGTGAGAGTATCAGCCTGTGTGTCGTACTAACTCTATTAGTACCAAAGAAGGATGAATCATGGAGAATGATCATCGACAGTTGAGCAATCAATAAGATCATAGTAAAATATCAATTTCTGATACCTCGTCGGGATGATATGTTAGATCAGTTGTTTGATGCAAAAGTCTTCTCAAAGATTGACCTGAAGAATAAATATACCATCAGATAAGGATAAGGCTTGAAGATAAATGGAAGAAGACATTCAAAACTCAGCATGGATTATATGAATGGATGGTTACACACTTTAGACTCTCCAATGCTCCCAGTACATTTATGAGGTTCATGCACCAAGTTTTTTGGCCTTTTACGGGAAAATTTGTGGTTCTGCTAACAGGCTCAGCTGCGCTGTGCCCTATTGGGGCGCAACTGCTCTCTTGGGTGCAGCTGTGCTCTTGGGCGTAGTTGTACTATTTCCAAGGCTTAATTGGGTGCAGCTGCGCTTATGGTGTGTCAGGTGTGACTGTTTTGACCTCTTGTAGTAAATGACCATAAATTTTTCATACGAACTCTGATTGAGGCGATTTCGAATGATTATAAAAGATAATGAGTATACCTATAACTTTTGTTCTTTAAGGTTTTTGATTTGAGGTCTGGAACAGTGGTCAAAATGGCCATCTTTGGGACTAATGTGTATTAAGAGGCAATCAGAGGGCGTCGGGCATGTACATATGCAAGTGTAGTGCTTCTGACGATAAAAGATGTTATTCTAAGTTATAAAACATGAATATTAAAAAATATAATGATGCTTAACATTAATAAATAATGTATTAGATATGTTGTATAAGAATACTAAGCATATACAAGATAGACGAATCGGGCGTGTGACGAATGAACGTCGAAACGCTGTGACAAGTGTAAATGAACGTAAAAAGTATTTTAATTCAATTGAAATGAACATTATAAGATATGGAATGGGGTTAATATAAAACCAATAAGGAGTCCTAGAAAGACTTAACCACTTGAATGAACTTCGAATATGACTAAGGAGAAATATAGTGAGATATAAGTCGAAAGTTAACACAATCAAATTCAACATTGTGTATTAATTAACAGGAAGGGTTATAAGATATAGAGTAAAGTTTACATTACAACTACTATGTGTTGCTATATGACTAATAGTTGATGTGTATGATTATATAATTGTGTAGGGCACATGAAGTACAGATAGTTATAAGCTATTAAATTGTTATTGATAAACAATGATCAAGGCAAGTCTTTCAGTTCCTATTTTTTTATGTGAAATTGATGATGAATTATTTTAAATCTGTATTTCAAAGAGCATGATGTATTTCTTATATTGTAAGTATCAATTGTTAAAGTCAATTTATGATTACATCGGTTGAATAAGGAATGCTGATTGGGTTATGGAACTTAATCTTTATTTGATATGTGATGTCCAACATGTATGATGTGTTTAGACAGATGTTTATGATTTATAAGATGAGCATGTTATTATGTGCTACGTGATGTATGAAAATTGTTAGATTTGCTGGGCTATCGAGCTCAACCTTTCAAATAACCATTTTCGTAGGTTAAGGATTTAAGATAACGTTATTTGATACTTGAATGACATGGATCAGATGTAATGCATGAAAATTTAAATACTTTAGCTGAGTTGATATTATTTTGAACCATGTTTAAGGTTCCAGATGATTTACTTGATAAATCACAATAATTATGTAATAATAAACTGTAAAGTTTGAGTTATCTGATATGTAAAGGTTATCGGATTGAAATATAAGATTTTATAAAATTACTCTGATGAAGCGACTCATAAAATAAATTTAATTCATAGATGTATAGCTGATAAAGGTTATGATTTAGGGAATCAAAGTAAGAAGACAGAAAAGTTTTAATTATTCCGTATTTTATTAAGTTTAACATTGAATAATGATGTAAAATAAGAAGTTAGACTTATTGTTAATGACCGAAGTTAAGAGATGAATTTTATGAATTTTGGGATTGTTACATCTATTTTGACAACATTCTTATTCATAGTCCGACATGGGAGACACATCATGAACACCTCCGAGTTGTTTTTGAGGCGTTAAGAAAATTATGCTTATTCATTAATCAAAAGAAGAGCTCCTATTTCACGTCATCGATAAACTTACTTGGCTTCGTTGTATCTACCAAAGGTGTTCATGCAGATTCGACCAAGATTGAGGTAGTCGTGGCATGGCTTACACCGAAGACTATACATGATGTCAGAAGCTTTCATGGGTTGGCATCTTTTTACAGACGGTTCATCCAGAACTTCAACACATTGGTTGCGCCTATATCACCGTGTGCCTTAAAGGAAAATTATTCCAATGGTCCTAGGAGGTCAAAGATAACTTTCAGCTGGTCAAGAAGAAGATCATTGAAGCACCAGTACTGACATTTCCTGAGTTCGAGAAGGTCTTTGAGGTAAATTGTGATGCATCGAGAGTTGTTATTGGTGGCGTTCTCAGTCAAGAGGGTCGGCCAGTGGCTTTCTTCAGTGAAAAGTTATCAGGGTCAAAGAAGAATTATTCTACTTATGATCTGGAATTTTATGCCATAGTCTAGACATTGAAGCATTGGTGTCATTATCTAATACAAAGGGAATTCATTCTTTTCACTGATCACGAGGCATTAAAGTATATTAATGGTCAAGATAAGTTGAGTAGAATACATGCTAAATGGGTTTCTTACCTATAGGAATTCAATTTCGCTTTGCGACATCAGGCAAGAAGTTTAACCGTGTTGCCGATGCGTTAAGCCGAAGAGTGTTACTCCTTGGTACTATCCGTAAAAAAGTTGTAGGGTTTGAAGTCTTCACTGATATGTATGAAGGAGATCCTTCTTTTAGGAAGATAATTCAGGAAATACGAGAAGGTCAGCGATCTGACTTTATCTTATATAATGGGTATTTGTTTCGAGGAATCCAGTTATGCATTCCAGATTGTTCAATTTGGTAGAAGATAGTAAGTGAACTTCACAATGAAGGACACTTCGGGCGAGACAAGACATTAGTCCTAATATCTGCTGACTATTATTGGTCGAAGATCTCAAACAATATGGATCGCTATGTGAAAGGGTGTTTTATTTGTTAGAAGTCAAAAGGAGTTTTTACCAATATAGGATTATACACTCCCTTACCTATTCCTGAAAGACCTTGGTATAATGTTAACATAGATTTTGTTTTGGGTCTACCCTAAACTCAGAGAGCTTTAGACTATATTATGGTTGTGGTTGATCGATTCTCTAAGATGGCTCATTTTATTCCTTGCAAGAAGACAATGGACGCTAATTGGATTGGCCACCTTTACTTTCCGGAGATTGTACGTTTGCATGGCATTCCCCAGTCTATTACCTTTAATCATGATATTAAGTTTATGAGTAATTTATGGAGAAGTCCGTAGGAAAAGCTTAGGACACAATTGAACTTTAGCAGTGCCTATCATACTCAAACAGACGGGCATATCGAAGTGGTGAACTGAAGCGTGGGTAATCTTTTAAGATGTTTGGCCGGAAGTAAACCGAAGTAGTGGGATCTGGCGCTTCCTCAAGTAAAGTTTGCTTACAACCGTTTGAAGAATTAGACTACTAACATGACTCCTTTTGAAATATTTTATGGCCAGAACCCTTATGAGCTTTTAGATTTGGTTCTTATTCCTCATATTGGATGAGTGTACCCCAAAGCGGATGAAATGATAGATCATCTTCAGGTTATCCATGATCAGGTGTGCAAATCATTACAGAAAATAATGCTAAGTACAAGGATTGGGTTGACAGTCACCATCATCAGGATGTTTTTAAAGTTGGTGATTTTGTTTGGGTCGTACTAACCCGAGATCATATTCCTGTTGGTGACTATAATAAGCTCAAGGATCGGAAAATTTGTTCTTACGAGGTTCTGCAGCAGATTAGTGACAACGCTTATCGGTTGCGCGTTCCTAGTCATTTGCGTACTTCAAATGTTTTTAACGTGAAGCATTTGAGCCCTTGTTTTGAGCAGTCTGATGATAAAACTGTGAACTCGAGGACAATTTCTTTCCAACTCGAGGTGATTGATGCAGGAGGATCCAAGGCTGATGATGAAGAACTGTCAGATAACATGTCGATGGCCTTGGAGTATCATGAGTTGGAGGATCGTCGCAAGCGTGAAGGTCATTAGCATCTTCGGTTACGGACTAGATGGTTGGCTTCAGGAGATAGAGTTTTATTAGGAAGTAAATCTTTTATAAGAAGTTGTTACTTGTTAAGATTTTTGTAATATGCGTAAATTTTATAAATGATATTAATATTGAAAATAAATTATTAGAATATTTATGTTGAAATACATATATAATTATGCGTGTCTTGGAAAGTGATAATTCAATTTAAATTGAGTTAAATGTGTGATGAGTAAGTAATATGGTGGAAATGATGAAAAGCTTAATTTAAGCTTATGAGATATACCTAGTGTGGCAAAGTGATGAAATAAGTAATTTATTAATTAAATTAATAAAGGGATTAGTTAAATAATGTGATGGACTAGTTACTATTAATTTAGTTGATTAATTATTATGTGCAGTTACATATGTGGTATGGTTTGGTTTTCTGCAGGATCTAAACCTGGTTTGGGAATGCCCTAATGTGGTGCAGCTGCGCCACTTCTGCAGTACAAACCAGCGCAGCTGTGCCGGTGACCAATCCTTGAAAATTTATTTTTGTTGCTTTATGCATAAAATATAAGGTGGGATACTTAGAATAATAATATAATAAATATAAAAGACTATGATAAAAGTAAGTCGCATTATATAATTTACTAAATTATATAACGGAGCTTACGTGATATTACGATTTATGGTGAATCAATTAAATGTGTATTTTAAAAGTATAGGAGAAATTTAATTTTAGAAAATAAATATTTTATATTAGTTATCATTGTGATATTTGGGTATAATTAAAATAATAAGTTTTACAAAAAATAATGGGTTGATAGTACCCAATTGAATAATATTCTAACCTAATTTAAATATTATTTTGATTAACCCAATGTATATGGATTGTATGATTATGTGTATATGTACCCATAACTTATTACAAGGTAATAATATTAACTCAATAAAATTTCACTTGTGAGCCAAAAAGGAATTAACCTTAGTATATGAAGTCCATTTTACTGATACAAAAAGAAGTAATAGGGCTTTTCCCAAAACCATTATCCCATTTCATTTAATTGTCGTGTATAGGCAATTGGCCTAGCCTATCTCCGCATTTGTCATCTCTAGACATTCAAATGATGAAGGGGGAGTGGGTTCAATAGTGCCATGTGAACTATTCCACCAAATTTTCTTTACCCATCATCATCTTCTTCTTCCCTTTGGTTTGATTCTTAGGGCAAAAGAATTGTATAGGTAATAATCTCCCTATAATGGAAGCCTCCACTTCTCAAATTGAGTTACTAGAAATATGTATAAGTTCAATTAGAGAGTGAGTGCTAGAAAATTGAAGGAACAATCTAAAGTTAGAATCAAAGTTTAGCATTTCAAGCTTCAAGAGGTAACATTATTACCTTAACTATGTTCTTTATTTCAAGTTTGATAAATTCTTAAGAATTTCTTGGATTTCTTGTTAATTGGATTGAAAGTTGATACCAATGTGTTAACTGAGTTTATACATATGTATGGAGTCAATATGGAGTAGGTTAAGTATGTTAAATGAAGGATTTCTTGTTTGTTTTCCGAGTTCTATAGAAGTAGAGCCGTTCCTGGAACTGTCCAGGAAGGGCGCAGTTGCACTCCTTCTGCAGTTCAAAACTACGCAGCTGCTCCGGGTACCAGAACTTGATAATGACTTTCTGCTGTAATGTGATATCTCTATTATGTAGGTTTGACTTTGTCATGCATGAAAATAGGTCTAACATATGGTCTAGAGTCCCTTGCATATCATGAATGGTTTATTTGCTTTAAAGTATATTTTCTAAAGAAAACTTAGAGTTTTGAAAATGAACTTGGATGAAACTTGTGATATATAAGTTCTGACCTTGTAGCATATGTATATGGCTGAGTTATGCGTACAAATGAGCATGAGATATGATTTAAAGTTGCTTTGCTTATAATCAATTTGCATTAGCTTGGTTTAGAACGACTTTTATTAAAACTCTAAAGATTTGGAACTAATATCCATGAGCATTGTGTTGCTTACATTCTAAACTTATAGGATTGTATGCTAGTACTCTTCATGCCACTAAACATGACATATGCGTACAGTCACCTAGTTAGACACAATATAAGATATTCAAGTATGATTTTAAATAAGTTTTCAAGTAATGAACGATACTAGCTATGTGTAAATAAATTGAATACATGCGAGCATGCTTATTACAGGTTGTCTAACATCCTTATGTGATTTAATGGTTAATGTAGTTAACCTCTTGATTTCATGAACTTATTTAGCCTTAATTTAATAGAATTTCCAACTGAAATCATAATGTGTAAAAGTGAACTTGAAATGACCCTAGAAGAGCCTAAGACCTCATAACATAAGTGCATGATATGTGTTAGTACCCATGCATGCTAGAAACTAAAATGGAATCAAGAAATCAAAAGTCAGGTCTGGCCTAGTCAGGGATCAGCGCAATTGAGCCACTCCCAAGCCAAATTACAGCGCAGCTGCGTCGCAGGGCAGAGTAACCTGACTGTTTTAGCTATGATCTGAGACTGGAAGCATGTTTACCTTAATATTCTAAGTTCTATAACATAGTGTGAGCGATATTTTAAGTGTTCAAAAGTTGTAAAAGGTTTCTAAATGAAGATTTCAAAACGCAAAGGCAATGTTGATTTCAAAACCACGCGGTTGATAATGTGCTAATATGTGACCTGATTGCATAACAAATATAGGGTTGAAAAGGTGTACTTATCATGTGTTTGAACATGCGTAATATATGTGTGTAGGATTGTTAGTTTACGTATCGAACTCGTATAACTAATGAATATATTTATGTACATAACTATGATATAATAGGACATTGAAGTGAAATTAAGCTATAAGTTGGTAAACAACGCAAAATGCAAGCTTCCTAAATTCATTTGATTCTTATATTGAGTGTGAGTTCCTAAAGTTATACATCGCTTTGAATATTGTACACATTTCGAGCAAATATCTATACTCGTATGAATCGTTATTCAAATTCTGAAATTCGACTTAAACTGTATATCTTGAATCATGTTGCGAGTTTGAATTTGTTGTTCTTAAATGTATTGAGAAAGTTGCCTAAGCCATTTGATTCGGCTAGACAAGTATCTATGAGTTAGAAAGCTATCCAAACCAATTTCTTTGGTGCGGACTCTTATAAATCTGCTGAGATGAACAACCCTCATAGAAGGGGATATATATATATATATTGGGAGACCAACACACGCGTGAACAACATGTTTAAATGTTATGTATAATGTAGGGTACTTCAGGCTATCATCTATTATACTTGTTTATATTGAATTGTCAGTGTAACACTGTTAATTCGGACCTCTTTTAACTCGTAAGTACTCCCTCCGTTCTTTAATATAAGTCGTTTTATAGTTGTGTATAAGTATTAAAAAATGATTATAAAGTATTAAATATAATATTAATTGTCTGTATTGCACTTATATTGGAAAAAGTTATTGGACAGAGAATAGTGATAGAGCCAAAGTTATATTTAATACTTGAAATAATATTAGAAACTAAACAATTAATATTTACTTAAAATTTTCAAAAGGCTTTTATTAAGAAACAAAAATATTTTTTTAAAACAACTTATACTATCAAACAAATGGAGTACTAAAAATTAGAATTGTGGTCCTTCAAGTGGACTTGGGAGAAGAATAGGTTGAGTTATACAATTGTCTAATTAAACTGACAATTAGTTTTAAAGTAACTTCTCAATTAGTAAAAGAAAGTATTTTCATCTCATAATTGGCACGTACATATATATTTTTAATTTTGAGTCATGTTCTAATCACGTATATTTTATTGAGGATATAGTTATCTTTAAACTATACCAATTTCTCAAAAATCAATTAACAAATTAAAAAATAAATATTTCATCTGTCCCTAATAATATGACTAAACGTATAAAAAAATTTATCTCGAAAAAAATGAAATAAAGTACATAAAGTATAAGGTAAATATGTGATTTAGTGAAATCTATTTAATTTTTCTTTATTTAATTATAATGGCCTCCACCCATAATAAAATTACTACATTCATTCCCCACTAAATATTACACAAATTAGAAGCATTTAACAATTTATAAAAAAGAAGATAAATTATAAATTCGATATATATCACTCATTTGCTCCATTATAAAATAAAATTTAATTTGCTCTATATTAACCTTAAAAAGTAGAATGTTTATATTTTCAAATCAAAAATAATATTGTGAGAATAAATATATATTTAACAATACTTTTATAATTAGTTAACCTTAATAATATTGTGACTTTATTGTAATATTGTGACTTTATTGTAATTTTGATAAAAATCTACTTATTTAAGTTTTATTATTCGAGACTATTTACATAGTATTGAAGACGAACCTCTCTTCGAGTAAGTTGCAGATCATTAAGCCTTTTCACGCGGGTCAGAACTTATCCAATAAGATATCGGAATTTTGCTATCTTAAGATCGTAGTACATAGTTGCAATCGGCGTTCAGAACTGGGACTTCAGTCACCGACTCTCTTGTCATTAGGTCACGGGTTACCAATTTTTTGACCTTTCGTTTTCATATTCATACCGGACATCGAATTAGAAAAAGTACCGAGTGGATAGATAATTGGTCAAATCAGAGGTCGAGTCATTATTAACCTATTGACGTCATTAATATATAAAAATATATATTCTTAGTAGTTAATTAAAAATTAAAAATTCTCATTTTTTATGAACTAAAGTATAATAAAGCTAATTTATAATATTACTAAAAGTGGTTTATTTTAATATTTTAATTTTTTGATAAAAAAAAATTAAAAACTGGATCAACTAACCAATTTTACCGGTTAAATTACCGGTTCGACTGGTGGTCAACCGGTTTTTAACCAGAATCGATTAAGTGATTCAAACCGGACCGGAGTGTGAATTGGTTGCCTTTTTACCTGTTAATTTGACAGCCAATTGATCCGATTTTTAAGACCATGCTTTCGGTACTAGGTAGTCGTTAGTCCTCATCATGATCTTACAATTTTACGGAGGCGTATGTTTTTAGTAAAGAGTTATTAATTTTTACTTTATTTAGTTATAACGGTCTCCACTAGGGCTGTAAATGGTAACCGGAAAATTCGTATTCGTCCGCATCCGTATTTGAAAAAAAGCGGATATTATTCGTATTCGAAAAAAAACGGATATATCCGTATTCGGTTTAAAGGTATCCGTAAATAAACGGATACGAATACGGATATAGGCGTATTCGTATTCGATTAACATCCGTCCGTAAATATATCCGGCGGATACGGATATCCGGATTCCGATATCTGGAATCCGTATCCGAATAACTTATATATATATATATATATATATACACACACACACACACACTTAATATTTACATTAATTATGTTATTAATTAATGTAAATTATTAATTAATAATTTACCTATATAAGTTGTTAATAAAATAATATATATATATATATATATATATATATATATATATATATAATATATGTATTTATTAATAACTTACATTCATTGATTAATCACTTACATTTATTTATATAAGTTATTAATATATACGTGTGTGTGTATATATATATATATATATATTAATAAATCATAACTTAGATTCATTAATTAATCACTTTAACTTATATTCATTAATTAATAACTTACATATACATTTATATATATATAAGTTATTATATATATACACACACATATATATTAATAACTTGCATTAATTAATTAATAACTTACATATATATATATATATATATATATATATATATATATATATATATATATATATATATATATATACACACACTCACATATTAATAACTTACATTAATTAATTAATCACTTACATTCATTTATATAAGCTATTAATATATATTTATATATATATATATACACACATGTTTAAGGACAACGGTCGAGAGGCGGGAGAAATGGACAATATAATTTTATTGTTAAAATGTGTTAGGTCTGAATTAATTTAAAATTAATCTAGAAGGGAGAGTTAAATAAATTAATTCACGTTTATGAATTTTTGGGTGGAGATAATATTTATTACTTTCATTTGCCTAATTATTTAGAAAATAGAAGTCCAAATATGTAAAATAAGTTCAATGTCAATTTTGAATCAAGTTAGATTAACTAGTTGTCACACATACATTATAACTCGCACTCTCCATAAATATAATGAAATCAAATAATTTCTTATAACCATGTAATTTATTTATTGAGGATAAATAATAAATAAATCTCCTATAAATATTACTATTCATTTATTAAATATTAATTTATTTCTCTTTTTTATTATTTAATAAAATTTGAAAGAATAATATTGAGATTTTAATTTTAATTTGATCCATCAAACAAAGTATCGGTTACATTATTGAATCTTTTTATTTTCACCCAAAACGTCAATTAGCATGTTCCTCCCTTTATGATTAGGATGTTTAATTAATATGTATGGTTTAAATATTAAATTGTGTTTAATTATTATGTATGATTTAAACTTTAATTTTTTTTACTGATAAACGAATTCGGATATTCGGATATCCGAATAATTTGTCTATTCGGATAAAATAAACGGTAACGGATATTATCCGTATTCAGATATTTTTTCGAATACCGGATACGGATAATATTTTTAAAATCCGCCGGATACCGGATACGGATACGGATAGCGAATTAATTTTCCGGATACGGATACGGATATACCTGTATCCGTATCCGTTTAATACCGTTTACACCCCTAGTCTCCACCCTTAATAAAATTGCCACATTCCCCACTAATTACACAAATCAGGAGCATTACCAATTCAGAAAAAAGAAGATAAATTATAAATTCTTTATATATCAACCATTTGCTCCATTATAAAATAAAATTTGCTCTATATTAACCTTAAAAGTAAATGTTTATATTGTGAAATCAAAAATAACATCGTGAGAACAAATATATTTAACAATATTTTTACAATTATTCTGAGCTAGTGATAGTACTTAATACTTAAAGCAATACTTGTTGTGTTGGTAATATTATTTTTAGATTAGGATTCCATATATTACACTTTTCATTCAATTTCTTTCAATATATATTTATCGATGTAAAAGTTATTTAATGATTATACTAAGAACATGGCGCCAGATAGAATAACAATTATATATCTTGCGGGCTAGGTAAACAAATAAATTTATAACCAAAGGAACAAGAGGTTCGCCAAAACACAGAGAAATCTCTAATGTTTAAATTATATTTTTATCAAAATCAAAGTTATCATCTATTCACCCACAAGCCGGGTTTTATAGTTAACAAAACTTTCTCTCCAAGTCATAACAAAATTCTTAGAAATACGGAAACAAAATCCTAACAAACTTCCTATATTTATGGAAATAAAATTGTGACGCCCCCAAATTTAGATACTTATATCTCGAATTCGGTACTTCACGATTTAACTCTAATAACAAACTAAAATCTCAAACAACGAATAATAAAATGATTTACATTGACATAATATAAATATTCTCGTCCCAAGGTCTCGCAACCATGACTATCTTAATACATAACTTAAACTGTCACATAACTTAATACATAATACTGATTAAGTCTTATTACAAACATAATAACAATAAACTTCTAGCATAAAGGACTAAAGCTATTCCATAGTCTTGCCCTTACCCATATCCTTCCCTGAAGTACTGCCTCGCTCTGTCTTAACTGAAATATTTTAGGAAAGCAAGAATGAGCAACAAATTTGTTCAGCAAGTAATATAGCAATAAGGGTAAACGCGTATATAAAGTTCATGATCTCAAGGGTATAACGGTAAATGATAGTTCAAGAATTAAAAGAATAACGTTGGAAGCAAGAATTATCAATTGTTCCAAATCTGGTCTTTGAATTGAAATAAGAGTCACTATGGACTGAAAGTTATTCAACAAAATTCAAAGGTTTCAATAGTTTAAGGTTTAAAGAATATTAAATACTTAGTAGTCACTATGGACTAAGAACTCCTGCAAAAATTAACAGTGTTACACTGACAATTCGTCTATACAACGAGTGTCTGTCAAAGATCGTTTGGGTCCTTCAAAGAGTGATCATGATAGTACGGTTTCCAAGCATTTTTCAGAAGGTTCTCGTTCGAAAGCTCATGGTGATGCTAAAAGAAGATTGGTTTTTGCTGCCGAGAAAGGACTTGACCATGGTCGGAGACGGGTAGAAGGCACACCTCCTAGAACCCGACACCGGGATGGTCAGATTGACAAGGCTTCCAAACTTACTAAGATGGTAGAAGAGACAGATAAAGCTTTAGAGGTCCTTCTGAAGCAGAGGGAAGAGATAGCAAAATAAATGCTTCGCATGGATGAATTGTAGGATGAGGCGTCAAGTTATGTTTAGTCTGAAGGACATATCAAGTATATAGATAGACAACCAAGAGAAGGGAAGGAACATGTACACTCTGTTCATATATCTCGAGGCCGACCTCGGGATCGAAGGAGGTCAAGAAGCCGTACTCCTGAAGTATCGAATAGGGCGCCTCACCCTATCGGTTCTCGAAATCATGGTGGTAGCAAACGAAGAAGTAGATCTCGAGAGTACACTCCTGAGAATACAAAGAAGGTATTCCGCCTTAAGTATTCTCACCACAGTGACAGAGCCCCACACCAAAGCAAATCTAGAAGTTATACTCCAGAAAATCCAACGGGGGTACACCACCCTGGATACCCGTTATCGAAAGAGTCCATCCAAAGCCGTGGATACGGATGCAAAGCGCCAATTTATTCAGAAGACAAAGAGTTCTCCGGAGAAGGAAGTCTCCTCACAACCGGAAGGAGTGGAATTCTTGGTTAGGGAGTTAAAAGAGCTTCGGAAGTAATTGGCCGAAGTCCAACAAGTGAAGGATACTTCGGGAAAAAAGGCATCTCCTTTTTCCTCAGATATTCTTAAGGAAAAGGTTGATCCTACTAAGAAACTCCCTCACATGGAGAGTTATGATGGATCTGGAGATCCCTATGACTATAGCCATGCATTTGATAAGCTGATGGACTATTACGATTTTAGCGATGCTGCCAAGTGTCAGACGTTCATGACGATGCTCAGGAAAGATGCAGGGCAGTGGATGGGTACTTTGGCTTCAGATTCAGTCTCGTCATGGATGGAGTTGTGCGGAAAATTCCATGCTAGATTTGGGAGCAACAAGAGGAGGGGAAAGCCTACTGGTTCTCTGGCTCAAGTTCAACAATTTTCAAATGAGTCCCTGGGCCAATATGTGAAGCGCTTCAGGGAAGCAGTTAGTCAGGTAACAGACCTCAATGATCTTCAGGCTGTCAAGTTGTTTCAGAATGGTTTAGACTTGATAAAATCAGAAAAGCTGTTGAAGAAGTTGATGTTTCACCACCCAAAAAATTTGGCTGAAGCTTTTGATAAGGCTGAGGACTATATGATGGTAGAGGAAGCTATAAATAGCTTGAAACGTCCTTCTTCGGACAGATTGAAAGAGACAGATGGGTATAAAGCTGAAGGCGATCAGAGGAAGAGTGGAGGGAATAATGATCAACCAGAAGGTAGCTCGAAGAAGTACAATAACAAATTGGTGTCAAGGAGGAAATTGTCCACCTGTTCCCACCCATAAGGTGAACAAAGTATACACCCAACTGAATACAGATAGGGCTGTTATCCTGGATCAAATCAGGGACCAACCTTACTTTGAACCACCTCGTGATAATCTTAAATCGGGATCGAGCATCATCAGGCATCTGGTCATGATGCGAACGAATGTTGCAGTTTGAAGGAATTCGTGGAGAAGAAGGTTCAAAGTGGCGTGTTGGTCTAGTATGTGGCAGGAAGAGAACACCAACAAGAACAACTGAATAATGACCGGTTTGTTCAGGTGGCTCAACTAGTTCAACCTGCACAACCTGCTCTGAATCAGCCACCGAGGCACGTTGTTAATGTTATTACCGGGGAAACAGCAGGAAGGATGATAGGGAAGAAAAGACGTGGATATTTAGATTCGGTTATGTCAGTGGAGGGTACTCTCCCGAAGACTAACAGACCATATCCAGGGACGATCATATCTGTTATAGATGAAGATTACCCTTCAGAACCCATCGAACCCCATGAAGGAGCGTTGGTGATTATACTGTACAAGTGGGTTCAGTGGACATGAAGAGAATGATGATTGACAATGGGTCTTCTGTTGATATTCTATATGCCCATGCTTATCAGAGGATGCATTTAGATGGACGAAAGATGGAGGTCGGACAAGAAGCTCCTTTATATGGCTTCAGTAATGATCTAGTCAAAGTTCCAGGGACTATGGAGCTACCAGTTATCTTCGGTACGACTCCTCAACAGGTAGAAATAATGTGTAAATTTTATGTTGTGCATGTAGATTCGGCTTACAATGCCATATTGGGTAGACCTACTTTGACTTCTCTGCAAGCTATGATGTCAATTCCTCATTTTAAAATCAAGTTTCCAACAGCACATGGGGTTAGTGAGGTGGCAGGGGATTTGGATCTAGCTAGACGCTGCTATCAGAATGTTATGATTGCTTCGGGAGTAGGAGTTAACATGCAAAAACAAACTATGGCTATAGAGATTGAGCCCTTTACTGAGAGTAGTTCAGAACCATTGGTTATGCCAACTAGAGAGACAGAAGAGTTTGAACTGGTTCCTGGCAAGAATGACAAAATGGTGAAGATAGGTTCGGGTCTGCCAGAACCTCTCCGGACGAACCTTATAGAACTCTTACGATGTTATGCAGATATCTTCGCATGGGAACCTAATGATATGCCCGGAGTGAGCCGAAAGATTACAGAGCATAGGCTGGAGGTGGACCCTTCAAAAAAGCTGGTTCGACAAAAAAGAAGGATTTTTGCACCAAAGCGACAGAGGATTATTGATGAAGAAATTGCAAAGTTGTTGGCTGCAGATTTCATCTTCGAGATAGATTACCCAGAATGGATGGAGAATTTGGTGCTAGTCCAGAAGCAGAATGAGAAATGGCGATTCTGTATTAACTATACGGACTTAAATAAAGCTTGACCGAAGGACTTCTATTTCTTACCTCACATTGATCAGCTCATCGATGCGATTTCGAGGTATGTATTACTTAGCTTTGTAGATGCTTTTTCTGGTTATCACCAAATTCCATGTGTAAAGAGGATATACTGAAGACGATGTTCATTACGCATCGTTCGATGTATGCCTATAAGAAGATGACGTTTGGTTTGATAAACGCTGGAGCTACTTACCAGAGGATGATGAACTTCGTATTCCAAAAGCAGCTGGGGAAAAACATGGAAGTATATGTTGATGACATGATAGTGAAGAGCATGATACTGCAGAAGCACTTGGATGATTTAGAAGAATGTTTTTAGACAGTCTGTCATCACAATTTGAGGCTAAATCCGACAAAGTGCACTTTCGGTCTCGGTGCAGGTAAATTCCTGGGTTATCTAGTCAGTCAGCGGGGTATTGAAGCCAATCTAGAAAAGATCCAGGCTATTCTGAACATGAAGAATCCTCAATCATTTAAAGATATTCAATGGCTAATAAGGAGAATTGCAGCTTTGAGGAGATTCATGTCTAAATCTGTAGAAAGGTGTTTGCCGTTCTTTGATACGTTGAAAGGGCCAAAGAATGAGAAGACGTTTCAGTGGACTTCGGAATGTGAAGACTCCTTCCAGGGAATAAAGACATATTTATCTTTGGCGCCTTTGTTGGTGAAGCCAGCTCCTGCTGAGCCATTATATTTGTATTTAGCAGCTAGCTCATTGGCAGTGGGAGCGGTTTTGGTGCGAGAAATTGGGGGTAAGCATCATCCGATTTATTATGTAAGCCATGTCTTTAGGGATGCTGAGACAAGGCATCCGAATATTGAGAAATTTACCTTTGCTTTGATGATAACTAGTCGAAAGCTTAGGCAATATTTTCTAGGTCGGCTTTTGGTAGTTTACACAGATCAGCCTCTGAAGAAGGTTATGGGCAAACCTGAAGTTTTGGGGAGACTTAATGTTTGGATAATGGAATTGTCTCAATTTTTCATAGAATATCATCCCCGGACTGCCATAAAAGGTCAAGCCCTGACCGATTTCATGGTGGAGTGTTTATTTTCAGAAGCTGATGATAGTTTGGCAGAAGATGAAGTGTCTGATCGAGCAGTTGCAGTACTTTAACAGAATCAGAGCTCGTGGACATTGTATGCGGATAGATCTTCTACTTCAGACATCAGTGGAGCAGGGATTATTTTGATAAGTTTGGAGGGGTTTAAGGTGCAGCAGGCCATTAGATTTGGGTTCCGAGCCATAAACAACGAAGCAGAGTACGAAGCGGTGCTAGAAGGAGTATGATTGACAAAGAGTCTTGAATTTCAGAAGCTAATCATCTACAACGAGGACTACAACGAGGACTACCATGGGAGATTCACCTTTCAGGTTGGCTTATGGTACTGATGCCTTAATCCTTGTAGAGATTGGATCTACCAGTCTTCGGGTTAGTCAGCTTAAAGAGATACAATAATGAAGGACTAAAGATTAATATGGATTTAATAAAAAAAAGTCAGAGAGACAGCTCTGATCAAATTGGCAGCCTATCAACATCGTGTAGCTAATCACTACAATAAAGGGGTAAAGCTTCAAAGATTTGAAGTAGGAGATTTCATCCTTAGAGAAGTCGAAGCGTCTATGCCTTAGAATTTGGGAAAGCTAATGCCGAACTGGGAAGGTCCTTATGAAGTTGTTGAAGTACCGAAGTCAGGGACCTATCGGTTAAGGGCGTTAAATGGGTCTGAAATTAAGAATACTTGGCATGCTGGTAGACTTCCGAAATATTTTCAGTAGAGACAGTGTCAGTATACCGGAGTCTGTAAATATTTGAATCATCATAAATAAAAGATTCTTTTTTCCAATTGAACTTGTTGGAAGAATGCATATTGTGATTTGATGTTTAATATAAATGCTCATGATTATGTGTAAAGTCCTTCAAGGAATATATGTACAAGGGCTTAGTGATAGATCAAAATTGTTATGTTGATCTTAGCCTTTAATGTTCACTTGTATAGATAAAGAGATCAAATATGTTAGGTTGATCTATCGTGAAATGTATAAATAGGCTTCAACAGGAATCGTTGTCTATCAAGCTGATCAACATATTGCAGAAGCCAAGGCAAGATCATAGAGCTTAGAAGATCGTAGTATATTTGCCTTGAAGGACCTCTTCAAAAATCATAGAGTGGTCCAGACGTTTGCCAAAGCTAACTCAGAGATCGTAGTGTGCTCTCGGAAACATTGAGTCTGCAAAACGAGCAAGTGATGATCGTCGTGTGAAAAGATCGTAGTGTGCAAATCCTTGCAAGAAATCGTAGTGTTCTCTTAAGAAGAAGCACGAAAATGATAAGAAACTACGATATGGATAGTAGAGTGTCATCTGCCTTGTGTCAGAAGCATCAAGCCCTACCTTTTGTTTGAAGAAGAATTCCAACAAATATGGAATGGGTTTTGAACGTTGAAGCACTCACCTATCCCAATGGTACAAAAGATATCCTTAGTATTGATCAAAAGGAACGTACTCAAGAAGCTAAGAAAAGTAACATTGGGCAAAGGAAAACACATTTTCAGGTGTTAGGTGAGAAAACAGTCTGATGTGTCAGTGGGCCAGAGTGAAATTCAGAAGATGTGCAGAAAAGTCTCCATCAAAGTTCAGAAAGGTCAAACGTATTTAATGCTTCTTCAAAAGGCTTTAACGGATAGATTTCAAGATCACATATATACAGAACACAGACAGATGAGAAAGACAAACAAGTATTGAACAAAAACGTGTAAGAACACTCAACGCTCAACTCTACAATCCGAGAAAGATAGAAAGCTTGTTCAACTACTCAGTTCTTTCGAACAAGTGCTTAATAGCAACTGAGTAGCACCAATCACGATCTCAACATCAACCAATCAACTGAAGTGAGAAATTCCAAGTCTGAAGGACTTTAAGAGTTCTAAGTGAACTGTAAAGAACCAAGTGTGCTGGACTTGAAGAGTTCAAGAGTGAACTAAGAAGTTCCTAGACTGCTGGTCTATAAGGAATCTGTGAGATTCAAGATGTGTAATAGTCATCCTTAGTGGATTTCCTAATCAAGGAGTAGAAGAGTGGATTAGGAGCTTTTTAGTGCTCTGAACCACTTAAAACTACTGTGTCCATTATAACTGCTATAACTGTTATAACTGCTTTACTCTCATTAATTCAAGATATCTCAAAGAAGGTTTATCATATTCTCATTACACTGTGCATTAATCACAATCATACTAACGAGTTTAAAAGAAAAGTTGTTAATTATCTATTCAACCCCCTTTCTAGATATCTATTGTGCCTCTGGGAACTAACAATTGGTATCAAAGCAGGTTCTATAATACAGCCTACAAAGCTTGAGTAGATCCAATGGCACACTTACCAAGCGAATCAAAGACTGGAGGAGGCAGCAAGCCACCTATGTGCAACAAAGATAAATTCGCTAACTAGAAGGTTAGGATGCAAGCTTACATGGATTTAATAGATGAAGATCTATTTGAAACTGTTCAAAATGGGCCCTACGTTCCTACAAAGCTTGCACCAACTACAGATGACCCAAACAGAGTATAGATCAAGGTCAAAGGAGAATGGACAGAGAACGAGAAGAGAGCTGTCCAGATTGACAAAAAGGCCAAGAACATTCCTATTTCAATCATTAGAAGATGATCTATTTGAAAATGTGGTCAACTGCAAAACAGCGAAGGAGATTTGGGAAGCAGTACTCATTATGCATGAAGGAACAGAAGAAGTCAAAGAAAACACGCAATCTCTCCTGACTCAATAATATGAGATGTCTGCTCACGTTCAAGGAGAGAACGTCATTGCCACATACGAGAGATTCAATATTCTGCTCAACTCTCTACGAGCCTATGGAAAGATCTATCCAAATAAAGATCTGATCATAAAGTTCATGAGAGCTTTACCAAGCAAGTGGGATGCCAAAACCACTGCAATAAGAGAATCAAAGAATCTACATGAAATGACTGTTCAACAGTTATATGGCAACCTCCTCACGTATGAACTGGAGCTGACACAACAAGCAGAAACGTTGTCTGAAGGAAGAAAGAAGGATAAAGGTGTTGCTCTCAAAGTAACCGAACACACTTCCAAAGTGAACACTGAAGTTAATTCTGACTACGATGAAGATGATGATGAGGACTTTGTAATGCTGGTTAAAAGACTAAGAAGATTCATGCGACAAGGCAAAACCAGCAAGCCAAAGAAAGTTAGTAACTACAACAGCCAGGAGCAAATGAATGACCTATGCTACAACTGCAAGAAACCTGGTCACTTCATTGCCAACTGCGACAAACCTCTCAGAGAAGAACTCAAGAAGAAATCACATGAAATGAAGGAATACAAAGGCAACAAAAGGCCAGTAAAGAAAGACAAAGGCCTTGTAGCTTGAGGATCGTGGAGTGACTCTGATAATGACTCAACTCCAGAATCTGGAGACGATGAAGATCCTCAAATGGCTAATCTCTGCCTGATGGCCAAAAATGCAAGGGACAAACAAAACTCCAACATACATGAAGTAAGTATCGATGATGTATTTGACTTCAAATCTCCTGGTGTAGATATTGATGACCTTAGAACTTCATTACACGGCATAACATCTGATCTGCACCAATACATAAAGTGGTTTAGAGTTCTGTCTAAAGACTATTCATTTCTTCAAAAGGAGAAAGAAAAAGTTCAAGAGGAACTGAAAATAGCCCTTCTCAGTACTGATTCTCTCTCCAAGTTTGAAGCTGAGAATAAGCTCTTGAGACAAACAAATGAGCTCAGTGCATAAAGAGAGTCTAGTCTAACCTCTAAGATTTAGGATCTAGAAAAGACAGTCTCTACATGGAATAAATCCTCTTCATCCATGGACTCCTTAATCTCTAACCAGAGAAGTGTTTATGATAGAACAGGGTTAGGCTTTGGGAAATCTACCTCAGAGTCATGTATGGAAAAAACAAAAGAAACCAGCACTGATAATGCTTCAGGTTTCAGTAGAGGCATTATATTTATGAAATCCTTACAGAAGGATGAGCCTGTCAAACCCTGCCCAGCTGATTCAATTCATATTCACAGGAGTAAGGGATCTCATGCTGGTCTATGTTTTAAAAAAGAGAAGAGTAATCTAGCTACTACTCATCAACCTCGAAGGATCGTAGAGTCCAATAAAATCAACTCTACGAACCAACCAGGAAGATACAGTAGAAGTAAGATACACTCCTCACAAATAATGAAACAAGAGAACACATGGAAAAGGGAATATCAGCCTAGCAGGAGGATAACCAATAACCCACAAAATTCTAAATGGAGGAAGAACTTTCACACATACACAAACATGCATCATATCAAATGTTTTGTGTGCTACAGAGTTGGCCACAAGGCCGCAAAGTGTCATTATAATTCCATGCATGTGAGACCCAAAATCAAGCAGATTTGGGTCCCCAAGGGTATTAACATAGTAGGACCCATGCAAGAATGGGTACCAAAATGAAGGTTTAATGTTACCTCAGAAAAAGAGCTCCACGAACACAACCTGGTATCTGGATAGTGGATGTTCAACACACATGACTAGGAACAAAGCCCTTATGTCTAACTACATAGAGAAGGAGGGTCCCTCGGTCATCTTTGGAGATAATGGCTCTGGCAAGAAAAAAGGTTATGGCTCAGCTGGAAATGGTGCGGTATCCTTCAGCAAAGTGGCCTATGTGGAAGGACTACAACACAATCTTCTAAGCATTAGCCAATTCTATGACAAGGGTCATCAAGTAACATTTCTCAAGAATTAATGTCATGTTCGAGACCTAAAGACATCTGCTGTGAAGCTAACCAGAACAAGAGAAGGAAATGTCTACACAGTAAATCTTAGAAAACTGAGCTCAGACGAGGCAATATGCTTTCTGGTTAAAGCATCTAAAGAAATAAGCTGGCTATGGCATCGAAGACTCTCTCATATCAACTTCAAAAGTATGTCCAAATTAGCTTTAAAAGATCTAGTTGTAGGCCTACCCAAGTTTAACTTCATTAAAGAAAGGCCGTGTAATGCCTGTCAACTTAGAAAATAGACCAGAAGCACTTTCAAGAGCAAAACTGTCAATTCAATTGACAAGCCTTTGCAGATGCTACATATGGATCTTTTTGGGCCAATTCCAACAACGAGCCTTGGAGGAAAGAGATGCTCTCTGGTCGTAGTCGATGACTTCACCAGATTTACATGGGTGTTCGTTTTAACCTCAAAAGATGAGACAAGTTCCCAGCTGATCAAAATGTTCAAACTTGTGATGAACGAGAAAGGGGAAAAAATCAAGGCTATAAGGAGTGATCATGGTAGAGAATTTGACTTCTCAGAAATGGACCAATTCTGCACAGACAATGTCATTAGTCACAACTTCTCAGCTCCATGAACTCCTCAACAAAATGGAGTTGCTGAGAGAAAAAACATAACATTAATTGAGGCTGGAAGGACTCTACTAGCAGCAACTCATCTGCCTGAGTACTTCTGGGCAGAAGCAGTCAACACTGCTTGTTATACTCAGAACAGATCGCTCATACACTCTACGATTAAGAAGACTCCCTATGAACTGTGGAAAGGAAGAAAACCTAGTGTCAAGTACTTTCATATCTTCGGTTATGCATGCTACATTCTTAACAATGGAAAGCAATACTTGACAAAGTTTCAACCTAAATCAGACAAAGGAATCTTTCTTGGATATACAACAGACAGCAAGGCCAACAGAGTGTTCAACAAGAAGACACTAAATGTTGAAGTCTCGATTCACGTCATCTTTGATGAAACAGACTTAGACAAAATAATGCCTTAAGATACCGCGACTAACAGTTCAGACACTACGAACGAGGTCGTCGAGCTCAACACAACGATCATAGTACCAGACAGTGAAATCATTGAACAAGGGAATGAGATCGTAGAGAGGCCTATGCCAACAATGAACCTCCACATTAAGAAAAAAAAATAAATCATGAAGATCTAAGACAAGAAGGCATAAGAACTGATGTCCCAACAGGAAGCAGATGGGCAAGAGATCACACTCAAGATCTAATCATTGGAGATCCAAATGCAAGAGTCAAAACAAGAGCTGCTACTCAAAATGAATGCTTCTATCTAATCTTCTTATCTCAAATAGAACCAAAGAAGATAGAGGATGCTATGGAAGACTCCAGCTGGATAGAGGCCATGCAAGAAGAACTTAATCAGTTCGAGAGAAGCAAAGTATGGAGATTGGTTCCAAGACCAAAGAACCATCCTGTAATTGGAACCAAGCAGATTTTCAGAAACAAGATGGATGAAGATGGAGTCATCACTAGAAATAAGGCAAGACCAGTGGTCAAGGGCTACTCTCAGGAAGAAGGCATTAACTACGATGAGACATTTGCACCTGTTGCCAGACTGGAAGCCATCAAAATATTTCTTACCTTTGCTGCTCACATGAAATTCAAGGTCTTTCAGATGGATGTCAAGAGTGCATTTTTGAATGGAGAACTTCAAGAAGAAGTTTATATCGAGCAGCCTTCAAGTTTCATCAATCCATCTCTTTCTAATTATGTCTTTTGATTAGACAAAGCCTTATATGGCATTAAACAAGCACCTAGAACATGGTATGAAACACTGACTAACTTTCTTATTGAAAATGGATTCACTAGAGGTAGAGTAGATATCACACTATTTCTTAGAAAGCATAAAGATAAAGTCCTATTAGTTTAAATATATGTTGATGATATTATCTTTGGGTCTACTGATGAAAAGTTATGCAAGAGATTCTCCAAGCTTATGCAGAGCAAGTTTGAAATGAGCATGATGGGTGAGCTGAACTTCTTCCTTGGACTGCAAGTAAAGCAGACTGATGAAGGAATCTTTATCAACCAAGCTAAGTACATTAAAGACTTACTTAAGAAGTATGGTATGGAATCAACCTCTCCCATGAAAACCCCAATTGCTCCTGCAACTAAGCTTGACAAAGATGAAAAAGGTAAAAGTATTGATATAACTCAATACAGAAGTATGATAGGCTCTCTTTTATATCTAACTGCCAGTAGACCAGATATAATGTTTGCAACATGCATTTGTGCTAGATTTCAGGCTAGTCCTAAAGAATCTCATTTAACTGCTGTAAAGAGGTTTTTCAGGTATCTCAAAGGTACACCCCACTTGGGGCTTTGGTACCCAAAAGAGTTCTTATTTGAGCTAACATGATACACATATGCTAATTTTGCAGGTTGCAAAATTGATAGAAAAAGTACCAGTGGTACCTGTCAATTGCTAGGAAACAGACTTGTGTCCTGGTTTAGCAAGAAACAAAATTCAGTATCCACTTCAACTGCAGAAGCTGAATACATTGCTACTGGCAGTTGCTGTGCTCAGATCTTATGGATGAAAAATTAGCTAGCAGATTATGGGTTTGAATTCAAATCCATACCTATTCACTGTGATAACACAAGTGCAATTGCTATAACTCATAATCCTGTCATGCATTCTAGGACTAAGCATATAGAAATAAGGTATCACTTCATTAGGGATCATGTGTAAAATGGAACTATATCTTTACAATATATCCCCACTGAAAATCAACTTGCTAATGTCTTTACAAAGCCCCTAGATGAATCCAGATTTAACAAGTTAATAAGTGAGCTAGGCATGCTTAACTTACAACCATGAAAAATATGCTCTAGTATGTGCTAACCATACAGGTTTAAATGCCATGTTTGAAATCATAGACATGATCAAAGGAAGACCACGATCGTAGAACCAAACGACAACTGCTACACAGACTCAATGATGGAAGAACAGACTCAACGATTCCAAGGACCATCTTAACGATCGTAGTCCTACTAAAAAATACATTAGCTCAGAAAGAGTTAAGGGTAATTTAGTACAATCCTTCTCTGTCAAATTTGTAGAGCTAAGAAAAATTCGACACCTGTCCCACTAAGCAAAATGAAGAGAGGGAAGTTACAAGTACAAATTAAAATCGTCTTGTTGAAATCTAAAGTTCAAAAGATCATCTCTCTCTTCCTCTCTCAAGCAGAAACCCTAAATCAGTAGAAAACTCAATCAGTCCCACTTCCTACAAAGAAATCAACGGCAACTTCCAGTGTTATCTCCGGCTATAGACCCAGCTTTGATGAGTTCAAAACAGCTGAACCCAAATTTCACAAGACTCTGTCGCTACTAAAGAAAACGGGTCTCGAAGAAGATTTGGGTACAGACACATTGATCTACCCGAAGCTGGTAAAAGAATTCTACAACAATGGTGTATTTGAAAACAACACCATCTCTGCAAAAGTCAGGTGTAACGCCCGAGAAAATCGGATTTTTATGACAATTAAATTTTTATTTGATTATGTGAATTAAATGAATTTAATTGATTATGATGTGAGTAATCTATGTGAAGGTCATTCTATGACCTAGAATGTGCTAACGTGGTTAGTATTCTGGCTTCGTACTAGAATTATTTGTTTGGAATTTTCAAGATGAAAATAATTATTTTCCGAGAAATTTCCGTAAAAATACTATTCATCCGTTTTAGTTTGGGGAATTATTTTGAAATTCTGAGAAACGTGTGATGATATAATACTGAGATTAGATGGAATATCTGATAATATTTCATTTATGGTAAATGCAGTTTTTGTCTGCGGACTTAAAACCTAAGGGTTGAGTATATTGATTACCGAGAAGGAAATAATATGCATAGAAGGAATGGCGTTAGGGTTAATGCGAGTGTTATACATTTATGATACTATTTAGTATGTATGTATAATACATTGAGTAAATATGAAGTACAATACGATTATTGTCCGAGTAGTACAATACGTGAATTGTATGTATGTGATACGATTCGTATTATAGAATTAAGTTAAGACTTAATGTTAACTCATTTGGGTTGGATTATATTTAGTCCAATCAATTGAAGGATCAAGCCCAAGGGATTAGTTGGTTAAGCCCAATTCAAGGCCCAATATTAGATTAGTTAAGCCCAATGCAAGAAAATCGAACCATGGATCGAACCAGTGGGTCACCGAATGGGTAAAACCCATGGGGCAACCCATTGGGATGACCCATGGGGTGGTGGGCTGGCCACTTGATGTACAAGTCAAGCAAATCACTTGGTCACCAAGTATTTTACTTGGTGACAAAGTGTTGAATAGTAAGGAGGTGGGACATTGGACCAAAAAGCCCTTCCTCTTATTTTCCTATAAATAAGAAGGCAAGGTTGGCCATTTTAGAGTTTTTCAATTGCTCAACCAATATATTTGAGAGAGAAAAGAGCTAAACTTAAATCATTGTTCTACTTTGAAGCTTTTTCATTAGAAGTTTATCAAGAACACTAAGAGTTTTTAAGGTAATATTCCTTACTTCTCATTCCATCTCTTTTAGATTTTCTTTTATCTTAGAGAATCATAGAATGGGTGGTATATGTCTTGTATGGGGGATTAAAGATAACTTACCATAGATTCAATCTCTACAAGTCATGAGATTATAAGAATCATAAAGTTTAATATAGTTTTGAACCATGAAAATATTGTTTGTTGAGATCAATTGTTTATAAACGATTGAACTCCATCAATACGTTAATATATGCATCTTGTTTGGTTAGGATGTAAATATGAAATATATGGAGTATTCCATGAGATTTGGCTTAGAGAACGTTAGTAACGAAGTTATGGCAAATTTTGCGTAAATAGACGTTAAACGTCGAAAATGTTGAAATTCCGGATTGGAGGTCGAAAGTTGACGTGAGACATAAAAATGATGTTTTTCAATGTCAACACGTGAGATAGGGTGACTAAGAGTTGTGGGTTCGAGAATCATCGGATCCTGACTTAAAACGAAGAAAACGAGCATTGAACGCTCATTAACGTTTACGAACGTCTAAAAATGGAACTCAATAGTGAATTTTGAGTTATTGGATTCGAAAGTGTCGAATTCTTATATGAACGTGTAGAGTATATCATTTATGATGTGTAGGCTTTTGAACAGACCAAATTGGGCTTATAACGAAGAAGTTACGGCCCTGGGAATTTCACAAAAATCTTCAAAACTGTTGAGATTCTGGTACTGAGGTCTGGCGCCGCGGCGCCAAACGTATTGTTAAATGCCGCGCCGCAGCGCCGACACAGTAAAGTTGAGTACTGCTAAATGGCACCGCAGCACCACTGTTCTGCGCCGCAGTGCCGAGACCGAAGCCCAGACACTACTAATTGGCGTCGCATCGCCAGTCTAGTACTAGGATGGCCACGCCGCAGCGCGAGTGTTAGGCTTTGGATATTAACTTAGGTTTTGAACTTCAATTGTTCAGGGACCTATAGGGGTAATGTTTGTACACTTCATAAGTGTATTAAAGCTATTCCTATACTACCTATACTATGGTATATGGTATTGAACTTAGGAATTGAATGCATGTTAATAAGTTATGAGTGATGAACAACGTTGGTACTTCGCCGACAATGTTAGAGTCCGGTTAATAACTTTAGTTGATTAATAAACCGGGATAAAGGGTAATAAGTCATGTTGACTTTAATAAAGTTATTAAGTTAACTAGGACTTAGAAGAGAAAGAAGTTGGTAAAACAATGTTAACATTTATTTGTTAGCTAATTATAGTGTGCTATGTGAATATATCATGTAGATTCTGTAAAGGCTTTGGTCAGTCGAGTAAGTTACTTGAAGACGCTGAAAGGCATGTTTTCTTAACACTTGTCTAACTTTAAAGTTAGCCAAGTTTTATGTGATTCGTTGAACTTAATTGCAAGACTTGTTTTAAAGAAAGGGTCGATGCTAGATTTTAACTCGGCTAGACTATTCGTAATATATAGATTGATTATTGTTCATATCATTCTATATAGAAATGTTAACGCTATCCTATGCCAAGTAATTGGTAAGGACGTGAAGATAAGGTTTGTCTATGAACAAACAAAAGTATTTTTCATCGATTATTCCATGAGCACGCGAGTTTGCCAAAAATATTAAACGTAAATACGTTTAATGAATGAGTGTTGATCAACATAGAGTACTATAGGCTGATCACCTAGAAGTGCTCGTAAGTTATGCGAATGAACGACCTTAGTGCTGTGGATTCCTTTTCAAGTATGAAAACCAAAAGTTACTGTTCATGGTCAATCGACCGGTTCAGAATTCCTAATCTATTCTATACTTTGGGAATTAATGTTATGAACAGTTAAAGTATTATTTTTTCATAATACTTCATAACTATTGTTCAGTTATGTCGGAATTGTTATATAATTCACGAATGTGGTAGTACTGTTATCCTTGATTAAACTTGCTGAGCTGTCATGCTTACTTCTTGCATGAATTATATAACTGCAGTTAAGGATGAACATACTGTGAATGCCAAGAGAGATAAGGGCAAAGCTAAGATGGATGTTTAGGCATTGTGTAATAGTTTAGTAAGTTTGTATGTATTATAAATTATGAACAATGAACGATGTAACTGGTTTATGAACCTGGGAAGGATTATACTTTGATTGTAATAAGAAGATAGTAATTACATTCATTTTGTTGTATTTCAATGGAATGATTGTATGGATGTTAGTACAGTGGAGAATCATATGTCGGGTTGGAAGATACCCGAATTTGGGGGCATCACAGGTTGGTATCAAAGCCTTAGGTTATAAAATTTAAGGGGGGAAAACCTTAGGCTAATAACCTCGTAAGGAAGGTAAAGTCCGAAGAATGAAACTCAAGTCCATTAAATTAATAAGGTATTGAGATAACTCAGTATCGAAAGGATTAAAAGTTGGAAATTAATCTTAAAGATATTAAATGTGATTTGTGCTTATACTATTGTATATTATGTACTAATCAACATGTTATGTGTTTGTAGATGTCAACCGATAGCTTGATGTTTAGAAACATGGAAATGATAAGTGAGGACTCAGTTAACCAAGCTGAGATTGTACCAATGCCAGTGGCGGAGGTACCGATAGTTGTATTAGATGAATCAGATATTGAGGAGTACATCTCTGAGGAGGAATACTCTGAGGAGACCATGGGGTTAGCATCATACCTTAATAAGATGCTAGACGTGGAGGAGGAGATAGAGGCGACATCGGTTAATACGGCGGTGCCTACTCAGGAGCCGACACCTCCAGATGCAATGAGAGCATTGTATCTAGCTGTGTTGGATAGGACTGTGCAACTGCAAACAGTAGTAGAGACACAGAATGAGGAGATAACTGCCTTATATGAGGCGAAAGAATCTACAGAGGCAGACTTTTAGTCAGAGCACGACGAGAAAGTGCTTATGACTGATAAGGCTCTTGACTATAAGGATGAGGTCCTTGAGCTACAAAAGAAACTGGTTGAGAAAGACCAGAAGATAGCTAGGATGTCATACATCCATGAATACGCTCATGAGGATTTCAAGCTGAAAATTGCTTGTTATTCTATTGAGTCAAGACAGACTCGGCATACCATAAGTCGATATATAGTGTCGATTCTGGCAAATCAGAAATATGAGAATGTCGTTCGATAGTGTTAATAGATCATTAGATCTTTTTATATGTAGTAGTGACGTAAAACCCGCTTTTGTATAATTTAAGGGTAGTCTTTTTATAAAAATCAATTTTTATAGAAGGCAATCGCGGGATAGTATGTAATAGCTTTTGGCTAAGGGAACATGATGTAAATAGTTTTGACTATAAAATCATATTTATATAATGAAGTTTTTATTAAATGTGCTTGTTGTGGTATGAATGGTTGTTATTGATTGAGAATGATAACCAAGTAGTTAAATAGATAATAACGAAGCTTTATTTATTTAATCAGAATTATGCCGCCGAGAAGGAGACAACGTAACCAAGAGATCGAGTCTCATAATGAGAATCAGGGGGGGTCTTAATAACCCTACGCAAGAGTTCGTTAATTTATTAACGGTTGCATTTAACCAAGTAGGGGGGGGGGGTGGGAATCCTGTAGCTCTTGGGGTAGCAAGAACAACTACCTTTAAGGACTTTAAAAGTGTGGGTCCTCCCGAGTTCCGAGGAACGACGAACCCACTAGAAGCCCAGACATGGGTTAGAGATATTGAAAAGGCGTTTTTGATAACAAACGTAGGTGAGGCGCAAAAGACTTCTTTTGCGACTTACATGATGAAGGGGGAAGCCAACTACTGGTGGGAGGCTCACCAAGGTGGGGCTAGGACAAAGGCTGTTATGTGGAAATAGTTTAAGAAGGTTTTCTTCGAGAACTATTTCCCTACTAGCATGCAGGGTAAGATGGAAATTAAGTTCCTAGAACTTAAGCAAGGGGAAATGACAGTTCCCCAGTATGCCGCCAAGTTTAACGAATTGGCGAGATTTGCTCCACACAAGGTGGATACAGAGGAGAGAAAGACGCGCAGGTTTGAGCAGGGCTTAAAACCCTGGCTCTATAGTAGGATATCGGTTTTTCAGAGTGCTTCCTACGGGACCATTCTGGAAAAGGCGATAATAGCTAAAGGTGGTGGTGAGGCATTATCTCAGTACCAAAAAGAGCGAAAGATCAAGAGCAAATGTTAGAGGGGGGTAGTAAGGCCGAAGTTGCTTGCGGAAGCGGCAGCTTGCCAAAGAGAAAGAGTTTTAACCCTGGGAATACAGGGTAAAGCAAGGAGATTCCAAACAGAGGACGGAAGCATGTAAGACATGCGGAAAGCCTCACATGGGAGTCTGTTTAAAGGCGAAAGGAGTATGCTACAACTAGTGGGAAGGAGGGGCATTTGTCACCCAACTGTCCTAACCCTAAGAAGAACCAGGGATATTTTGTCTGTGGGTCAATGGACCACATGGCAAGAAATTGCCCGAAGAAGGGTTTAGAGGGGAATAAGAGTTCTAGTAGTGGTAAATTAGCCATTACTGGACCAACACCATCGGTGGGTAGACCCTCAGCTCATACGTTTAATATGACTGTCCAAGATGCGGTTGCATCAACGGATGTGGTAGCAGGTATCATTCCGGTCAATAAGATAAATGCTTATGTGCTATTTGACTCGGGTGCTACTTGTTCTTTTATAGCATGTGAATTTGCTAAGCGATTAGGTTTAATATCTAAGAAGTTACCTATACCTTTAGACGTTAAGGTAGCAAACGAAGAGATAAGCCCCTTTGAACATATTCATAAGGATTGTTGCATAGAAATTAGAGGGAATAATTTATCGGTAGATTTAGTACCGATAAGGTTAAAAGAATTCAATGTAATTCTTGGAATGGATTGGTTGGTTAACCACAAGGCGATTATAGATTTCCATAGAAAAAGTGTAAACCTTTTGCTTTCTAAGAAAACCAAGGTAGTGTTCTTTGGTAGTAAATCACCGAGACGCTCTTGTTGTCTGTCTATGACACAAGCTAGGAAGATGTTGAGAAAAGGGTGTGTAGGTTATCTGTGCCATGTTGTGGATACCCAAAGAGTGGGAACATCCTTGGACCAGATACCTATAGTGCATGAGTTTGCGGATGTATTTCTAAAGGAGTTACCGGGTATTCCACCGGACAGGGAAGTCGAGTTTGTAATTGATCTGTTACCGGGTATTTCTGAAGGAGTTACCAGGTAAGTCGGGTTGGAAGATACCCGAATTTGGGGGCGTCACATCAGGAATATGGAAATCAAACTAAAGGCTGAAGACATCAATCTAGCCCTAGGTCTCAAACCTGAAGGGTATACATCCATAGATGGTATAGACTTCCATAAGGGACTCAAAAAGATGCACCACAAGAAATCTCCCTCTATCAAAGGATACAAAAGAAGGAATTTCCATAGAGGTACGAATTTCTAGCTGATATTGTTGGAAAATGCATATGTTGCAAAAGCTCTGGTCATAACTCTGTGAATGAGGTACAACTCAAACTCATGACTGCCATATGTTATGGAATACAACTTAACTACGGGGCTCTATTGCTTGAATGAATTGGGAAGTGGTTAATCAGCTCAAAGAAGACAAAGAGCTCTCAAAAGATGCTCTATGGGCGATTTATAAGCATCATCTTACAGGCTGCTCTGGGTGACTTAATTGAGGATGATGAAGGAGAAGCTATTAATCCAAATCGTCGAATGACCCAACAACTGTTCGAGAATTGGAAAAGGAATCCAGCTGAAAATGTGCGAATGATGTCTGAATCCAGTGGTAGGACTGGTGAAATAAAGGGATCAGGAATGCCAGAAAATATGTCTGTTGTCAAAGAAACTGAGGAAGAAGAAGAAGAAGCTAACAAAGAAGAACCCATTGCTTTAATCAGAAAAAGCAAAGGGAAAAGGAAGCTGAAAGCCAAAACTATAGAAGAACCTCAGGGATCCACTACCGATAAGCCTGTAGAGTCCTCAGACATTGAGACTCTAAGGATCCTAAGAAGGAAGGAACAGCAGGCTGAGGCAGAAGAAGATAGAGCAACAATAACTCAGCTGCTGAAGAAGAATAAAATCATCCACAAGGCCAAAGGCCATCAATCTCTTCGATCGTAGAGTCTCTACCGATCGTAGAGACCAGACCAAACAAGGAAGTAGCTGCAACAAACATTTTGGTTGATCAAAAGGATAAAACTGAAGAGAGTCCTAAGGCTTTGGCTCAGCCTAAAAAGCCAAGAAGGAAACTAGTCAAGAAATATATTCTTGTCAATGAGAAAGCACTAAAGAGGGAAGAAAATGAATTGGCTGCTGAAAAAGAACAAGCAAATGAAAGCCAAATAGTCAAAGCTTAAACTCAGGGGGAGACACCTGAAGATCTGATGATAGAGGATACACCTATTGAGGGGGAGACGGCTGAAACTCCCATCATAGGAAGTGCCCCAGTTGAGGGGGAGCTATTGATAGTACAGGAAGATGATCACGGCGAGGGGGAGGCTCATGACATCTCTATGACAAAAGAAGAGGTTCCAGGAAGAAATGAAGAAGAACCAGTGCAAGAACATCATGAGGCCATTGAGATAACGGAATCCTCCAACGAAAGCAGAAAATAGGATTAAGGTGATGAGGTAGAGATTATAGTTGTGGGCATTGATGGGCATAGAAGAGCCAACTATGAACAACTGTTTGCATATCTACCTATGATGCCCTTCCATCAAGCTCAAATTCTAAACTCTTGGAGTCAAATGTTTTAAAGCTTCAAAGAGTATCGGGCCATCTCAGTGCTAGCTAATGGATTCCCAGGGAGATTCAATTTTTCCAAGAAGCTTCTCACCAACAATTCTTCCTCAAAGAACAAACTTGAGGTACTATCTATACCAACTCTTTTCAGAGTTAATCATTTGCCATCATCCTCATTCAATCAATTTTATGAATTACCACGATGGTTGGAAGTGATCTTACATCCACTAAATCAATTTCCAATTGTAGAATCCCAAAATTCTGTAATTGAGGAACCAAATAAGATCAACTCCCTAATGCTCTCACATCCTATCAACTCTACGATCCCTGACTCTAGCCCCATTATAGAGTCTCCACCTCAAATCGTAGAGTCACCAAACTTAAACATCCAAACCCAGGCCCCTCCATCAGATATTCCTTCCTCATCCAGCAATGAATACTTCAATCTTGATCTTTCCCTCTACTCCTTGTAAGATAAATTCAAAAGCACATCACCTCCCTCCTCAAAATTTCCCCAACTGGATGAAATTCTATTAGAATTGTCCACAAAGGCTGACCTGTCAGCAATGTCTGCGAAAGTGGTCAAGGAACTCGATGAGAGTCTTGAGGATCACACTGCACTTATTCAGCTGAGATTAACATCAATGATCAATGCTACAAATAATCTCCCAAGCTCCTTCAGTAATGAGCTCTCTAAAACGATGAAAGAGATTATCAAAGAAATGCTTCAAAGCATAAAGGATAAGGACGACATTCACTTCCTTGCAGCTAAAAAGCATCGAGATGCTTTCTTGATCTTACATAAAACTAAAGAATCTCAGAACAATCTAATGACACAGAGCGTCAAAAGTCTTTAAACTGCAGTCAAAGAATTTCAAGACTTCTCCATGGGTCAAATGCAGCAGACAGAAACTGTTCTCAACATTCTTCAACGACGTGAAACTCGTTCTGATGCCATGATCCAAGAAAATCGTGAGGTCATTGGTCAAACTCAGAGTCAACTCAACGAGCTTGTCCAAGGAGTCACTTGCCTCTCAGAAGACATTCTATCCCTTGATGATGACATAAAGGGGGATAATAAAGGAAAAGGAGATCAAGGAGGTCAGGGAGGCAAGGGCAGATGCAGAGGACAATTCCAAACTCAAGCCTCGAGGAACCCGCCTGCAAGGCAAATCACCCAGCAGACTCCATAATCCAGCCATCAGGCTCAACGAGCTAATCAACAGGAAATTTTAATGGCTCAACCATTAAGGAGTCTAGGGCCAACTACTAGCTCTCATGAGGTGACAACAACATGCCTAAGAATGCCAATTGGAGATCCTGCATTCATGAATAGGCATGATCACAATCCTAAACTAAGCCCAAGTGATCTGGAAGATTTGTCCAGAAGAGATGAAGCAAGAAGAAAGAGGAGAGCTGAGGAATATGCAAATCCTACAAGAAGCAAAAGGCCGAAGAAATAGAGATAAGTTAAGTTTTAAGTTATATTGATGTAGTCAAACTTAAATCTAATATCTGTCTTCATACATCAATAAATTCATACTTATTCTCTAGAAATTTCAGCTGCTCACTGAAATACTAAGTCATGTTTACTTTGATGCAACTGCATATAAAATTTAATAATCATGACAACAAATCTCCTTGGTTATGTCAACATCAAATAGGGGGAGATTGTTGGAAGAATGCATATTGTGATTTGATGTTTAATGTAAATGCTCATGATTATGTGTAAAGTCCTTCAAGGAATATATGTTCAAGGACTTAGTGATAGATCAAAATTGTTAGGTTGATCTTAGCCTTTAATGCTCACTTGTATAGATAAAGAGATCAAATATGTTAGGTTGATCTATCGTGAAACGTATAGATAAGCTTCAACAGGAATCGTAGTCTATCAAGCTGATCAACAGATTGCAGAAGCCAAGGCAAGATCGTAGAGCTTAGAAGATCGTAGTGTATTTGCCTTGAAGGACCTCTTCAGAAATAGTAGAGTGGTCTAGACGTTTACCGAAGCTAACTCAGAGATCGTAGTGTGCTCTTGGAAATGTTGAGTCTGCAAAACGAGCAAGTGATGATCGTCATGTGAAAGATAGTAGTGTGCAAATCCTTGAAAGAAATCGTAGTGTTCTCTTAAGAACAAGCACCAATATGACAAGACACTATAATATGGATAGTAGAGTGTCATCTGCCTTGTGTCAGAAGCATCAAGCCATACCTTTTGTTTGAAGAAGAATTCTAACAAATATGGAATGGGTTTTGAACGTTGAAGCACTCACCTGTCCCAACCGTACAAAAGATATCCTTAGTATTGATCAAAAGGAACGTACTCAAGAAGCTAAGAAAAGGACCATTAGGCAGAGGAAAACACCTTTTTAGGTGTTAGGTGATAAAGCAGTCTAATGTGTTAGTGGGCCAGAGTGAAATTCAGAAGATGTGCAAAAAAGTCTCCATCAAAGTTCAGAAAGGTTAAACGCATTTAATGCTTCTTCAAAAGGATTCAACGGATAGATTTCAAGATCACATATATACAGAACACAGACAGATGAGAAAGTCAAGCAAGTATTGAACAAAAACGTGTAAGAACACTTAACGCTCAACTCTACGATCCGAGAAAGATAGAAAGCTTGCTCAGCTACTCAGTTCTTTCGAACAAGTGCTTAATAGCAACTGAGTAACACCAATCACGATCTCAACAACAACCAATCAACTAAAGTGAGAAGTTCCAAGTCTGAAGGACTTGAAGAGTTCTTAGTGAACTATAAAGAACCAAGTCTGCTGGACTTGAAGAGTTTAAGAGTGAACTAAGAAGTACCTAGACTGCTAGTCTAGAAGGAATCTGTGAGATTCAAGAAGTGTAATATACATCCTTAGTGGATTTTCTACTCAAGGAGTAGAATAGTGGATTAGGAGCTTTTTAGTGCTCTGAACCACTTAAAACTACCGTGCGACGCCCCCAAAATAGGTATACAACACCCATTCTGAGTCGCCAAATACATGGTACAGAAACAACTACAACTTTATTAATACAACATAAAAATTGTGAGTTTAAATACAAACATTGTCATCTAGACAATATTCACACTCAAATAAGTCCTCATTACAATTATTAATATACTATTTTACAGAATAGTGAGGACTACTAGAACAACTTCTAGAACCATCATTCCACACCCCGACTAGTACTCGTTACATTCTCACCTCCTGAGAAGAAAAATGGAACAACAAGGAAAAGGGTGAGCTCAACTAGCCCAGTAAAGAACATTATGACTAAGATAATATAGAACAAATTATCGTTAGTCCTCAACAGGGAAAAATCTAATAGAATACAATAGACAACTAGTTTTAAATCAATCTTCGCAGCGAAAATAATAATTCATTAGAAGAGTTAAGTAGAGAATGCAAACTACTATCTTCTATATATGAATTTAAAAGTTCATCGTCGATATTTTATCCTTGTAACATCAATCAATATATATCTGGAATCAAATATTCATCTTTGCACTACAGGCCAAAGATATTCATCAGTTGGTCATGTTCATCTAAACACCTGTTCATCTTTGCACTACGGGCCAAAGATATTAATCAAGAAATCATTCATCTTTGCACTACAGGCCAAAGATATTCGGTAATATCATCATTTAGGACTGAGAATGATGAATTATTTTTAAAGAAAATGAATCCAGTGAAACAAAAGAACAAGTATTAAGGATTCGTACTTTAAATAATCCAAGTTCAAAAATACTTCATAAATAACCAGATTGAAGTAAAATTCAAGAATGAAGATCAAAACATAGATCCAATCAAAGATATGAATCATAACAGACAATCTTGGACACAGAAAAGAAAAATTTAATTTTTCTGTGAATAGTGTCGTATTTATGAATAGTGTCGTATACGTGAATAGTAACTCCGACCTCAAAAGATAGAAATTTCACAAAAAAACATCATCACGCTTTGTGAATAGTACTCATGAATAGTAACTCATGAATAGTAACTCGTGAATAGTAGCTCATGAATAGTAACCCCGACATGAAAAAGTTCTAAATTTGATAAAAAGTTCAAACCAATATTTCGGCATAATGATATTGAAGAAATAATATCATTTTTGAATAAAATAACATCCCTTACCTCAGAAAGAATAGTACTTCTGACTGAAATACTGGATATAGTGCTGAATGAACTTGCACCGTATAGCAATACTCAAAGTACTAAAATACTTATAAATACGCTCGATATTATAGAGAGAGAAAGAAAGAGAAATTTTTTGTTTCTGGTGTAATTTTTAATTCTAACATAAGCACCCTATTTATAGGAAAATGCTTAGAACACCAAATCAGAAAATTTAATATAATATTAATATATTAAATATAAATTCCTACTCCAACCTTAGAAAATCTGAAATCAGCCCATGCAACAAACATATGGAACACACCATAATGGAAAAAACATTTTTGTTATTTAAAATATTTTAAACTTCCAAAAATTAATTATTTCGGAACTCCGGAACTTCAATAATTCATAATAAATAGCCTTTTTATCAGTAAATTCGAATCTAGCGAATTTTTATAGGAAATTCAATTCTCTACAACTTCACAGAAGAAATTTTTTCAAATTCCAAACAAAAATTGACCGAAATCCATAAACGGACGATTTTACAGGCTATAATCAAATTTCAGTCAAGAAATAGGGTCCACCGACACAAAAAACATGTGTTAAACAACTTTTATAACAAAAATACTCTTCATCCATATATACTTATATATCCCACATTCATTGTAAAAATTATCACCATTATTATATTATAATAATATAATAAAATATTATTTTATCAGAAAAGATAAAATATCAATTTTTAACAATTGTCGCTTTAAAAAATTTTCTCCATCTATATCCACATAAAATCAATATTTTCCTCATCATATAAATCAATAATTAATTATTCACAAATAATATTACAGAATCACAGTACAGGCAACCAGGCCGTTCCCAGGAAAGAGGGGGCTTTCCAATAAAGATTTTTCCTTACTGGCGCGAATTAGGTGACCAAACCTCTCCTTAGACAAAACTTTCTAGACATTGCTAATAATGTTTTCTAATAATATTATTCAGATAATATGAATTATTGCTCCGATAATAAAAAATACTGTGTAGTGACAATTATTGAAATAATAGTAATATAAAAAAATCAACGCAGCAATTATTGAATCAATAAAATAAAATACTGAACAGTAATTACTGTAACAATTATAGAGTACTGCCTTCTTACGTCAGAATCAATAATTGGTGCAATACCGTGTGCTACTGTGCAACAACGCGTATTACTGTGTTTTAACCACCGGGTATTCCAACAGTATTAATGGAAACAACTACGCCGTTATTTATAACAACTTATACTTGTCATTTTCTTCATCCAATTGCTTTCCGTTATGGGGCCCACACAAGGCTGCGCCATCATACGAATATTCCCCGACAACAAGAATATTCCACGACCAAACGAATATTCTCCGACAACAATGAGTATTTTATAACCACTTGCTTATTTGAAATATTTGCGGATTTTACCCATAACTAACCACATTAATTAAATCAACCCTTACTATTTCAAAATGATAAATAGAGGAAAGTAAATTTCAATTATTAATAATTTGGGATCTTACAACCTCCCCTCCTTATGAAATTTTGTCCTCGAAATTGACGTACGTACCTGGTGTTTCGAAAAGATGAGGATACCTCGCTTTCATTTCCATTTCCAACTCCCAGGTCATTTCCTCAATAGCATGGTTTCTCCACAAAACTTTAACTTGTGGTATGACCTTCGCGCGTAGGACATGCTCCTTCCTATCCAAAATCTTGACAGGTACATCTTCATACGTTAAGTCTTCGGCTATCTCATCCAGTTCTAACTCAATAACATGGTTCGGGTCGTCCACATATTTACGTAGCATCGATACGTGAAAAAAATTATGAATACGCTTCATACTTGGCGGTAAAACGAGTCTATAGGCCACAGTTCCTATTCGATATAAGATTTCAAATGGACTAATAAATTGAAGGATTGAGCTTTCCTCACCTCGCCAATTCTCGTTTTTGGAATAACAACTTCTTGTACCTCATTCTTCATATTCATCAGCTCCGGTGTGTAGCTTGAACGTTTTTAACTTTATCAATTAAAGTCGATTCTACTTGTATATCATCATGTGAGTCCCTAGAGTCTTTAACTCTATATCTATCATTTGTAAGTTATATGAAATGGGTCTTTGACAATATCACATTCGTACTCGTATACGATCTTTTACTCAACACGTCAGCTACCACGTTCGCTTTTCTAGGATGGTATGGTCAGAACATGTTCCGAAATGATTCTCCTATTGAGTTCTTCGAAGCTCTTCCCACATTCCTTGCTCCATTCGAATTTTGTATCTCTACGAGTCAACTGCGTTAATAGAGTAGAGATTCGAGAAAATCTTTCCACAAAATCTTTGATAATAACCAGTTAAGCATAGAAAGCTATGTATTTCGATTACTGACTTAGGTTGCTCTCAACTGTGACTCACATCCCAATCTTAGATAGCACATCACAATGACACCTATCAGTTTACTACCGCATGAATATGGCGTCCCCTACGGAGAGTCTGGCTTCAGTGCATTCTACAAAGGAAGTCACCAGATAAAGGCTCGGGTACCAAATTCTGTAGTTGAATTTTTAACTCCTGAAGTTTAATAGGATCCATGAGATTTTAGAAATGGGTTTTGTACTGGGTTCAAAGTCGATTCAAAATTCAATATCACACTTTGGGAGTAAGCCAAGAAATTCTTCAGGAAATACATCAGGAATTTACTAACAATAGAAATATCATTCAAATCTGACGTATTTTTGTTTAAGTCCATAACATGGGCTAAGAAAACTTGACATCCGTTTTTCAATAAACGAATGACTTTATGGCTTGATATGAAAGTGTTTGACTTCAATGGTTTGGTTGCTTGAATTCGAATAACAGGTTGCTTAGGAATATGAAAACTAACAACCTTACGAAAGCAATCAATTTTGGCATGACGAGTAGTTAATCAATCAATCCCCAAAATCACATCAGAAGCAAGTATCTTTAAAGAAATAAGGTCAACTAGTAATGTGATGGTGCCAACTTGGATCAAACAAGATTTATAAACAGTGGATGTAATAAAAGTTTTTCCTAACAGAATTTCCACAGACAGGTCAAAGTCTAATTTCTCCGGAGTCAAGTTTAAACGTTGAGCACAAGCAGGAGAGATAAATGAATGGGTACCATCGGTATCTAGTAATGTATAAACTTCGCATGAATTTATGATTAGCTTACCCGTGATCACCTCATTTGGGTTCCTCGCATGTTGACCAGTCACGATAAACGCTTTTCCAGGAACCGTTGACTTTGACTTTTCTGGGACAACCTTTTGAGTCACCATCCCCACTGGGATTGGTTTCAGTACCGTACAATCTCGAGCAATATGTCCTTCCTTTCCACAATTATAGCATACCTTGAATTGTTGTGGACAGTTTGGGCTAATGTGTCCCTCTTTTCCACATTTATAGCATACGACCGGTGGTCGTTCTCCTCCCTTAAAACCAGTTGCTGCTGGTGCTGACGTCTTCGCAATGTTATTGTTGAATCTCCTCTTTTTAAAATCTCCCCCCGACTCGCTTCTTCTATTTTCATAGCCACGATTACCACCAGAGTGGTTGTCGCTCTTGTCCGTATTTTTCTTTCTCAGCTGGTTATCGTTGTTCTGATGACTGATGTCACTGGTATGATCCTGGTTGCGGTCTCTTGGTTGAACGTACTCGCTATCTCGCTCTAATAATTGAGCCATGTTGACAACATCTGAATATAAAGAAAATTTATGAGAGATAAGATATTGTCGAATCTCGGATTTTAAACCTCTTAGAAACATCCTCGTCATTCGTTCCTCATTCTCTACCAAATGAGGTGCAAACCTGGATAACTCTGTAAACTTCGCCTCGTATTGGTACACCGTCATGTTGTTTTGTTTTAGTCTAATAAACTCTACCTCTTTCATATGGCGAATACTTTCAGGAAAGTATTTTTCATTAAAAAGTTTTTAAAATGTTTCCCAAGACATGTTGAGTGCGGCAGGCTGGGTCCGTTTCACAGACTCCCACCAGTAGTCTGCCTCGCCACGGAACATAAAGGTGGCGAATGGAACCTTCTGTTCCTCTGTGCATCCCAAGACATCGAATATCTTAGAAATTTGCTTCACCCATGTTTCCGCCATGATCGGATCCAGCTTTCCCTTAAATTCTGGTGGTCCCAACTCTTTGAACTGCTTAGCCGTGACAAGCCGCGTGTTGCAATCATTTCCACCCGTATTCTGTACACTAGTCTCCCTCGTCTGGTTTTGCATGAACTACAAAAAGCTCCTAAACATCCCGTCGTTCATCGTCTGCTCAGTGGTGTTGTTTACAGGAGGAATATTGCCTTCATGTTGCACGTTCCCCTGGGTGGTGATTAAAGGTGTTTCCACGGTCTCATTAACTCCACCGTTAATATTCTCAGCTGCCATTATTAAATACTGCAATAAAACAAGGGTTAATTAAACAATTTAACAAATCACATAATACTCAAATATTATGACCGACCAACAAATAAGCTTAGGTAGGACACACTAGCGAAGGATTTACTCGTCTCTCCCCTCCTAGTTCTATTCCCCGATCTCCGCCAGAGATCATATTCCTAAGCTATGATACCAACTGTGACGCCCCCAAAATAAGTATACATCACCCATTCTGAGTCTTCAAATACATGGTACATAAACAAATACAACTTTATTAATACAACATAAAAACTGTGAGTTTAAATACAAATATTGTCATCTAGACAATATTCACACTCAAATAAGTCCTCATTACAATTATTATTACACTATTTTACAAGATAGTGATGACTACTTAAACAACTTCTAGAACCATTATTCCACACCCCGACTAGTACTCGCTATATTCTCGCCTCCTAAGAAGAAAAATGGAACAACAAGGAAAAGGGTGAGCTCAACTAGCCCAGTAAAGAACATTATGACTAAGATAATATAGAACAAATTATCGTTAGTCCTCAACAGAGAAAAATCTAATAGAATAAAATAGACAACAAGTTTTAAATCAATCTTCGCAGTGGAAATAATAATTCATTAGAAGAGTTAAGTAGAGAATGCAAACTACTATCTTTTATATATGAATTTAAAAGTTCATCGTCGATATTTTATCCCTGTAACATCAATCAATATATATATGGAATCAAATATTCATCTTTGCACTACAGGCCAAAGATATTCATCAGTTGGTCATGTTCATCTAAACACATGTTCATCTTTGCACTACAGGCCAAAGATATTAATCAAGAAATCATTCATCTTTGCACTACAGGTCAAAGATATTCAGTAATATCATCATTTAGAACTGAGGATGATGAAAAATATTTTAAAGAAAACGAATCCAGTGAAACAAAAGAACAAGTATTAAGGATTCGTACTTTAAATAATCCAAGTTCAAAAATACTTCATAAATAACCAGATTGGATTAAAATTCAAGAATGAAGATCAAAATATAGATCCAATCAAAGATATGAATCATAACAGACAATCTTGGACACAGAAAAGAAAAATTTAATTTTTCTGTGAATAGTGTCGTATTTGTGAATAGTGCCGTATACGTGAATAGTAACTCTGACCTCAAAAGATAGAAATTTCACAAAAAAACATCATCACGCTTCGTGAATAGTAACTCATGAATAGTAACTCATGAATAGTAACCCTGACATGAAAAAATTCCAAATTTAATAAAAAGTTCAAACCAATATTTCGCCATAATGATATTGAAGAAATAATATCATTTTTGAATAAAATAACATCCCTTACCTCAGAAAGAATAGTACTTTTGACTGGAATACTGGATATAGTGCTGAAAGAACTTGCACCGTATAGCAATACTCAAAGTACTAAAATACTCACAAGAATACGCTCAATATTATAGGGAGAGAAAGAGAGAGAAATCTTTAGTTTCTGGTGTGATTTTCAATTCTAACCTAAGTACCCTATTTATAGGAAAATGCTTAGAACACCAAAGCAGAAAATTTAATATAATATTAATATTTATATTATAAATTCTCTACGCACACTAAGCATCTGAAATTAGCCACCTAATCACATGTTAAATGAGTCCCAACAATGTAAAAAATGTTTTTGTTAATATAATTATTTAAAACTTCCAAAAATAAATTATTCTAGAATCTCGGAACTTCAATAATTCACAATAAATAGCCTTTTATCAGAAAATTCGAATCTAGCAAATTTTTATAGGAAATTCAATTCTCTACAACTTTACAAAAGAAAGTTATTTCAAATTCCAAACAAAAATTGACCGAAATCCATAAACGGACGATTTTACAGGCTATAATCAAATTTCAGTCAAGAAATGGGGTCCACCGACACACAAAATATGTGTTAAATAACTTTTGCAATAAAAATACTCTTCCTTCTCATATACTTATATATCCCACATTCATTGTAAAAATATCACCATTATTATATTATAATAATATAATTAAATATTATTTTATCAGAAAAGAAAAAATATCAATTTTTAACAATTGTCACTTTAAAAAATTTTCTCCATCTATATCCACATAAAATCAATATTTTCCTCATCATATAAATCAATAATTAATTACTCACAAATAATATTACAGAATCACAGTATTGGCAACCAGGCCGTTCCCAGGAAAGAGAATACTTTTCAATAAAGATTTTTCCTTACTGGCGCGCAATTAGGTGACGAAATCTCTCCTTAGACAGAACTTTCTAGATATTATCAATAATGTTTTCTAATAATATTATTCAGATAATATGAATTATTGCTCTGATAATGAAAAATACTGTGTAGTGACAATTATTGAAATAACAGTAATATAAAAAAAATCAACGCAGTAATTATTGAATCAATAAAATAAAATACTGAACAGTAATTATTGTAACAATTATTGAGTACTGCCTTCTTACGTAAGAATCAATAATTAGTGCAATACCGTGTGCTACTGTTCAACAACGCGTATTACTTTGGTTTAACCACCGGGTATTCCAACAGTGTTAACGGTAACAACTACGCCGTTATTTATAAACAACTTATACTTGTCGTTTTCTTCATCCAATCGCTTTTCGTTATGGGGCCCACACAAGGTTGTGTCATTGTACTAATATTCCCCGACAACAAGAATATTCCACGACTAAACGAATATTCTCCGACAACAATGAGTATTTTATAACCACTTGCTTATTTGAAATATTTGCGCATTTTACCCACAACTAACCACATTAATCAAATCAACCCTTACTATTTCAAAATGATAAATAGAGAAAATTAAATTCCAATTATTAATAATTTGGGGTCTTACACCGAGTGGTAAACAAATTTTATTGGTAAAAGGAGGTTCGGGTGGACTCGCTGACCATTCGATGGTAGCCTATCTGTTCGATAGATCTTATGAATTTGTTAGGCCCCGAGTTGTAAATAAATTTCACTGATGAAAGGAGGTTCAGGTGGACTTGCTGACTATTCGATGGTAGCCTATCTGTTCGGTGGATCTTATGAATTTGTTAGGCCCTGTGTGGTAAACAAATGTCATTAATGAAAGGAGGTTCGGGTGGACTCGCTGACCATTCAATGGTACCCTATTTGCTTGGTGTATCCTCAGAATTTGTTATGCCCTGCGTGGTAAACAAATTCCAAATGATGCAAGGAGGTTCAGTTTGATTTGCTTGACCATTTGATGGCGAATTAATCTTTTACAAGATTTATCTCACACTTCGACAATGATAAGTATTGCATTACTTTTTTACCTTATTTTGTTTAATTGTTGAATTCAGATTGTGTTATTGTTGATCTTAACCGTTATATGATTTACTTGATTACTGACTAACAGTTTAAGTTAAGTTTAAAAGGAACTTGTACATTTTTCAAGTTGATTGATAATGAATTATTGACAAGAAAAGATTATAAAGAAGTAATAAGGAATGAAGTTAACATTTCATTAATAAATAAACTGTTTACACAAAAAGATATAAATTTTTATAAAAATCCTAAGTCAGGTTAGAAGAGAGAACATCTTTAGGAATCGTCTTCGCCATCTGAACAGTCAAGAAGAGCTGGATCTACCTTGGCTGCGACTAGCTTTGCTTTGCCTCGGCTTCGGCAGATTTCATAACCCTCGGAGTACATATGAATGATTTCTTTGTTCAGTTCATCTAATTTTCAGTATTCTTCGTTGACCTATTTGCGAAGTTCTTCGGTTAAAGGCGGACCTAGGTCTCGAAGGGCCTGAAGTTCATGAAGTTCTTCTTCATGCTTTTGATGCCTCTTCAGATGACTTGATTCCTTAGTCTCGAGCTTTTTGACTTGTTTGTCCAGGCTCTGATTGGATTGAGCCAGATCTTCATTCCTTGTCATAAGAATTTTGTTCCTTTGAACTAAATCTGCGTTCATATTAACAAGTTCGTGATTATTGGCCTTGGCAGTCTTCAGCTCTTCCTTGGTCTGATCTAAGTCTTTTCGAAGACATTCATTATTGAAGAGTGTAGTATCATGATCACTTCTTTTTTTCGCCAAAGTCGACTTCAGTATAACGTTTTCCTTTCTTGCAGCATCCTCTTTGGCTTTGGATTCCTTATATTTTGGACGTAAACGTCCAAAGATAGCGTTTACCTGCATATATTCAGTGTTAGTCAAACAAGTCCATGCATGGGCAGAAGACTATATGAGTAAGCTATTGATAAGTTACCTTTGCTTGGAATTTCATCCCTTCATCGATTAGATCCATGATTGAGCTGTTGCTGAATCGATGGTCATCGGTATCCCGAATGAAAGCATCATAGAGTTGATAGGGGAAGTTAACATTGAATTTATGCCATAAAGTAGGGGATGCCATAGCTTCATTCCTGAACTCTGAAGAAGATGGTTTCGAAGGAGAAGGTATGGGTTGTTCGGGAGGTGGTGTTGGGTCAGCATAAATAGTTTCACGCAATGGGGATTGAGCGTAAACAGATTCGCGTGGTGGTGATTGGATAGGGGTTGAGCTTGGTTGACTATCAAAAGGTTGTTTCCTTTTGCGGGAAAGTGATGGAATGGGCTCAACTTGCTCGTCAACTTCATTTTCGGAAACTTGGATCTCCACAGGGACTATTGGGGGAAGATCTGCTAAAGAAGAAGGCACTCGGAGGTCATCAGCAGAAAGAGGAGTAATTTTGGTTCTTAACTTCTTAACACGAAGGACTCGGGTCCGTTCGCTCAGAGGCATGTCAAGCAAACTTTCTTTGGCAAGTACAGAATCTGATTGTGTAGGGATGGATTTGGATTTTTAGAATGGCTCTTTTCTTTCGACGGGGTTGGGTGGCTCCTTCGGGTTTAATGGGATCGTCAACCTGTGGATCAGAGGTTTGGGTTTCGGCAGTAGGAATTTCAGCGGTTGAAGTATCTACAGGTGGGGCTTCAAGTAATGGGGGTTCGGTAACTGCTTCTGAAGATTTTCCAGATAAAAAATCTTCTAAATCTCTTACATCTGAAGAGGTCGGTTTAATCAAAGACACTACAAAAAGTACAAATCAATATATCAGAATCTGTATTATTGAAAATTTTAACAGTTGTACAGCAAGATAGCTCAAAACTTACACTTATGGTCATACAACTATGCTTGCTTGGTGAGGAGTCCGTAATTCCACTCCTCCTTAGGGATGTTCTCAAAAAGATCTATCATTTCGTTCACACGTTCTTCAAAGATATCACCGAAGTCTGTAGAGACTTTTTCCTGAATGGTCCAGTTCGGCAAAGAAGCAATTTCTGGTCCTTTGATGAAGAACCACCTTTTATGTCATCCTTTGTTTTTAGAAGGGGTGGAGACCAAAGAACGTCTTTCAAACTTCTCGCCTACCTTCGGTGATTGCTTGCTCAGAACTTTAAATCCCTTTTCTCGGGATTTGTTGATGTTGTAGATAGTGAAGAAGAAGTCGAGGGCAGGTTCAACGCCTACTTCGTGGCCGAAGGAAATGAAAGCTAAGATGTGAATATATGAGTTTGGCACCAATTGGGCGAACCCAACGCCAACAAATCCCAGCAGGGTAAGTAGAAATATGTGAAGAGGGAATCGAACTCCCTTTTCAAGGAGAGTCAACGGTATGGCTGTCCAACCTTCCATACGCTGATACATTCGTTCATCGGATGAAGGAGCCCTCACCAGATGGGTATCAGGGATCTGGTAACGTGTCCGAATGTTGTGTAGTTCAGACTCAGTAACAGTGGAGGGAGTATTGGCATTAGGATAATGCTCTTTACTCTTGAAAAATTCAGAAGGACTAGGAAGGGGTTTGGAGGCAGAGAATTCTTTCTCGGAGTAGCAGCTTTGGGGTTTGAGCTTGAAGCCCCTTTGGTAGGGCTTGGGTTAATTGGAATGGAGGTAATAGGAGTCACGAGAAGTGGAGTACTTTGATCAGAGTCTTAGGAAGCCATTGTTGATTAAGTTGCAGAGAAAGAAGAGAGTTCGAGAGAAGAAAAGACGATAGCTCAAGAGGCATCTGAAATTTGAATTAGCAGGTAAAACTATCAAATTTGGGGGAAAAGGGCTTTTATACTGGTGGTTTCTTTATTTTTTCACGAAACTCGATGGCGGCACATTTAATGCTAACCATGATGGCGAATTTGAAGGGGTATTAACCGGGTTGGGCCTCTCAATTGGACTTTCGGTTTTAATTTATATTGTTGTATGAGATTTATTAGTTGGGCCTCGATGAGTTTTATTTTGGGCCTTTAATGGTCCTATCGTATTCTTTTTGTCATGGACCGGGGACCTTTATACTCTTTTATTAAACATTCTATTTAATAAAAGACTGCGGGGCAATATTGGGCCATGATACTTTATGTAGTGGGCCGGATTGAATGGACTTATCTATAGGGTTTCATTTATTGGGTCTTGAAGATGTTGGGCCTAGTCATTGGGCCGGAGCCAATGAGTAAATAATGTTTTCATTTGGGCTTTGACCGGTGATGATGATAAAGATAGTTGTTGACCGATCTCCTGTATGGTATTAATGAGGATGGGACAGATTCGGCCGGCGATGGACAAATGTGATGGGATCAGTAGGTAGGATACCTGCCGTGTGATGGTGTCAGGCAGGTCGGTTGCACATAAAACTCGAGAACTAGTATATAAGGACTAGATATACAAGACAAAAGAAAGGTAATTGATATTTTTCTCTCTCAAGATACTAGATATTATTTTCCTCCATCGTTAACCTTGTGATCGCCTGTACTGATTCTTACATCGGAACTATCCCTTGACGGTCCAAGTCAGTCAAGCTTTTGGTATTGATGTGTTTATTGTGCAGGATTGGATGTGTTTTACGTAATTGGGGCGCGTAGAAAGATCTTGGCGTTAACAATAGTAACAAATAACAATCGTACATTATTTTGTATATTTTTTGTAACTATACTTTAGGCACCAAAATATTATTATTATTAATTATTATTTTTAATCTTAGCTTTCATACAAGACTAGTTGACCGTTGACTATACAATTTACCTTTTAGAATTTGCACTTGGTCTCAAGGTTTACTAGTTATTCATAAGCTCTCTCTTACTTTATGTTAAAGAATGAAGCTTTTGAAGTATACAAAGTGTTCCTTTTTTGGTTATGAAAATATTTAAAATTAGAGACAAGGAGTCAATGACTGATTTGATTTGGCCTTTCTTGGATTTCCAAATCAGGAGGCACAATTGTTTGGAACTCTCAAAACACCAGTCTTGGACGTGGATACTTGGAGACCTAAAAGGCTCATACCCTAAGGCAAGTCGTGCATTCTTGGAAGTATTAAATTAGTTAAGCATGAGCTATAGTCAAAAGGCTTACTTTTCTAGAAAAACTTTGGTTTAATTACTCCATCCCTTCCTTAATAGAGTATAAGATTTTAGATTTGTGGATAATTATTAAGGAAATAATTGTATAATATTAAATATAATATCAATTGTCTATATTGTTTTTGTATTGAAAAAAGATAGGGTTATTTATTGAGCAAAAAATAGTGAGAGAATCAAAGTTATACTCCCTCCGTTCCTTAATATAGGTCATTTTAGAGTTGTGTGCAAATATTAAGGTAATGATTGTATAATATTAACTATATTATCAATTGTCTATATTGTCCTTGTATTGGAATAAGAGATTGTTATTTATTGGACAGAAAATAGTGAGAGAATCAAAGTTACATTTAATACTTGGGGTAATATTGAAAACTAAGCAATTAATGTTTACTTGAAATTCTTAAACGACTTATATTAAGGAACAAAAATATTTCTCTAAAATGACTTATACTCCCTCCGTTCCTTAATATATGTCATTTTAGAATTGTGCACAAGTATTAAGGAAATGATTATAAAACATTAAATATACTGTGACGCCCCCAAAACAGGTATACATCACCCATCTTGAGTCGCCAAATACATGGTACACAATTCAAATACAACTTAATAATACATTTGTCGTGTAAAATACGACAAAACATAAACTGAGAGTTTAAACAATAATATTGCCTTCTAGACAATATTCACTCTCAATGGAGTCCTCATAGACAGTATATAAACTCAAATTTAGTCCTCATTACATTTATTATCACACTATTTTATAGAATAGTGAGGACTACTATGACACCATCTCGGACCATCACTCTGTTCCCCGACTAGTCCTGGCTATGTTCTCATTTCCTGAAGAGAACAGTGAAAGAAAGGGTGAGCTCAACTAGCCCAGTAAGAAATATTATGACTAAGATAATGCAAGATAAATTATCATTAGCCTTCAACTAATGTTAAACTGATAAAATACAATAGACATCAAGTGTAACTGCAGTGAAACAAGCAATCCATTAAAAGAGTCAAGTAGAGAATAAAATCTACTATCTTCTATGATTTAAAAAGTTTTTCATCAACTTAATCGCTGAGACTCAGCTTAATAAATAATCCACATCATCAAATCATCCCTGCACTACAGGCTAATGATATTATTTAGTATCACGACCACGAATTATCCATGCACTACGGGCCAAATATAATCGTGTTTTCATCAACGGTCCTGATCATGCCATAAAATAATTCATCTTTGCTCCCTTGGCCGAAGAGAATCCATAGCTATAATCATACCAAAAATTATCCATCAATGCACTACGGGCCAATGAGGACTTTTTCCACATCATTTGTAACATTACAGTCATGATTATACCGAATAATCCCTGGTTATTATCATACCAAGTCCATCTATGCACTACAGGCCACAGATGACTTTCAACATAATATAAACATGAGGATGATGACAATGACATAATAATTCAATAAAACAAGTTCACGAATTAATTTAACCAGGAATTAATAGCGTCCAAATTGTCAACATGATACTGCTTTGTGGAGTAAAATTCAAGAATAATATTTATGTATCAAAAATAATAGAAAAAATATATCTTTCGGGTGAATAGTACCCTGTGAATAGTACTTCTCGTGAATAGTACCCCAACATGAAAAGTACCCCAAATACCCGAGTGAATAATATTCGGGTGAATAGTAACTCGTGAATAGTAATCCGACACGAAAAGTGTCCCGAATACCTGAGTAAATAATGCTAGAGTGAATAGTAATTTGGGTGAATAGTAACCCATGAATAGTAACTCATGAATAGTACCCTGACACGAAAAGTGCCCCGAATACCCGAGTATAAAAGAACATATGAAACTACAAATGGATTTATGTCCTCCATGCGGTAATCCACTTAGACAGATCATTTCCATAATTTAATAAGGAATGAATACAAAGGATCATTCACCATGCATGTGGTAATTCACATAGACATGTTATTCCAACAGAATAATAAAGAATGGAATAACAGAAGGATTCACCATGCGTGTGATAGACTGCACCGACATGTTATTCCTCACAGAATAATAAATGATGGAACCAGGTCCGGCATAAACGCACAGACGGGATATTCCGACAGAATAATAAATAATGGAACCAAGTCCGGCGTAAACGCACAGACAGGATATTCCGACAGAATAATAAATAATGGAACCAGGTCCGGCGTAAACACACAGACAGGATATTCCGACAGAATAATAAAGAACGGAATAATAGAAAATTTTCACTATGTATGCGGTACTTTGCATAAATAGGTTATTCCAACATAATAATAAGGAATGGAATAACAGAAGAATTTCACCAAGTATAGGGTAGCCCGCATATACTTGTTATTCCAACAGAACAATAAAGAATAGAATAACAGAAGTTCTCTTCATGAATATAAAAGAAATAATACCCCTTACAGGTACAACAAATAATATCCCTTACCTTAGAATAAAGCCGGATACTGGAGTAGAAATGTAGCAGACTTGTGACAACCCGATATTTTCTATATAAATAAATCATAAATTTTGTGTATAATTTTTTTTTATTTATTAAAATAAATATGAATGTTATGTGTCAAGGTAATGTGTAATTATAATTATATGTGTGATAAATAAAATTTATTTATTACATTAAGTATTGCATATAAATTTATTTTAGAATTATTGATTATTATGAATTATAATTTTTATACTAATTAATTTCTTATTGGAAATGTTTTATTAATTATTTTTCAAGGAAAATATAATCTTATACTATTTAAATAATATAGGAAATGCTTTTAGAATAATTATTTATTTTAAGGGTAATTAAAAATGCATGAAAGGTATTATATAAGTATTTATGTGATGAATATAAAATATATTTATTACATGAATGGTTTTGAATAATTTTATTTTAGAATTATTTCTCATTATAAATTATATTCTAATAATAATTAGTTTTATAGTAAAAATGTTTTTAATCTTTATTTTTCATGAAAATATGATAATTATATTAATCGAATAATATATGATATGATTATAGAATTTTTTTATAATAAATATTTTATTATATGAAATTTATTTCAGAATAGTTAAATAAATTATTTCTACTTAATTATAAGGTTAATTATGGCAGATAAATCAGATATGGAATCCAAACCCTAATTCTGGGTTTTGATCAACGAATGAAAATAATAATATTATATTATTATTTATCAGTATTATAGATATGTATGATTATGTGTGTAATGTTAATGTGTGGAATAGTTTATTATATTACTATCAAACCCTAATTATGAGTCTGAATTAAGGAATGATAATAATATTTTAATATTATAATATTTTGATTTTTCAGTGTTATAAATATGTACTGTATGTTTGTAGACTGACAATGGTTGGTCAATTATGGTGTAAAATGCCAAAACCCTAGTTTAAGCTGTTAAACCCTAAGTTAAAGTCGAATGCCGGCTTAAGACTGTTATGTAATCATGTTAATGTGGTTTATGATCGGTGTTTATGTATTAACCCTAATTAGGGAGAATCGTAATTATTCAAAACCCTTATTATTATTATTATTATTATTATTATTATTATTATTATTATTATTATTATTATTATTATTATTATTATTCTATATTATAATCCTTAATTATAATTTTGGAACCCTAATTGAATTGAAACTCTAAAGCGAAAGTCATTCACGACTTTGAGAATTTGTAATCACAATAATGTGATTAACGACTGGTGATATAGAAATTAAAACCCTAATTTCTTAAATTAGAAACCCTAAATAATAATTAGCTAATTGCTAAATGAAAAATCCTAATTTAAAACTCAGGTTGAGTTCGACACTGTTCTATAACTGTGTTATATGGTGCATGCATGTTATGTATTATATAATTTTTATATTGATTAGGTAAACCCTAATTAATAATTTAGAAATACTAATTTCTAAGAAACCCTAATATTTATTTTATAAACCCTAATTTATTTAAATTGTAAACCCTAATTGTTAATTTGGAAAGCTTAATACTAATTAGGGTATCTTAAACCTAATTAGTAAGGTGTTAATTAATTAAAAACTTAATTAACTAAGAAACCCTAATTTTGTATTTTAGAAACTAAAATTTTATTATTTTATTTATTTATTATATTTTTGTGCAAATCCTAATTTTGAAAATTCTTGAAATTATTGTTAAACCCTAAAATGGTCCAAACCATAAACCCTAAACCCTAAGGGTTTGCCAAATGACTAGAATGCCATTAAATTAAAAAACCAAATGACATTTTTGCCCCTAAGTGTATTATTTTAGCTAAATAATAGGCTTTGACATTTAGGGGAAGTTGGTGACCAAATCCAACCACCCCATGTGCCTTAAATCTCTGCAAATCTTCAGCATTTCAGCCAAATACATTGCACATTTGTTTTATAAATAGATTGAAGATAGAGAAATGAACATTAGTTGCCCATTTTTTGTACAACACTCATCCTAGACCTCTCTCTCTTGAAACCCACGAAAATATAAAGAAAATCAGACCCATTATCAAGCCCCACGAAGTCCCACAACAAATCAGAAACAATAAAATCAGAAAATCAAAGATTGGATCAAAGAAAGGTATAAAAATCCTAATTTTAGAAATCCTTTGATTCGATGTTAATTGATACAATTGATTGTTAAAAGATGTGTAATAGGGAGTTTATTAATGTTCTGGGTTGTTAAATTCATGACCCATAACATCAAAGTGCTCAAAATCAAAGTTTTTCCAACTTTTAAAAAACCGAAATCTGTTATTTTTAGGCAAATGTCAGGCCTTATATCTCTGTGATTATTTAGATTTTTTGGTGTTGGTAAGTTGTTATATGTAGTATTTACTGTGCTCTTTAAGGTGCAAAAAGAATCAAGTTCATATCTGTTATATATCAGGAGTTATAAACGGTCAAACATCGTTGACCAAAACTGCCAAGAACACGAACCCAGAAAATTTTTGAGCGTTTTCCGTGGTGAACATTGACCAGCGATTTCCAGTTGTATCTTTTATTTTTATGATGATTTTAAGTTTTAAATTGCAGTACTACACGTTGTCTACACACGGAAATTGATAGATCACACAAACATTATACGGATTGAAAGTTATAGAGGTCCAAAGTAGGCACCTCGAACTGTTCTTCGTGAAGAACAGCTCTGACAGCTACTTTAATGGCTAATAACTCTTAGATCTGATGATGGTAAGCCATGTTGTTTGTTGTTAATTGTAGTATTACATGAGCTCTACAAGATTTATATGTTAGATCTCCCAGAAACAATTTGTACAAAAAGTTATATATGGTCAAACATGGCATGTTGATCACGAAGCTGTCAGTGTTCTTGAGCTCAAGAACACCAACAACGACGCTTTTTGTCGCTAAAGGCCTATTGCGACGATTTATTATTATTATTTCCGAAAATTAATTAAGAAATAGAAAAAATCAGTTTTTAATTATTAAAAATACAAAATAAATTATTAAAAATTATTTTAAATTCTGAAAATTAGTTTTTAATTATTTTAAATATATTTATATATATTTAATATTTTTGGAATATTAAAAGTATTTAATTTATTTAATTATAATATTAAATAAATTATTTTAAAATGATTTTAATATTTGAAAAATGATTTAAAATTATATTATGGTATAAGAAAATAATTTAAGTTATTTTTGATAACTTTTAATATTATGTGATAATTTTCATTAATAAATTAATATTAATGATAATTAAGTTATTTATTAAATGAATTAAATAAATGAATTAAAAATGATTTTATTAAATTAAAAATCATTTTATATAAGAATAATGTATTTAAAAATATTTTAAGTTATAAAATATAAATTTTAATATTTAAAGGTAAATTTCATTAATTAATTATTATTAATGATGTTAAAGTTATTTAATAATTATATTAAATAATTTAATTTAAAAATGATTTTAATATTATAATAATCATTTTAAATAAAAATAAATTGTTTAAAGATATTTTAAGTTATAAAATATAACTTTTAATATTTAAAGGATAATTTCATTATTAATTTAATATTAATGATATTTATTTAATGATTAATGATATTAAATTTATTTAATAATTATATTAAATAAATTGTTTAAAAATGGTTTTATTTATTTAAAAATCATTTAAAAAGGATATAAATGAATTAAAAATATTTTAAGTTATAATTAATGACTTTTAATATTTAGATAATGGTACATTAATATTTAAATATTAATGGTAATTATTTAATAATGATTTTAAATGTTTTAAAAATCAATTAAGGGTAATATAAATGTTTTAAAAATATTTTTGAGTTATTATACATAACTTTAATATTTTGAAAATGGTTTCATTAATAGCTTAATATTAATTAAATATTAATGTTAATAGAATTATGTGATATTTAAATCATTTAATAATGATTCGGATATTTCAAAAATTATGGTAAATGGTAATAATTATTTTATAATTATTATAAGGTCATGAAAAATGATATGACTGTTATTTAATTAGTCTAAATGGATATTAAACAACTGTTTAGAGTCTTAGACTCGATAATTACCCGATAAAGATGTCGGTCGACCGATATGGTTCAGAAATTGATCTGGACTTAGAAATTTAGTTAGTTAATTATTTTATTTGTGATTCAATGACTGTGAAACATGTGTGACAATGTGATTAGGAATGAGTTTATGTTTGTTTGTGATGCCATGATTGTGAAACATGTGTGATAAGGTAATTAGGTTATGTGCTGACTGCAATAAGCAGTATTATGTGTTATAATATGTGATTCTAATCGATAGAATGATCTTATTAATGATAGGTTTCGGTATAACAGATAGATCTAAGTTGCGTAAATTGTAAGCAGCGTATCAGGCAAGTATCCTACCTTTGCATTTTCTTTATGCATCGGACAAGTGTAAGAATGTTTCAAAATTATATTATTAATGTACAGATTGTTAAATCTATAGTATATACACCCATTGATTATCAACATGTTAATATATGATAATTCAGTTATATATTCTGTTCGTTAATTTCTATAAATGATTATACAAGTGTTCCCACTTGGATAATCATTGTATTTAATCACATGTTGATATATCTTTAATATACATATATGTTGAATTATATAAGACCTTTGTTATAAAAACCCGACTGGTATGAACATCCCGATAATGGAAAAATTTTATGCGCTACGGTGGACAAAGGATGAACGATAATATCGTTCTAGCAATGTAGTATTGATCAATACAGGGCCCATGGACTGTACACCCGCAGGCCGGTAAGCAATGCCGGTTTACAGATGAATTTCTGTTTAACCTTTTCAAAAATGAAAAACAATATTCATAGTATGTCACAGAAACCCCATGTATAGTCAATACACAGTTTCAAAAATTTGAACGAGGGTTGTTATGTTATTATTATTGGTACAGATTACTTCACAACCATTGACTGGTTGTAGAAGAATATTATAAAGAAAATATTTAAATTCTTTCAACTTATATATATATATATATATATATATATATATATATATATATATAAATACTTGCTGGGCACTCAAATGCTTATCCTTGCTTAATTTAAATGTTTTCAGCTAAGTGTGAACAGCTAGAAGGGATCGGCCAAGATCAAGTGAAAAGGAAAGCAAACACAATTTGGTTATTTGTATCTTTTGTAATAGTTAGATTGTATTAAGTTAATGATATGTATTATATATCATGTAAAGAATGTAGTAAATATTGAGTACTTGGGATTAGACTCTGATAACTGTAAGTTAAGTTTAAAATTTATATTATTGTTATTATTATTAGTATTATTCTGCTCATAGAAATGGTATAGTGAAGTACCGAGTTCGGATTTCAAGTATCCGGGTTCGGGGACTTTACAAGACTTCTCTTCTTCTTTCTCTCTATAATTTCTCTCTATAATAATGGCTCTAAAGCTTTAGTGAATTGGTTAAAAATGAAGAAAATATGAGCTTCTATTTATAGAAAAATATAGTTTCGATAATTGCACGTTTTGGGGCTTAAAAAATTACATTACAATACCTCCAACTTTTCTTTCATTTATAATTCAGTCATCCAAGTATTATCAAATTTGCACCACCTCCCCTAATAGTAAATCATGTGAATCAATAGTAAATCATGTGACTCAATAGTTCTAAACAATAATTAATTACAATACAATACCTCCATCTATACCTCAATTTTTAACTTAGTCATGCAAGTATCATCAATCTTGCACCAATTCCCCTAATAGTAAGTGAATGTGACTCAATAATATAATTATGTGGAAAAACTAATTACAGTATAGTACCTTCAACTATACTTCTATCTTTAATTTAATCATGCAAGTATTATTAATCATGCAACAACTCCCATAATAGTATAAGAATGTGATTCAATAGTACACACATGTGAACAAATAGTTATATAAGCATGTGAATTAGTAGCAATTAATTGCTCATTTATCCGATAAATTTCCCGATTTATCAATATAACCCTCAGACATCAATTATCATCGAAATAGATGTCGATTTCCACTAACACTAATAATCCCAACACAATGGAACTATCAAATTCATCTTTAATCAGCACGAACTTATTCATCATTAATATTATTAACTCACAATATTTAACAACCAGGTCATTCCCAGGAAAGAGGGGGCTTTCCAATAAGAATTTCTCCCTATTGGCGCGTAATTAGGTGACCAAACCTCTCCTTGGCAGAACTTCTAGACATTATAAATATTGTAATTTAATAATATGAATAACTTTGTCGTCTCAATTATTAATTTAATAATATATCATATAATGTAGATGATACTGTGATAATAATTGAATCAATAATATGAGAGATATGATGCAGCAATTATTGTAGCAATAATTGAGTATAACTGAGTGACTTCTTACGTAAGCATCAATAATCAATACCGTGTGCTACTATGCAACCACGTGTATTACTGTACTTTTACTACCGAGTAGTTTAACAGTTTTAACGGTAACACTTCCGCCGTTATTTTTATAACAAGATAATTTTTTCATTTTCTTACTACGACAATACTTCCGTTGTGGGTTCCACCAATGATTGTGCCGTCGTACGGATATTTTTTTCCTGACAAAAAGAATATTCCCCGGCCAATCGAATATTATACAACAACTTGCATATTTGTCAAAATTTGTAAATACTATCCACAACTATAACATTATATCAAATCCACACTATAATATTAAAAAAATATTTTGAGAAATTTAAATCTTTATTCATAAAATCTGGGGTCTCACATATACTATCAATTGTCTATATTCCCTTGTATTGAAAAAGAGAGTGTTATTTATTGGGAAAAAAATAGTGAGAGAACTAAAGTTATATTTATTATTTGGGGTAATATTGGAAACTAAGCAATTAATGCTTACTTGAAATTCTAAAACGACTTATATTTAGGAACAAAAACATCTATCTAAAACGACTTATATTAAGGAACGGAGGGAGTACTTGGGGTAATATTGAAAGCTAAGTAATTAATGTTTACTTGAAATAGACTTGAGGTAATATTGAAAACTAAGTAATTAATTTTTACTTGAAATTCAAAAATATTTTATATTAAGGGACAAAAATATTTCTCTAAAACGTCTTATATTAAGGGATGGAGGGAGTAGTACACAATTTATTTACCGGATAATTAAAAATACTTCCTCCGTCCCTTAATATATGTCGTTTTAAAATTATGCACAAATATTAAGAAAATAATTGTATAAAATTAAACATAATATTAATTATTTATATTGTCTTTATATTAGAAAAGGAGTGTTATTTATTGAGCAAAAAATAATAAAAAAACCAAAATTATATTTAATATTTAGAGTTATATTAAAAATTAAGCAATTCATACTTAATTAAGATTCTCAAACGATAAATATTTTGAGAAGAGATAAAAACACAAGACAAAATAGTACTATTAGATTGAACACAATCTCTCTCTCTCACACTATAATATTTACCTTTGTAAAATTAAACTATCGCCAAAGGAAGACCTTTGGTCAACATTTATTATGACTTATTGTTAACCCTTTTATATATTTATTTTATTGTTTTTGTATGAGACTTTTGTTTTTGAGGAAATTTTTTTATGGGACTTTCCTTCCCATTGAAAGTTTGCATTTCCACGTTAGTATTAATATATTTACTAGTAATTAATTTCTTGCAATCAAGATAATCCATGTTTAAGAATAGCTTTGGTTTAAGTAATGATTTAAGAAGTTGCAAAAATTTAAATAAATAATAAAACAGCGAAATCTATTAATAAATTATATTGTCTGAGTGAACTAACATTTGAACTTAAAAAACTCTTTGATAACTTAAAAGTATAAAGCATCTTAATGACTTTTAAAATTAAAAATACCAATTTAAAATATCTCAAATTTACTTTTCAAAAATCAATAACGATCTTAAAATTTGAAATGAATGGAGTACAATATTTATAGAGGCTTCATATGTTTAAATTTTCATTAAGAGATAGCTCTTAATGATTTAGATTTATATTTTTCTATTATCGATTAAGAGACAATAAGAAGCGAACAAAATTTTGGCAAACAACTTTACCCTGCTACCGAATTAGATGTGAAATTATTACGAAATATTAAGAGATAAACAAACACTACCTTAGTCTCATTTACGCAACTTGTAAATATTAATGATGTATTATATATTAAAAATATTAAATTACTAGTAAAGAATATATTTGAGATTACTTAAAAAATGTAATTACTGATTATGATTATTGTTTTCGATTATAATCAACTTTAAAAAAGTAGTTTGTGTTTGATAAGAAAAAGTACTTAAATCAGTAAAAAGTGATTAGTGTTTGATATAAAAAATTATTAATCACTTATTTCAAGTATAAATTATTAAAAATGAATATTTTAAGAAGTAAAGATGGGTAATAAAAAAATTACTAGAATAAATAAAAATAGATTAGTAATATATTTAGTCATATCTAATTACTCTCTCCGTCCTCAGGACGAACAAAGTACAATTTACACACATAATAATAAAAGTAGAAGTAAAGGAAATAGAGTAAAAAAGTTCTAATTTATCTTTAGTGGTCCCATAAGATTATATAAAATGATGAGTACTTTTTTATTCTAATGAACTCAACTAAATGACATATTTACCCTTCACTTTATGTACTTTATCTCATCATTTGAGGATAAAAAAATTTGTACATTTAGTCATCCTTTTGAAAACGGAGCGAGTAAAAGATTTGACAAATAATCAAGAAACTTCAAATTGGAGCTTCTGATTATTTTTATAAAAAATAATTATAAGAAATTTTAAAATTAGATTATCAAACATTTTTTATTTTTTAAAATTAATTATAAGTATGTTTGATTGTTTATAAGCGATTTTAAACACCCTCTTAATAATGTGATATAATAAGGATGACAAACTTAAGATCGATAAGGATAAAGAGCATACTCCTTAAATAGCATACCGCCTTAAATAGCATACTTTTATCAAAACGACGCCGTTTTCATGGGACGCGGTGGCATTTTTGTAAATACAATGCTACCGCGTATTTACAAAAATGACACCGCGTCCCATGAAAACGACGTCATTTTGATAAAAGTATGCTATTTAAGGCGATATGCTATTTAAGGAGTATGCTCTTGATCCTCATCGAACTTAAGATATTGTGCAAATTTAAATATTATTATGACTAAATTACACATCTATCCTTTTAAGTCCTCATTAAATTTTAAAGTAATCCTTTAATTGGCAAAGTTCAGATTATATCCCCATAATTGGTACTTCTGTTCATTTATGTTCTTTGAGCATTTTCCCCCCAATTTCGAATTATGTACTAGTCATGTCGTATACTTGAAATTAAAAACCTGAGCAAAATACTGATGAGTGAGTTTTATATCTACAATTTGGATCGACATCTTTAAGGATCAAGTCTTTGTTAACTTTTAATTGTTTTTAGTATTTTGTTACTTGTTCTTATGTTAGTGTTGTAGGAAACGGTTTTGGAGGGTAAAAACATGAAAAATGAAGCTTAGTGATATTTCTGTAATTTTTGGAACAAAAAGCCCACCGGGGCGGATTCCCCTAGTGTAAAAAGCCTGCCCGGGCGGGTTCGTCGGGAAGAAAGAGAGGTGATTTCAGAAGTTGAGTCAGAGTGGGATTTGTTTGATTGATTGGTTTCAAGGACTTTAAGGAGGGCTAAAAGACACGTGAAGATGGATATATAAGGAGGGGAATTCAAAAGGATTGAGAGCTCATTCCATTAGATTAGAATGCATTAGATTTAGGACAAAACCTAGTTTAGATTAGATTGGAGATTAAAGCAACTTGAAAAGAATTGAAGATTCAAAGCAGAAGCAGGAGAGGTGCTTAAAAGCTACAAACAACATATTTTTACTATCTTCTTCTCTTCCACTTTTATATTTCTATGTTCTTTAAATTGTGGATTTTTGATTTTCATTCAATGACTATGAACTAAATTCTTGTTTAAGATTGCAATGGATCTTGTTGTGTTGCTTATTTTAGCATGATTTTCTATTAATTATGGTGATCTATTCATGAGATTGTCTTTTATAGTTTGTATTTAATTGCTTAATTGTCTGATCAATAATTACCATGATAATCTATATGAAATTGAGAAACGGATTATAGATTTAGATATGATCATAATAGCATGTGATTGTGTTTTCTTCATGGAGATGAAATTCATGATTTTTGTCTAGGATAGAGATATACCTATACGCCGCATGTAATCTGATCAGGGAACCTGTGCTTTAAATCATCTTTAATTGTAATTCACATAGAGATATAGCGAGATAGTTAATTAGGGTGTTTGATTCAATTCTATCAACTGTGGATTTGGATTGATATGTTTGTAATGCATCTAAAGGTGGTTATAAATACTAATGAGTTCCTGATTAACAATCCAGAATAGTGAGAAGTGTTTTAATAGAATACTAATAAGAATTGTTTTAATAGATGTGAAACAATAAGTAAAGTTATGATCTTAAATCTTCATACTATGATTTTAACTAGTGGTAATTAGTATTAGTTTAATTAAATAATGTAATTCAAAACCTTAAATGGATTGTTTAAATAAAATTAGTTTGGTTGAGAGTTAGTACTTGATAATTTTTATTAATAATTTCTCGTGGGAACGATACTCTACTTTCACTTTATTACTTGTTGACCATGTATACTTGCATGCATATATTGATTGTGAAATTGACCAACAAATATGTGACGCCCCCAAAATTAGGTATACATCACCCATCTTGAGTCGTCAGATACATGATACAGAATTCAAATACAACTTATTAATACCACTGTCGTGTATAATACGACAAAATACAACTGTGAGTTTGAATACAATAATTGTCTACTAGAGATCATACAAACTCAAAAGGAGTCCTCAATAAAATTATTGTAACACTATTTAACAGAATAATGAGGACTACTAATACTATTCTCTGGTCCATCACTCCGTTCCCCGACTCGTCCCAGCTATTTTCTCATTTTCTGAGGAGAACAGTGAAAGAAAGGGTGAGCTCAACTAGCCCAGTAAGAAATATTATGACTAAGATAATGCAGAATAAATTATCATTAGCCTTCAACAGTGTTAAACTGATAAAATATAATAAACATCAAGTTTAACTGCAGTAGAATCAGCAATCCATTAAAAGAGTCAAGTAGAAAATAAAATCTACTATCTTTTATGATTTAAAAGGTTTTTCATCACTGTTATAGCTGAGACTCAGCTTAATAAATATTCCACATCATCGAATCACCCCTGCACTACGGCCAAGGATATTCTTTAGTATCACGACCACAATTATTCATGCACTACGGCCAAGAATATTTGTGTATTCATTAATGGTCATGATCATGCCAACAACTGTCCATCAATGCACTACGGGCCAATGAGAATTTTTAATTTTTACATCATTTGTAATATTACGGTCATGATTACACCGAATAATCCCTGGTCATAATCATACCAAGTCCATCTATGCACTACAGGCCACAGATGACTTTCAACAAAATATAAACATGAGGATGATGACAATGATATAAGAATTCAATAAAACAAGTTCAAGAATTATTTTATCTAGGAATTATTAACGTCCAAATTGTCAACACGATACTGTTTTGTGGTGTAAAATTCAAGAATGCTCAGAAGAATATTTTCATGAAAAGATACTGGATGAAGCGCAAATATCAAGGATATTCCACTAATTTCATGGAGTATAGAAGTCAAAGTTTTATCCAACTGAGTATAATAAAGAATGGAATAATAAAAGAAATCACCATGCATGCGATAGACCGCACAGACAGGTTATTCCAGCAGAATAATAATAACGGAACCAGGTCAGGTGAAATTCACACCGACAGGATGTTCCAACAAAATAATAAATAACGGAACCAGGTCCGGCGTAAAACGCACAGACGGGATATTCCAACAGAATAATAAAGAATGGAACCAGGTCCGGCGTAAAACACACAGACAGGATGTTCGAACAGAATAATAATAAAGACGGAACCAGGTCCGGCGTATAGCACAACATGATATTCTGACAGAAATATAAAGACATAATAGTAAATGGATGTCACCAAGTATAGGGTATTCCGCGTATATAGGTTATTCTAACAGAATAATAATGAATGGAATAACATAAGGATTTCACCAAGTATAGGGTATTCCGCGTATACAGGTTATTCCAACAGAATAATAATGAATGGAATAACATAAAGATTTCACCAAGTATAGGGTATACCGCGTATACAGGTCATGTATAGGGTATGCCACTTTTACAGGTTATTCCAACAGAATAACAAAGAATGGAATAACATAAGTTCTCTTTAAGAATAAAGAATAACACCCCTTACCATATTAGGAGATTGAATACTGCAGTAGTGTAGTAACCGAATACTCTTCTTCTTTCTCTCTTACTCTCTCTATACTTTCTCTCTCTATAGCTTGAACGAATTGGTGAAAAATAATGAAGCCCTAGGCCTCTATTTATAGAAGATTTATTACTATTTACGAAAGTATTAACTATTTACGAAGGTAATTACTATTGACGAAGGTAATTACTATTTACGAAGGTAATTACTATTTTCGAAGGTAATTACTATTTACGAAGGTAATTACTATTTATGAAGGTAATTACTATTTATGAAAGAGACTCTTAGATGATGACATATGGCCCCCCATAAATAATTAAACTTACCACAAACGTCTAATAATAGACTCTTTATATACATCAAGGATTGAATAAAAATTACCAGAAATCATTTTATTTTTAATCAACACATATTTAATCTTTCAACAATTATTAATCATTTAAAACTTTTCGTCTCAATTATTGTTTAAATAATATAACATATTATACAGATGATACTGTGACAATAATTGAATCAATAATATAAGAGATATGATGCAGCAATTACTGTAGCAATAATTGAGTATAGCTGAGTGACTTCTCACGTAAGCATCAATAATCAAAACCGTGTGTTACTATGCAGCAACGCATATTACTGTACTTTTACTACCGAGTAGTTCAACAGTTTTAACGGTAACACCTCCGTCGTTATTTTATAGAAAGATAATTTTGTCGTTTTCTAACTACGACAATACTTTCGTTGTGGGGTCCACCAATGATTGTGTTGTCGTACGAATATTCCCCGACAAAAAGAATATTCCCCGACCAAACGAATATTTTATAACAACTTGCGTACTTTGCAAAATTTATAAATATTACCCACAACTATAACATTATATCAAATTTATTCCATAATATTCAAAAATAATAATTATAAAAATTCATCTTTATTTATAAAAACTGGGGTCTTACAACCTCCCCTTCTTATGAAATTTCACCCTCGAAATTAGGGTACGTACCTGGTATGTTGAAGAGGTAAGGATACCTTGATTTCATTTCAGATTCTAACTCCCAAGTCATTTCCTCAACATCGTGGTTTCTCCACAAAACTTTGACTTGAGGTATAACCTTGGAGCGTAGAATATGTTCCTTCTTATCCAAGATTTGAACAGGAATCTCTTCATACATCAAATCTTCCGCTATTTCGTCCGGTTCTAACTCAATAATGTGGTTCGGGTCTTTCACATATTTACGTAACATGGATATGTGAAAAACGTTAAGAACACGAGACATACTTGGCGGTAAAGCAAGTCTATAGGCCACAGTTCTTATTCGATCGAGGATTAAAAATGGACCGATGAATCGAGGATTGAGTTTTCCTCTCTTTCCAAATCTTGTAACTCCTTTCCATGGAGTAACACGTAACAACACATGATCTCCTATATTGAATTCCACGTCCTTTCGATGAAGATCAACATAACTCTTTTGTCGACTTTGTGAGGTTTTTATACGTTGTCGGATCGTTTGAATCTTTTCCGTAGTCATACGTACTAACTCTGGTCCCAACAACGTTGCTTCACCCACCTCATCCCAGCATACTGGAGAATGACACTTTCTTCCATACAACGCTTCGAATGGAGCCATGCCAATACTTGCTTGATAACTGTTGTTGTAGGAAAACTCCACCAATGGTAAGAACTTATCCCAACTTCCCTTGAAATCAAGGACACAGAGTCTTAATAGATCTTTAAGAGTTTGAATAGTCCTCTCCGACTGTCCGTCCGTCTGAGGATGATATGCCGAGCTAAATCGTAAGTCTGTGCCCATAGCATTTTGCAAACTAACCCAAAATCGTGAAGTAAATCTTGGGTCTCGATCAGAAACTATGGATACCGGCATACCATGCAGTCTTACAATCTCGTTTATGTACATACGAGCAAGACGTTCAAGTGTATAAGTTTCTCGTATCGGTAAGAAATGAGCAGACTTGGTCAATCTATCAACAATGACCCAAATCGCATCTATGCCTTGAGAAACCTTAGGAAGACCGGTAACGAAATCCATGGTAATGTGCTCCCACTTCCATTCTGGAATTTCAAGTGGTTGCAATGGACCTTTTGGTACTTGATGCTCCGCTTTAACTCGTTGACAAGTTAGACACCTTGAGATAAACAACGCTATCTCTCTCCTTATATTGCTCCACCAAAATGTATGACAAATATCATGATACATTTTGGTACTCCCAGGATGGATTGCAAACGGTGTATTGTGCGCCTCCATCATGATTTTATACTTTAAATCAGGGTCGTTAGGAATACAAAGTCTGGAGTTGACTCAAAGTATACCTTCTTCATCGATTCTTGCTTCTGGCATAGCACCCTCTTGTACTTTCTTCCTGATACGCATCAGCTCCAGGTCTGTAGCTTGAGCAGCTTTAACTTTATCAATTAAAGTCGGTTCTACTCGTATATTCGCCATCGTCACATGCGTCCCTGGAGTTTTTAACTCTATCTCCATCCTTTGCAAGTCACACAAAATAGGCCTTTGCGTTGACAATATCGCACTCGTACTTGCATGTGATCTTCTACTCAATGCGTCAGCTACCACGTTTGCTTTTCCAGGATGGTATTGGATGGTATGATCATAATCTTTCAACAGTTCAAGCCAACGTCGTTGTCGCATGTTGAGTTCCTTTTGAGTGAAGAAATATTTGAGGCTTTCATGATCCGTAAAGATCTCCACTTTCTCCCCATACAAGTAATGCCTCCAAATTTTAAGTGCAAAGACAACAGCTGCTAACTCTAGATCATGAGTAGGATAATTCTTCTCATATTCTTTGAGTTGTCGCGAGGCATAGGCTATGACTTTTTCATGTTGCATGAGAACACATCCCAGCCCTTTTCCCGAAGCATCACTGTAGATGACAAATCCCTCCGAGCCAGATGGTATTGTTAGAACAGGTGCTGAAATGAGTCTCCTCTTGAGTTCTTGAAAACTCTTCTCACATTCTTCGGTCCAACCAAACTTTGTATCTTTTCGAGTCAGCTGAGTCAATGGAGTAGCGATTCGAGAAAATCCTTCCACGAATCTCCGATAATAACCAGCTAAACCTAGAAAGCTACGTACTTCGGTCACTGATTTAGGTTGCTCCCAGCTTTGAATAGCTTCAATCTTTGCTGGGTCAACAGATATTCCATGACTTGATACCACGTGCCCAAGGAATGCTACTTCCTCAAGCCAGAACTCGCATTTCTTCAACTTGGTATAAAGCTTATATTCACGAAGCTTTTGGAGTGTCAGCCTCAAGTGTTGCTCATGATCTTCACGGCTTTTGGAATAAATAAGGATGTCATCAATAAAGACGACCACAAAGTGATCCAAATATTCCTTGAATACTCGGTTCATCATATCCATGAAGGCAGCAGGAGCATTAGTCAATCCAAAGGACATGACTAGGAATTCATAATGCCCGTACCGAGTTCTGAAAGCTGTCTTTGGAATGTCATCGGTTCTAATCTTCAATTGGTGATACCCGGAACGAAGATCAATCTTTGAAAAGAATTTGGCTCCTTGCAACTGGTCAAACAAGTCATCAATACGTGGCAATGGATACCTATTTTTGATGTTGACATGATTCAACTCCCGATAATCAATACAAAGTCGCATACTCCCATCTTTCTTCTTCACGAATAGAACAGGAGCACCCCAAGGAGAAGTACTAGGACGAATAAAGCCAATGTCTAACAATTCCTGCAGTTGGGTTTTTAACTCCTGAAGTTCAATAGGAGCCATTCGATATGGGGCTTTAGAAATGGGTTTTGTACCGGGTTCAAGGTCGATACAAAATTCAATCTCACGCTCTGGGGGTATGCCAGGAAGTTCTTCGGGGAATACGTCAGAAAATTCATTAACAATAGAAATATCGTTCAAAACTGACGTATTTTTGTTTAAATCTGTGACATGAGCTAAGAAAGCTTGACATCCGTTTTTCAATAAACGAATAGCTTTATGGCTTGAGATGACAGTGATTGATTTTAATGGTTTGGTCGCTTGAATTCGCATAATAGGTTGATTAGGAATATGAAAGCTAACAACCTTATGGAAACAATCAATTTTTGCATGATGAGTAGTTAACCAATCAATCCCTAGAATCACGTCGAATGCAAGTATTTTCAATGAAATAAGATCTACAGGTAATGTGAGGGTACTGATTTGAACCAAACAAGATTTATAAACAGTGGATGTAATGAAGGTTTCTCCCAACAGAGTTTCCACAGATAAGTCAAAGTCTAATTTCTCCGGAGTCAAATTTAATCGATGAGCGCAAGTAGGAGAAATAAAAGAATGGGTAGAACCGGTATCAAATAAAGTATAGACTTCTTTAGAGTTTATGATAAGCTTACCAGTGATGACCTCATTCGGGTTCCTTGCTTTCTGGGAGGTCACAACAAACGCTCTCCCTTGCACTACCGGCTTTGACCTTTCTGGGACGGCCTTTGGTGCCTCCATCCTAGCTAAATTTGTCTTTGGTAAACGAAAAAATCGGGCTAAGTGACCTTCTCTTCCACAATTATAACATGCTTTGGACGACATCGCGTAATTTGGACTGATGTGTCCCTCCCCTCCGCATTTGAAGTATATGATAGGTGGTCTTTCTCCTTCCTTAACAACGGGTGCTGGTGCTGACGTCTTTCCATCATTGTTGAATCTCCTATTCTTGAAATGTCCATTCTTATTGTTTTGGCCCTGATTACCACCGAAGTGGTTACCATTTCTGGCTTGCTGATTCCCTCCACGCTTGTTGTCACCGCTTCGATGACCACTCTCGCTGGTATTATAATTTTGTCGGCTGCTCTCTTTTAGTTGAGTTGACTCGTTATCGCGCTACACTAACTGAGCCCTATTTATAACATCTGAATACAAACACAATTTATGAGAAATAAGATGTTGACGTATCTCCGGCTTTAAACCTCTTAAAAACATTCGCGCCATTCTCTCTTCATTATCCACCAAGTGGGACGCAAACCGTGATAACTCTGCAAATTTTGCCTCGTATTGCGACACGGTCATATTATTTTGTTCCAACTTAATAAACTCCACCTCCTTCATGTGGCGAATACTTTCGGGAAAGTATTTGTCGTTGAACAGCTCCTGGAACTTCTCCCAAGATATCTTCAGTATAGCAGGTTGAGTACGTTTTACCGATTCCCACCAGTAATCTGCCTCTCCGCGCAACATAAAGGCGGCAAAGGGAACCTTTTGCTCCTCGGAGCATCCCAAGACATCAAATATCTTGGTAATCTGCTTTATCCATGTTTCCGCCATAAGTGGTTTTGGCTCTCCCTTAAACTCCGGTGGTCCCAGCTCCTTGAACTGTTTAGCGGTGACCGCCCGAGAGTTTCCTGTGTTTCCATCTACGTTTTGGATAGGAGTCGCTCTCGCCTGCTGTTGCATGAATTGCATAAAGCCTCTGAATAATTGATCATTCATCATTTGGTCAGTGTTGTTGTTTGCATGAGGATTGTCGCCTTCCTGATGCACATTATCCTGATTATTGATATGTGGTGAATCAACGATTGCCTGTGCTCCATTGCTATTCTCAACATTCTTAGATGCCATTTTCAGATACTGCCACAAAACAAAGGTTAATTGACATGTAACATAATATCTCTAAACTCTAACCAACTAATTTAAATACAAAATAAATTTAAGTAGGTCATACTAGCAAAGGAATTCCCCGTCTCTCCCCTCCTAGTTCTAGTCTCACATCTTAGCCAGGGATCATATCCCTAAGCTCTGATACCAATTGTGACGCCCCCAAAATTAGGTATACATCACCCATCTTGAGTCGTCAGATACATGGTACAGAATTCAAATACAACTTACTAATACCACTGTCGTGTATAATACGACAAAATACAACTGTGAGTTTGAATACAATAATTGTCCACTAGAGATCATACAAACTCAAAAGGAGTCCTCAATACAATTATTGTCACACTATTTAACAGAATAATGAGGACTACTAATACTATTCTCTGGTCCATCACTCCGTTCCTCGACTCGTCCCAACTATATTCTCATTTTCTGAAGAGAACAGTGAAAGAAAGGGTGAGCTCAACTAGCCCAGTAAGAAATATTATGACTAAGATAATGCCGAATAAATTATCATTAGCCTTCAACAGTGTTAAACTGATAAAATATAATAAACATCAAGTTTAACTGCAGCAGAATCAGCAATCCATTAAAAGAGTCAAGTAGAAAATAAAATCTACTATCTTTTATGATTTAAAAGGTTTTTCATCACTGTTATAGCTGAGACTCAGCTTAATAAATATTCCACATCATCGAATCACCCCTGCACTACGGCCAAAGATATTCTTTAGTATCACGATCACAATTATTCATGCACTACGGCCAAGAATATTTGTGTATTCATTAATGGTCATGATCATGCCAACAACTGTCTATCAATGCACTATGGGCCAATGAGGATTTTTAATTTTTACATCATTTGTAATATTACGGTCATGATTACACCGAATAATCCCTGGTCATAATCATACAAAGTCCATCTATGCACTACAGGCCACAGATGACTTTCAACAAAATATAAACATGAGGATGATGACAATGATATAAAAATTCAATAAAACAAGTTCAAGAATTATTTTATCCAGGAATTATTAACGTCCAAATTGTCAACACGATACTGTTTTGTGGTGTAAAATTCAAGAATGCTCAGAAAAATATTTCCATGAAAAGATACTGGATGAAGCGCAAATATCAAGGATATTCCACTAATTTCATGGAGTATAGAAGTCAAAGTTTTATCCAACTGAGTATAATAAAGAATGGAATAACAAAAGAAATCACCATGCATGCGATAGACCGCACAGACAGGTTATTCCAGCAGAATAATAATAACGGAACCAGGTCAGGTGAATTTCACACCGACAGGATGTTCCAATAGAATAATAAATAACGGAACCAGGTCCGGCGTAAAACGCACAGACAGGATATTCCAACAGAATAATAAAGAATGGAACCAGGTCCGGCGTAAACCACACAGACAGGATGTTCCAACAGAATAATAATAAAGACGGAACCAGGTCCGGCGTATAGCACAGACAGGATATTCCGACAGAAATATAAAGACAGAATAATAAATGGATGTCACCAAGTATAGGGTATTCCGCATATACAGGTTATTCCAACAGAATAATAATGAATGGAATAACATAAGGATTTCACCAAGTATAGGGTATTCCGCGTATACAGGTTTATTCCAACAGAATAATAATGAATGGAATAACATAAGAATTTAACCAAGTATAGGGTATACCGCGTATACAGGTCATGTATAGGGTATGCAACTTTTACAGGTTATTCCAACAGAATAACAAGGAATGGAATAACATAAGTTCTCTTTAAGAAGAAAGAATAACACCCCTTACCTTATTAGAAGATTGAATACTGCAGTAGTGTAGTAACCGAATACTCTTATTCTTTCTCTCTTACTCTCTCTATACTTTCTCTCTCTATAGCTTGAACGAATTCGTGAAAAATAATGAAGCCCTAGGCCTCTATTTATAGAAGATTTATTACTATTTACGAAAGTATTTACTATTTACGAAGGTAATTACTATTGACGAAGGTAATTACTATTGACGAAGATAATTACTATTTACGAAGGTAATTACTATTTACGAAGGTAATTACTATTTACGAAGGTAATTACTATTTACGAAAGTAATTACTATTTATGAAAGAGACTCTTAGATGATGACATATGGCCCCCCCATAAATAATTAAACTTACCACAAACGTCTAATAATAGACTCTTTATATACATCAAGGATTGAATAAAAATTACCAGAAATCATTTTATTTTTAATCAACACATATTTAATCTTTCAACAATTATTAATCATTTATAACTTGTCGTCTCAATTATTGTTTAAATAATATAACATATTATACAGATGATACTGTGACAATAATTGAATCAATAATATAAGAGATATGATGCAGCAATTACTGTAGCAATAATTGAGTATAGCTGAGTGACTTCTCACGTAAGCATCAATAATCAAAACCGTGTGTTACTATGCAGCAACGCGTATTACTGTACTTTTACTACCGAGTAGTTCAACAGTTTTAACGGTAACACCTCCGCCGTTATTTTATAGAAAGATAATTTTGTCATTTTCTAACTACGACAATACTTTCGTTGTGGGGTCCACCAATGATTGTGCCGTCGTACGAATATTCCCCGACCAAACGAATATTTTATAACAACTTGCGTACTTTGCAAAATTTATAAATATTACCCACAACTATAACATTATATCAAATTTATTCCATAATATTCAAATATAATAATTATAAAAATTCATCTTTATTTATAAAAACTGGGGTCTTACAAAATACTGGAAAACGTAAGCCATTGTAATTTATGAGAGTTTAAATATATTTTTTACTATATAGATTGGAGTTTTGAAATACTTAAAGCCTATCTAGACACGTGATACAACTCTCTAGGAAATTGAGAGTATAATGGTCAAATCTTACTTATACTCGAAACTATAATTATATTTATATTTTAATAATAATAAAAAAAATTAAGTTAAGTAGATGATTTTTATAATAATTTCCTTTTCTTATCAAACTATATTATTTAAGTACTAATACAATTTTACTTAAACTTATAGGAGACTAATCTATAACCAACGTTGTAAAGATAAGGTTACCCTTACATTAATAGATCTCAGTCGTGTATATGTGGATCGAACGATAAGGTAAAGAGAAATCCAATTTTCAGAGTTTAATATATAGATGCCCGCAGTTTAGTTCAGTGAACGAGATAATAGTAAAAAAATAACCCTCTTTGTCAGCAGAATTAAACTACGAACACTAGGTATGGCTCCCTTGAAGACGACACCATTTTTGTGGAGCAGGAAGTATAATTTCATTCTCAAGGGCCTATTCGCAGTATTAACATGTGGATGCTGAGTCTATTAATCTTTATTAACACGACAACGTTTCACCCGTCTGCAAAACAAAACTACAGATTCAAAGTATATTCCTAATTAATCTTTAAATGTTAAACAATGGTGTTTTAAGGTAAATCACCATCCGCATAACTAAATTGCAGACGATGAGTCCTTTTATACCAGATACATTATTGTCCTTTCTTCCTCATCTAAGATCTAAACACCCAAACCGAATTTGAGAGAAAAACAACCAAAGAAAAGGATATCGCCAAATCCGTACTACAAACATACATCTTTCCTAAATTCAACTCATGTAAGTTATAAATTCTTCATATGTATATATTTTATATTCTTCTTTGTTGTGTATAAAGTCCATAGTTGTTGTATACAAATAATTTTTGCAAATGTTTCTTTGTATACATCAAAGAAACATTATTGGTTGGTTAGAACTAAAATTTTTAAGTATAATGTTTGAATTAGAGTCTTTCATAGTTATTTTTGATATGTAATAGTATCATTAATGTCTTCTTGATATATGTTTATTTTTTATAATAATTACAAAAATAAAATTCAATGTTGAACCAGCCGATAATACAATATTGTGGGATATATCAACCGAACCACATTTTAACAATTGTATGACACAATCCCCATTTTACTCGTTCCTTAAGAAATGATGAGAGTCGACGCTCTTTGGATATGTGGGTTTTAAATGATGTACAAAAATAATTATTACACCAATGGGGTTTTGGAGTATTCGCAAACATAAGTATATGTAACAAATTAGATGCTTCATTGATAGAAGCATTGGTGAAGCGTTGGTAGAGTGAGACAAATACAAATTAGATGCTTCGTTGAAATGATAATAACTTTAGAAGATGTATATTATATTTTAGGATTACCGGTTATAGGGGAACCTATAACATACACATTAATAAAAATTCAAAACAAATTTTTGATCAAAGTGAATTTAGTAAACATGTATGGAGGATGAAAAGGTGTATAGTCGAGGGGGCATTATGTTGTCGTGGTTGGGCATTAGATTTTGCAAACTTCCCCTAGATGCTGACATGGAAATGGTGAGCGTACGCATTATTTATTCTTGGGAAGATATTATTTGCATAATCGAATCGCGACGTCGTGCATGTTAAATATCTTGTATTTCTATAAGATATTGATAAAATATGTGCTTATGTATGGGAGCTAAGGTTTTAACTTGTTTTTTCTGCAATTTACATATAGCAACACACATCGATGCGAAAAGTTTCTCTGATTGTTTAATACTTCTTTAAGTATCTCTTTGGTTGTAGTTTGATATTTAGTTATATTGATATATGGCCCTTATATTGTATTTGTAGTTTTTAACTTAATCATTTATGAAACATGTTTGAGTTTACGAATGCCTATCAATCGGGAGGCCTAATTATATAAGAAGGGGCCAACCATTGGTTGCCCCGTGTAATTGAGTCTATGCCTATTGAAGAAATAAAGTTGCCGTGAAAGAAACAAGAAGACTATACCCCCATGACAACTAAATCTTTTATAGAGGTGAATTTGATGGGATGACAACTACAATGATACGATAGATGTCATATATAAAGTTTGCTCATTTAGTGGCACAGGAGTACCATGTAGCCTGGTATAGTGAGGTGTTGTATATTCCACTCATTTGGCTTGACGGTGTTGAATTCCAAATATCAGATCGTACCTTGAGACAATTTGGAGGAGAAATAAAAGATATTACCACCAATAGTTATGACTGGTCCGAAGAAGATACCACCTTATTTATATATAGAATTGACCATGAATTACGTAAGCATAGGGCTAGAGACATGAATTTTACCATTATGAACACTAAAGTTACAGATGAATCTTAATTTATACATTGTATAACCACATACTTAATTTTATGTTGTATATATTATTGGATTTACAGTTTGTGATCAATGAATTTTGTAGGTGTTGGTTTTGTTTGTGATATGTTATTTAAAGTTTGTGCAAGTCAAATGGATTGTAGTTTCTGATTTTATTTGTGATGACTATATATGCAGCTTGTGTTTATAAGTTATGTAAGCATATATGAGGATTTTAAAAAAAGAATTGCAATCCGCAGTTTAATACTGCGGTTTAATACTGCAGAGCAATTAAGATCAATCTATATAGGGAAGATAAAAAAATTATGATCCGTAGTTTAATACTACGGAGCCAAATCAATCCCTACAATAAACCTTAAAAAAAAATTAGGATCCGTAGTATTAAACTGCGCAGCCAGATCAATACATACAGGTAACCTTAAAAAAATTAGGATTCATATTATTAACATGCGGAGCTAGGTCAATCTGTACAGGGGACTTGACAAAAAAAAATAGGATCCCCAGTTTAATGCTACGGTGCCAGATCAATACATATAGGGAACCTTAAAAAAAATTGTTATTAAACTACTGAGCCAAGTCAATATGTGTAACGCCCCCAAAATAGGTCCATTCCATCCAACTCATTATGAGTCGCCAAATACATGGTACAGAAAACAACTACAACTTTATTACAACAATTGTCGTGCAAAATACAACAAAACATATGTTGTGATTTTGGATACAAATATATACCAACTATAACTCTCATCCCAACCTTAGATAGCACGTCACAATGACACCTTACATAAAAGTATAGTCAAAAACTGTTTTAAAAATTAAAATCTATAGGAAGTGCTCAAGGAAACCTTCGTACATGGGAGGCCATGCGTCTAGGTTATTATAGATATCATATGCCCAAAGAATTATCCTTGGTTGACCCAATAGACCCCAAAGAAAAAATGAGAAGATTACTATCATATTCTTCCCAATGGTGAGTCTTCTCTTGACATATCATTATCTTCACTGTCTCTAATTGGGAATTAAACTCCAAACAAACACCAAGATTATATAGGTAGTGCTTGTAAATATACTCAGCAAGTGGATGAGCACAACCCTGTCTTAAGATGACACGAGGTTGTATATCATTAGACATCTTGTATGATAGTGGCAAAACACCCTTCCAAGTAAAATTCACCTCACCCTCAACATCTATAGACCACCGTTCTATTCCCTTGTTATCCCCACTCGACCTAGCTACACTCGTATTACCTGAAAGGAATTGTGAAACAGAAGGGTGAGCACAACTAGCTCAGTAAAGAATATCATGACTAAAGATAAATAAATTATCAATAGCCTTCAACAGTAATAAATCAGAGATTTAGAACATATGGTAGATGAGAAAACTTTTCAACCATAGTTGCAGCGGAACAAGAAATCCATTAGAAGAGTTAAATAGACCATAAAGTCTATTATCTTCTCCATGTTAAAAGTCCACCAATAATTTTTTACCCCTGTAACATCAATCAACAATTCCTATCCACAATCATGTGAATAACTCATAAGCATAATTGTAGTTCTAAATTCTTTTTCGCATCCAGGACGAAGATAATTTTCATCACCCGTCTTTACCTGAAACATCAAAGATCATGGTTATACCAAATCACAGTTCCTGTTCATAATCATACTAATAAATTCATCTCTGCACTACGGGCCAAAGATATTCATCAACAGTTCATCTTTGCACTACAGGCCAAAGATATTCAACAACAGGTCATCTTTGCACTACAGGCCAAAGATATTCATCAACAATTCATCTTTGCACTGCAGACCAAAGATATTCCTCAACAGTTCATATTTGCACTACAGGCCAAATATATTAACATCTCAAAGAAATATATAATCATTTCAAAATTTATATAAACAATAATTATAACCATGTTGATCAATTCACCTTTGTACTTAAGCTAAAGATATTCAATTATAAATTCAATGGTCATGATCATACCAGTCACAATTCAACTTTTCACTACTGGCCAATGAGAACCCTAGTCATGATCATACCAATAATCTACCCATCTTTACACTCCAGTGAAAGAGAATTTCAACATCAGGATTATAAAAATGTTATATATGATAATAAAATCAATATAATCAATACATAGTTTTAATCTCCAGAGTAATATTCATAAATCAACTATAATTTGGTTAGAAAAAGAAACCAATTTTGTAGTGAATAGTACCCATTAATAGTAACTCGTGAATAGTAACTCATGAATAGTAACCCGTTGTGAATAGTAACTCGTGAATAGTAAATCGTGAATAGTAACTCATGAATATTAACTCATGAATAGTAACCCCGACATGAAAAAAATTCTAAATTTGATAAAAAGTTTCAACTAATATTTCGGCATAATGATATTGAAGACATAATATCATTTATGAATAAAATAATCTCCCTTACTATCCCTTACAATCCCTTACCTCAAAAGAGCAGTACTTCTGACTGGAATAACGCTGAACGAACTTGCAACGTATAGCAACAATCAAGATATCAAAATACTCACAAGAATAAACTCGATAATATAGAAAGAGAAATAGAGACAAAACTTCTATTTCTGGTGTGATTTTCAATTCTAACCTAAGCACCCTATTTATAGAAAAATGCTTAGAACACCAAAGCAGAAAATTGAATATAATAATATTATATTTATAAAATTTTCTTACGCACACTTTTAACAACTGATTTCAGCTAATCTCAACCACCAGTGGGCCCCCCAAACATAAAAAAAACGTTTTTGTTATTAAAATTAATTAAAGCTTTCAAAAATCAATTATTTCGAAACCACGGAACTTCAATAATTCATAATAAATAGCCCTTTTATCAGAAAATTCGAATCTCGCTTATTTTTATAGAAAATTCAATTCTCTACAACTTTGCAGAAGAAAGTTTTTCCAAATTCCAAACATAAATTGACCGAAATCCACATACGGGCGATTTTACAAGCTATAATCAAGTTTCAGTCAAGAAATGGGTCCACCAACATGTTTAACATGTTTTAAACAACTTTTGCAACAAAAATACTCTTCCTCCTCATATACTCATATATCCCACATTCATTGTAAAAATGTCATTATAATATTATAATAATATAATAAAATAGTATTTTATCAGAAAAGATAAAATATCAATTTTTTTTAACAATTGTCACTTTAAAAATTTTCTCCATCTATATCCATATAAAATGAATATTTTCCTTATCATATAAATCAATAGTTAATTATTCACAAATAATATTACAGAATCACAATAATGACAACCAGGCAGTTCCCAGGAAAGTGGGGGCTTTCCAATAGGAATTTTTTCTTACTGGCGCGCAATTAGGTGACTAAACCTCTCCTTAGACAGAACTTTATAGACATTGCTAATAATGTTATCTAATAATATTATTCAGATAATATGAGTTATTGCTTCGATAATGTAAAATACTGTGCAGTGACAATTATTGAATCAACAATAATATAAAATATCAACGCAGTAATTATTGAATCAATAAAATAAAATATTGAACAGTAATTACTGTAACCATTATTGAGTAGTGTCTTCTTACGTAAGAATCATTAATTCAACAATACTGTGTAATACCGTGTGCTACTGTGCAACCATGCATATTACTGTATTTTTAATCACCAGGTATTCCAACAGTATTAACGGTAACAACTACGTCGTTATTTATAAAAACTCAATTTTGTCATTTTCTTCATCCGACAGTTATTCTGTTATGGGGCCCTCAAATGGCTGCGCCGTCGTACGAATAATCCCCGACAGAAAGAATATTCCACGACCAAACGAATTTTCCCCGATAGAAATGAGTATTTTATAACCACTTGCATATTTTGAAAAAAAAATCATATATGACCCTTAACTTTAACTTTTATGAATTTAACCATTTACTGAATAGTAATTATAAGAAAAATTGAATACTTTTATTTCATAAAATTTGGGATCTTACAATCTCCCCTCCTTATGAAATTTTGTCCCCGAAATTTACGTACCTGGTATTTCGAAGAGTTGAGAATACCTTGCTTTCATCTCAGATTTCATCTTCCCTGTCATCATGATTTCTCTATTGCTCATCTCATGTATTTTAGATATCATTCTAGAATACAGCTTCAAAACAAGGGTTAATTGAACAAATTAATATATCATATAATATCCCGATATTATGACTGACCAACAAATAAGCTTAGGTAGGACAAACTAGCGAAGGATTTACTCATCTCTCCCCTCCTAGTTCTAATCCCGATCTCCGCCAGAGACCATATCCCTAAGCTCTGATACCAAATATAACGCCCCCAAAATAGGTCCATTCCATCCAACCCTTTATGAATCGCCAAATACATGGTACAGAAAACAACTACAACTTTATTACAACAATTGTCGTGCAAAATATAATAACACATATGTTGTGAGTTTGGATACAAATATATACCAACTATAACTCTCATCCCAACCTTAGATAGCATGTCACAATGACACCTTACATAAAGGTATAGTCAAAAACTGTTATAGAAATTAAAATCTATGGGAAGTGCTCAAGGAAACCTTCGTACATGGGAGGCCATGCGTCTAGGTTATTATAGATATCATATGCCTACAGAATTATCCTTGGTTGACCCAATAGACCCTAAAGAAAAACGAGAAGATTACTATCATATTCTTCCAAATTGTGAGTCTTCTCTTGACATGTTATTATCTCCACTGTCTCTAATTGGGAATTAAACTCCAAACAAACACCAAAATTATATAGGTAGTGCTTGTAAATATACTCAGCAAGTGGATGAGCACAACCCTGTCTTAAGATGACACGAGGTTGTATATCATTAGACATCTTGTATGATAGTGGCAAAACACCCTTCCAAGTAAAATTCACCTCACCCTCAACATCTATAGACCACCGTTCTATTCCCTTGTTATCCCCGCTCGACCCAGCTACACTCGTATTACCTAAAAGAAATTGTGAAATAGAAGGGTGAGCACAACTAGCTCAGTAAAGAATATCATGACTAAAGATAAATAAATTATCAATAGCTTTCAACAGTAATAAATCAGAGATTTAGAACATATGGTAGATGATAAAACTTTTCAACCATAGTTGCAGCGAAACGAGCAATCCATTAGAAGAGTCAAATCGACCATAAAGTCTATTATCATCTCCATGTTAAAAGTCCACCAACAATATTTTATCCCTGTAACATCAATCAACAGTTCCTGTCCAAAATCATGTGAATAACTCATAATCATAATTGTAGTTCTAAATTCCTTTTCGCATCCAGGACGAAGATAATTTTCATCACCTGTCTTTACCTGAAACATCAAAGATCATGGTTATACCGAATCACAGTTCATGTTCATAATCATACTACTAAATTCATCTCTGCACTACGGGCCAAAGATATTCATCAACAGTTCATCTTTGCACTACAGGCCAAAGATATTCAACAACAGGTCATCTTTGCACTACGAGCCAAAGATATTCATCAACAATTCATCTTTGAACTACAAGCCAAAGATATTCCTCAATAGTTCATATTTGCACTACAGGCCAAATATATTCATCAACAGTTCATATTTGTACTACAGGCCAAATATATTAATATCTCAAAGAAATATATAATCATTTCAAAATTTATATAAACAATAATTATAACCATGTTGATCAATTCACCTTTGTACTTAAGCTAAAGATATTCAATTATAAATTCAATGGTCATGATCATACCAGTCACAATTCAACTTTTCACTACTGGCCAATGAGAACCCTAGGTCATGATCATACCAATAATCTACCCATCTTTACACTCCAGTGAAAGAGAATTTCAACATCAGGATTATAAAAATGTTATATATGATAATAAAATCAATATAATCAATACATAGTTTTAATCTCCAGAGTAATATTCATAAATCAACTATAATTTGGTTAGAAAAAGAAACCAATTTTGTAGTGAATAGTACCCATTAATAGTAACTCGTGAATAGTAACTCATGAATAGTAACCCGTTGTGAATAGTAACTCGTGAATAGTAAATCGTGAATAGTAACTCAAGAATAGTAACTCAAGAATAGTAACTCGTGAATAGTAACTCATGAATATTAACTCATGAATAGTAACCCCGACATGAAAAAGTTCCAAATTTGATAAAAAGTTTCAACTAATATTTCGGCATAATGATATTGAAGACATAATATCATTTATGAATAAAATAATCTCCCTTACTATCCCTTACAATCCCTTACCTCAAAAGAGCAGTACTTCTGACTGGAATAACGCTGAACGAACTTGCAACGTATAGCAACAATCAAGATATCAAAATACTCACAAGAATAAACTCGATAATATAGAGAGAGAAATAGAGAGAAAACTTCTGTTTCTGGTGTGATTTTCAATTCTAACCTAAGCACCCTATTTATAGGAAAATGCTTAGAACACCAAAGCAGAAAATTGAATATAATAATATTATATTTATAAAATTTTCTTACGCACACTTTTAACAACTGATTTCAGCTAATCTCAACCACCAGTGGGCCCCCCAAACATAACAAAAACGTTTTTGTTATTAAAATTAATTAAAGCTTTCAAAAATCAATTATTTCGAAACCACGGAACTTCAATAATTCATAATAAATAGCCCTTTTATCAGAAAATTCGAATCTCACCAATTTTTATAGAAAATTCAATTCTCTACAACTTTGTAGAAGAAAGTTTTTCCAAATTCCAAACAGAAATTGACCGAAATCCACATACGGGCGATTTTATAGGCTATAATCAAATTTCAGTCAAGAAATGGGTCCACCAACATGTTTAACATGTTTTAAACAACTTTTACAACAAAAATACTCTTACTCCTCATATACTCATATATCCCACATTCATTGTAAAAAATATCATTATAATATTATAATAATATAATAAAATAGTATTTTATCAGAAAAGATAAAATATCAATTTTTTTAACAATTATCAGTTTAATAATTTTCTCCATCTATATCCACATAAAATGAATATTTTCCTTATCATATAAATCATTAATTAATTATTCACAAATAATATTACTGAATCACAATAATGATAACCAGGCAGTTCCCAGGAAAGAGGTGACTTTCCAATAAGAATTTTTCCTTACTGGAGCGCAATTAGGTGACCAAACCTCTCCTTAGACAGAACTTTCTAGACATTGTCAATAATGTTATCTAATAATATTATTTAGATAATATGAGTTATTGCTTCGATAATGGAAAATATTGTGCAGTGACAATTATTGAAACAACAATAATATAAAATATTAACACAGCAATTATTGAATCAATAAAATAAAATATTGAATAGAAATTACTGTAACCATTATTGAGTAGTGCCTTCTTACGTAAGAATCAATAATTCAACAATACTGTGTAATACCGTGTGCTACTGTGCAACCATGCGTAATAGTGTATTTTTAACCACCGGGTATTCCAACAGTGTTAACGGTAACAACTACGTCGTTATTTATAAAAACTCAATTTTGTCATTTTCTTCATCCGACAGTTATTCTGTTACTGGGGCCCTCAAATGGTTGCGCCGTCGTATGAATATTCCCCAACAGAAAGAATATTCCACGACCAAACGAATATTCCCTGATAGAAATGAGTATTTTATAACCACTTGCATATTTTGAAAAAAAAAAATCATATATCACCCTTAACTTTAACTTTTATCAATTTAATCATTTACTGAATTGTAATTATAAGAAAAATTGAATACTTTTATTTCATAAAATTCGGGGTCTTACAATATGTACAGGGGACTTAACAAAAAAGTTAGGATCCGCAGTTTAATACTGCGGAGCTAGATCAATCCATATAGGGAACCTTAAAAAAAATTAAGATCCACAATATTAAACTGCGAAGCCAGATCGATATATATAGGGAACATTAAAAAAATTAGGATCTACAATATAAACTGCAGAGCCAGGTCAATCTTTATAGGGGACTTTAATAAAAAAAATTGCATGCCACAGTTTAATACCAACTTTAAAAAAATGACATCCAATGAGCCTACTTAAGAAGCAAAAAATACCAATTTTATTACAATATGAATTTATTAAAATGCAGTTAAATACAACCACAACATGAATTTGAACATGACATTTCGTTTATCATGATTTAATAAATACAACAAGATGACAAAAGGAATAAAATATTATTCATAGAAATGAATTTATAAAGATTCAGGTTTTTTCAATCCTAAAGCTTTATAATGGTTTCAATTATCATGGTTTCTAAATATTTCACATATTGCACACTTTCGAAGTGGCTTGCTTATTTATGACCTTTTATAGCGAACAAATTAGATCATATATAAGATCATCATCACCACCACCACCATCATCACCACCATCATCATTGTTGGGAAATTGCATATTTAAATTTGATGTTGAAAGTAAATAATCATGCTTATATGTAAAGTCCTTCAAGAAATACATGTAGAAGGACTTAGTGATAGATCAAAATTGTTAGGATGATCTGTGCTTTAATGTTTATGATTTTGTAAATGAATGTATAGAAGAAAATATCACAGCTGTTAGGTTGATCTATTTTTGAGATGTAATAGATAGGCTTCAACAGAATCGTCGTCTATTGAGCCAACCAAGAGATTGCAGAAGCCAAGGCAGAATCACAGAGCATCGAGAATCTTAGTCTGTCTTTTTTGGAGGGCCTCTCCCAGTATCATAGAGTGGTTCAAGCGCATGCCGAGCAAAATCAAATATCGTAGTCTGCTCTCAGAATCGTAGAGTCTGCAAATCAAGCAAGCAATGATCGTAATCTTCCAAGTGCTTAAGAGAAATCGTAGTGTTCTCCTCTATCAGTCTGGATCAAGCACAAATGTGGCAAGACACCACGATCATGATTGTAGTACATCATCTGTCTGCATCAGAAACATCGAGCTTTGTCCATTTGTTTAAGAATAAATTACAACAAATGTGGAATAGTTTATTGACAGTTGAGACTCTCGGGAGTCCCAATAACCTAACACTCATCCTTATTATATAACAAAGAAACGTATTGAATAAGCTAAGAAAAGTATTACATGTCAGATGAAAATACCTTTTCAGGTGTTAGGTGAAATAGTAGTCTATTGTGTTAGTGGGCCGGACAGCTGGACAGAAGATATACAGGAAGTCATCATCAGTGCTCAGAAATGTCAAGTATAATTAATGCTTCAACGTATGCCTTCAAACGGACATATTTCAAAGACATCTTATATACAAATCAGATACAGATGTAAGGAGTAAGCAAGTACACATTGAAAAGCTGAAGAACACTCAACGCTCAACTCTACGATCTAGAAAGAAAGCTTTCTCAGCTACTCAGTTCTTTAGAACACATGCTTAACAACATCTAAGTAGCACACCCCAAAGAAATTAACTCTCATCAACTGTATTCCAAGTCTACTGGACTTGAAGAGTTCTAAGTGAACTAAGAAGTTCCAAGACTCCTGGTCTTAAAGGAATCTGTGAGATTCAAAGATTGTAAAGACATCCTTAGTGGATTTCTTACTCGAGGAGTAGAAGAGTGGACTAGGATCCTTGAGTGCCTTGAACCACTTAAATTCTTTGTGTCTTTTATATTCTTGCTTTAACTGTTATACATGTTATAACTGCCAGTTAACTATTAACTCGGTTTATCTTAAAGGGGAACAAACAACTCGTATATTCCGTTGAAATTGATTAACAATATCTGACAAAGGATTTTGAAAAAGAATTTTTGAAATATATATTCAACCCCCCCCCCTTCTAGATAACTATTGTGCCTCTGGGAACTAATAATTGGTATCAAAGCAAGTTCTCTCAATTAGCCTACAAAGCTTGAGTAGATCCAATGGCACATCTGATAAGCGAATCAAAGACTGGAAGAGGCAGCAAGCCACCAATGTGCAACAAAGATAAATTTGCCAATTGGAAAGTTTGTATGCAAGAATACATGGACTCAGTAGATGAAGAGCTATTTGAAACTCTCATGAATGGGTCCTACATTCCAACAAAGCTCGCACCAACTCCAGAAGATCCAAACAGAGTTCAAATCAAGGTTAAAACTGAGTGGACTGACAACGAAAAGAAAGTTGTCCAACTAGAAAAAAAGGTCAAGAACATTCTGTTCCAGTCTTTAGAAGATGATTTGTTCGAGAATGTGGTCAACAACAAAACTGCCAAGGAAGTATGGGAAGAATTGCTCATTATGCACGAAGGAACTGAAGAAGTCAGAGAAAATAAACAATCTCTTCTAACACAACAATATGAAATGTCTGCCCACGTTCAAGGGGAAAATGTCACTTCTACTTATGAAAGATTCAATGTTCTACTCAACTCTCTTCGAGCTTTTGGAAAGATCTATCTAAACAAAGATCTGATTATAAAGTTCATGAAAGCTTTACCAAGCAAGTGGGATGGAAAAACCACTACCATTAGAGAATCAAAAAAACTCCATGAAATGGCTATTCAATAACTCTATGACAATCTTCTCACCTATGAACTGGACCTGACTCAGCGAGCAAAGACTCAATCTGAAGGAAGAAAGAAGGACAAAGAAGTTTCTCTCAAAGCAATAGATACTAGCCCTAAAGCTTATACTGAAAATGACTCTGACTCAGAGGAAGATGATGATGAGAATATTGCAATGCTAGTAAGAAGACTCAAGAGGTTCATGCGTAAAGGAAGAAGCAACAAACCTAAAAGATTCAACAACAACAGCCAAGAAAAGATAAATGACTTATGCTTCAACTTCAAGAAGCCAAGCTATTTTATTACAAACTGCAACAAATCTCTTAGAGAAGAACTGAAGAGAAAAATAAATCCAAAGAAAGAGTTCAAAGGAAACATGGAGGCTCAAAAAGAAAGACAAAGGTCTTGTGGCTGGAGGATCATGGAGTGACTCAGACAACGACACAACTCCTGAGTCTGGAGATGATGAAGATCCTCAAATAGAAAATCTGAATCTAATGGCCAAAAATGCAAAGGATAAGAAAAGCACTGACGATCATGAAGTAAGTATCGATGGGGTATTTGACTTCAACTCTCCTGATGTAGATATTGATGATTTAAGAACTACACTACATGGCATAACATCTGATCTGCATCAATACATGAAATGGTTCAGAGTTCTGTGTAAAGATTATTCTCTTCTTCAAAAAGAGAAAGAGAAATTTCAAGAAGAACTAGAAATAACTCTTCTAAGTGCTAACTCTATCTCCAAATTTGAAGCTGAGAATAAACTCTTAAAACAGACCAATGAACTTAATGCACAAAGAGAGTCAAATCTAACCTCTAAGATTGAGGAACTAGAAAAGATAATCTTAACGTGGAATAGATCCTCTTCATCCATGGACTCCATGATCTCTAGTTAGAGAACTGCATCTTACAGAACAGTTTAAGGTTTTGGGGAATCCAACTCAGAACCACAAATGGAAAAGTCAAAGAAAACTAACATCAGAAGTTCTTCAAACCACAATAGAAGAATTGCATTTGTGAAATCCTCACAGAAGGAAGAACTACTACATCCTTGCTCTTCTGATCCAATCTATGCTACAAGGCATAACAGATCCCATGTTGGCGTAGGGTTCAAAAAAGAGAAGAGTAACTTAGTCACTACTCTCCAACCTCGAAGGATCGTAGAGTCGAGCAAAATCAACTCCACGAACCAACCAGGTGGGAATAGTAGAGTTAAGTTGCATTCTTCAAAAATCATGAATCATAAGGACACATTGAAAAGGAAGAAACAGTATAAAGGAAGGACAGGCAGAAATCCACATAAGTCAAAATGGAGAAAGAATCCACACACACACACACACAAGCATGCATCATGCTAGATGTTTTGTATGTGATAAAATTGGTCATAAGGTTGCATTATGCTACAATAATGCTATGCATATTAAACCCAAGGTTAAGAAGATTTGGGTCCCCAAGGGTGCTAACAAGATAGGACCCACATAAGTATAGGTACTAAAATTAGAGCTTAAACCTCACTCCAGGAACAGAGCTCCACGGTCATAACCTGGTACCTAGACACTGGATGCTCACAAAATATGTGACGCCCCCAAAATAGGTATACATCACCCATCTTGGGTCACCAGATACATGGTACAGAATACAAATACAATCTTAAATATACAACAAAAGCTGTGAGTGTTAATACAAATATTGTCTTCTAGACAATATCCACTCTCAAAATAAGTCCTTATTACAATTATTATCACACTATTTCATAGAATAGTGAGGACTACTAATGCTATCATCTGTACCATCACTCCATTCCTTGACTAGTCCCTGCTACGTTCTCATTTCCTAAAGAGAACAGTGAAAGAAAGGGTGAGCTCAACTAGCCCAGTAAGAAATATTATGACTAAGATAATGCAGGATAAATTATCATTAGCCTTAAACAATGTTAAACTGATAAAATACAATAGACAACAAGTTTAATTGCAGCGGAATAAGCAATCCATTAAAAGAGTCAAGTAGAGAATAAAATCTACTATCTTTTATAATTTAAAAAGTTTTTCATCACTTTTATCGCTGAGACTCAGCTTAATAAATAATCCACATCATTCTTGCACTACGGCCATGGATATTCATTATGGTCACGACCACAAATTATCCATGCACTATGGGCCAAGGATTTTCGTGTATTCATCAATGGTCATGATCATGCCAACAACTATCCATTAATGCACTACGGGCTAATGAGGACTTTTATCACATCATTTGTAACATTACGGTCATGATTATACCGAATAATCCCTGGTCATAATTATACCAAGTCCATCTATGCACTACAGGCCACATATGACTTTCAAAAATATAAACACGAGGATGATGACAATGATATAAGAATTCAATAAAACAAGTTCACGAATTAATTTATCCAGGAACTAATAACGTCCAAATTGTCAACATGATACTTCTTTGTAGAGTAAAATTCAAGAATGCTCAGAAGAATATTTCCATGAAAAGATATTGGATGAAGCGCAAATATCAAGGATATTCCATTAATTTCATGGAGTATAGAAGTTAAAACTTTAACCAACTGAGTATAATAAATAATGGAATAACAAAAGAAATCACCAGGCGTGTGATAGATAACACAGGCAGGTTATTCCAACAGAATAATAAATATGGAACCAGGTCCGGCGTAAAATGCACAGACATGATATTCCGACAGAATAATAAATGCGGAATAATAAAATAATTTCACCACGTATGCGGTACTTCGCATAAATAGGTTATTCCAATATAATAATATAGAATGGAATAACATAGCGATTTCACCAAGTATAGGGTATGCCGCGTATACAGGTTATGTATAGGGTATGCCACGTATACAGGTTATTCCAACAGAATAATAAAGAATGGAATAACAGAAGGATTTCACCAAGTATAGGGTATGCCGCGTATACAGGTTATGTATAGGGTATACCGCATATACAGGTTATTCCAATAGAATAATAAAGAATGGAATAACAAAGGGATTTCACCAAGTATAAGGTATGCCGCGTATACAGGTTATTATAACAAAATAATAAAGAATGGAATAACAGAAGGAATTCACCAAGTATAAGGTATGCCGCGTATACAGGTTATGTATAGGGTATGTCGCGTTAACATGTTATTCCAACAGAATAATAAAGAATGGAATAACAGAAGTTCTCTTCATGAATTAGAAAGAATAACACCCCTTACCTTAGAAGAAGTTGGATATTGGAGTAGTGAAGTAGCAGAATACTCTTCTTCTTTCTCTCTATAATTTCTCTCTCAAGAGTTTCAATGAATTCGTAAGAAATAATGAAGGAATGAGCTTATATTTATAGAAGAATGGACTGAATAGTAACTAATTCCTGAACGGTCCAGATTGATTTACTTTTAAACGGACGGTCCAGGTTGATTTACTATTAAAACTTAAAGCAACGGTCCATACTGGTTCACTATCAAAACTTTAAACCAGCGATCCATACTGATTCACTATTAAAACTTTAAACCAGCGATCCATACTGATTCACTATTAAAACTTTAAACCAACGATCCATATTGATTCACTATTAAAACTTCAACCAACGGTCTGAAAAATTAGCACATCTCCTCATAGAATAATATTGTACCTAAAAATAATTTGGACCGAAAAGAAATACATTGTTCGGGTGAATAGTAACTCGTGAATAGTAACTAATGAATAGTAACTAATGAATACTAACTCGTGAATAGTAACTCATGAATAACTCATAAATAGTAACTCATAAATAGTAACTCGTGAATAGTAACTCATAAATAGTAACTCGACACAAAAAGTGTCCCGAATACCTGATTGAACAATAGAACCTCCAGACATCAATTATCATCGGAATAGATGTCGATTTCTATTAACACAAATAATCCTAACACAATGAAACTATCAAATTCATCTTTAATCAACACGAACTTATTCATCATTAATATTATAACTCACAATATTAAACAACCAGGTTGTTCCCAGGAAATAGGGGGCTTTCCAATAAGGATTTCTCCCTATTGGCGCGCAATTAGGTGACCAACCTCTCCTTTACAGAACTTCTAGACATTATAAATATTGCAATTTAATAATATGAATAACTTTGTCGTCTCAATTATTGATTTAATAATATAACATATAATGTAGATGATACTGTGACAATAATCGAATCAATAATATGAGAGATATGATGCAACAATTACTGTAGCAATTATTGAGTATAACTGAGTGATTTCTCACGTAAGCATCAATAATCAATACTGTGTGCTACTATGCAACCACGCGTATTACTTTACTTTTACTACCGAGTAGTTCAACAGTATTAACGGTAAAACCTCCGTCGTTATTTTCATAAAAAATATTTTTGTCTTTTTCTCAATCCGACAATAATTTTTTTGTGGGTTCCACCAATGATTGCGCCGTTGTACGAATATTCCCTGCTAAAACGAATATTCCCCGACCAATTGAATATAATACAATAACTTACATACTTTGCAAAATTTATAAATACTACCCACAACTATAACATTATATCAAATCCACACCATAATATTAAAAAAAATATTTTGAGAAATTTAAATCTTTATTCATAAAATCTGGAGTCTCACAAAATATGACTGGGAACAAAGCCCTCTTTTCCGACATCATAGAGAAAAAGGGTCCAATAATAATCTTTGGAGACAATGGCTTTGGCAAGACAAGAGGTTATGGCTCAGCTGGGAATGGTGCAGTATCCTTTAGCAAAGTAGCCTACATGGAAGGACTAAAGAACAATCTTCTAAGCATAAGCCAGCTCTGTGATAAAGGTCATCAATTTACCTTTCTCAACAATCAATTTCAAGTCAGAGATCTAAAAACCTCTTCTATAAAGTTGACCGGAACAAGAGAAGGAAACATCTACACTGTTAATCTTGGTTAACTGAGTTTTGAAGAGATAATATGCTTTTTGGCTAAAGCCTCTAAAGAAATGAGTTGGTTATGCCATAGAAGGTTGTCTCATTTCAACTTCAAAAGCATATCAAAACTGTCTTCCAAGGATCTAGTAGCAGGTTTACCCAAGCTCAACTTTGTCAAGGAAAGGCCATGCAACGCCTTTCAACTTGGAAAACAAACTAGAAGCTCATTCAAAAGCAAAACTGTCAACTAAATTGATAAGCCCCTGCAGCTACTTCACATGGATCTATTTAGACCAATTCCAACAAAAAGCCTTGGAGGGAAGAGATACTCATTGGTCATAGTGGATGGATACACAAAATTTACATGGGTGTTCTTTCTAAACTCAAAAGATGAAACAAGTTCCCAGCTCATCAAGATGTTCAGGCTGGTGATGAACAAAAAATGGGAGAAAATCAAGGCTATAAGGAGTGATCATGGTAGAGAATTCGACTTCTCTGAGATGGATCAGTTCTTCATTAACCAAGCCAAGTACATTAAAGAAACTTAAAAAGTATGGCATGGAATCAGCCTCTCCCATGAAAATACCAATTGCTCCAGCAACCAAGCTTGACAAAGATGAGAAAGGTTAAAGTGTTAACATTACTCAATACAGAGGTATGATAGGCTCTCTTCTATATCTAACTGCCAGTAGACCAGACATAATGTTTGCAACATGAATATGTGCTAGATTTCAAGCTAATCCTAAGAATCACACTTAACTGCTGTAAAGAGAATTTTCAGGTATCTCAAAGGCACACCTCACTTAGGACTTTGGTATCCCAAGGAGTCCTCCTTTGAACTGATAGGATATACAGATGCTGACTTTGTAGGCTACAAGATCGATAGAAAAAGTACTAGTGGCACTTGTCAGTTGCTGAGAAATAGAGTGTCCTGGTTTAACAAGAAACAAAACTCAGTATCTAACTCAATAGCAGAAACTGGATACATTTCTGCTGGCAGCTGCTGTGCTCAAATCTTTTGGATGAAAAATCAGCTAGCAGACTATGGGTTTGATTTCAAATTTATACATGTTCATTGTGATAACATAAGTGCTATAGTAATAACACATAATCCTGTCATTCATTGTAAGACCCCAACTTTTATGAATAAAGATGAATTTTCTATAAATATTATTTTTAAATATTATGGAGTGAATTTGATATAATGTTATAGTTGTGGGTAATATTTATAAATTTTACAAAGGACACAAGTTGTTATATAATATTCAATTGGTCGGAGAATATTTATTTTAATAGGGAATATTCGTACGACGACACAATCATTGGGGACCCCACAACAGAATTATTGTCGGATTGAAAAAACGACAAAAATATCTTTTTATGAAAATAATGGCGGAAGTTTTACCGTTAACTGTTGAAACACCCGGTGTTAAAAGTACAGTAATACGCGTGGTTGCATAGTAGCACACGGTATTGATTATTGATGTTTACGTGAGAAGTCACTCAGTTTTGTTCAATTATTGTTACAGTAATTGTTGAATAGTATCTCACGTTATTTGATTTAATTATTGTCGATATTTTATATATTATTAATTTGATAATTTAGACGACAAAGTTATTAATATTATTATTTGCAATATTGACGATGTCTAGAAGTTCTGTCAAGGAGAGGTTTGGTCACCTAATTGCGCGCCAATAAAGAGAAATCCTTATTGGAAAGCCCCCTCTTTCATGGGAACGACCTAGTTATTAAATATTGTTAATTTTAATAATGATGATAAATGTTGTTAAAAATATTGAGAGAATTTTTATGAAGTATTTATTGTAAATTTTGCTTATTATATGGACCCCCACCTACTCATTTTTCAAAATAGTGTGTTATGAGTAATATATATATATATATATATATATATATATACATATATATATTCAGGTTTGAAAATTTGATAGGGGAGTGATCACGGGAATACATCCCGTGAATTTATAATGAACATGTGTGTATATAAATATAATATATATATATATATATATAATATAATATAATATATTTTATTTAAAATTTTAATTTTATTAGAATATTTTATTGCATAGTGCTACATAGTAAAACAAATTTTTTTAACGAAATCAGCGGAAGAATTCGCCCGTGAACTTCATCCCACTGTGCGCTCAAATAGTATCATTTCCATTCTCCTATAAATAGGATGCTTAGTTAGAATTAAAAATCACACCAGAATTAGAGAATTCTTCTTCTATAATCTTGAGCGTATTTCTTTAGAGTTTTAGAAAGCTTTGAGCGTAGAAAACAGTGAAGTTTTCTTCAAGGATATCCCCGTTATACCAGTTGAAATACTCTTCTTTTCAAGGTAAGAGATGTTATTTTTGTTCAATATTCGCTTGAAATAATATTTTCTTTCATACTTTGTAGTATGTAAGTAATATTATTTCGTTTCAGATTTCAAATTCTATACTCGTTTTGTTAAAGTTTTGGCTTCTAAACTCCATGAAATAAGTAGAATAACCTTGATATTTGGGCTTCATCCAGTATCTTTTCATGGAAATATTATTCTGAACATTATTGATAAGTTTTAACTTTTTCATGCCGGAGTACTATTCACACCCTACTATTCCCGAAGTACTATTCACGAGTTACTATTCACTCGAGTATAATTCACCCGGGGTGTTATTCATGATAAAATTGATTCTTTTTCGGTCCAAATTATTTTTGGTACAATATTATTCTTGAATTTTACTCCACAAAGCAAAATCATGTTGACAATTTGGACGTTATTGATTTCTGGATAAATTAAATTATAAATCTATAAAAATTTATCCTTGAACTTGTTTAATTGAATTCTTATATCATTGTCATCATCTTCAAGTTTATATTATGTTGAAAGTCATCTGTGGCCTATAGTGCATAGATGGACTTGGTATGATTATGACCAGGGATTATTCGGTATAATCATGACTGTAATGTTACAAATGATGTGATAAAAGTCCTCATTCGCCCGTAGAATATTGATGAACAGTTGTTGGCATGAACATGATCTTTGATGAATACACGAATATCCTTGACCCGTAGTGCGTGGATAATTTATAGTCGTGATACTAAAGAATATCCTTGGCCGTAGTGCAGAGGTGATTCGATGATGTGGATTATTTATTAAGCTTAGTCTCAGCGATAAAAGTGATAAAAAAAACCTTTTAAATCATAGAAGATAATAGATTTTATGCTCTACTTAACTCTTCTAATGGATTGCTTGTTCCGCTGCGGTTAAACTTGATGTTTGCTATATTTTATCAGTTTAACACCGTTGAAGGCTAACGATAAATTATTTTGCATTATCTTAGTCATAATATTTCTTACTGGGCTAGTTGAGCTCACCTTTTTGCTTTCATTGTTCTCTTCAGGAAATGAGAACGTAGCCGAGACTAGTCGGGTAATGGAGTGACGGTCCAGATGATAGCATTAGTATTCCTCACTATTCTATGAAATAGTGTGATAATAAATGTATTGAGGACTCCATTTGAGTTGAATACTGTCTAGAAGATAATATTCCTATTAAAACTCTCAGTTTATGTTTTGTTGTATTTTACACGACAGTTGTATTATTAATTTGTATTTGAATTTTGTACCATGTATTTGGCGACTCAAGATGGGTGATGTATACCTATTTTGGGGCCGTCACAGTTGGTATCAGAGCTTAGGGATATAATCCTTGGCTGAGATGTGAAAGAAGAACTAAGAGGGGAGAGACGGAGAATTCCTTCGCTAGCATGACCTACCTAAGTTTAATTGGTATTTATTGATCGGTCAGAGTATAGGGATAATATGTGGTATGTCAATTAACCCTTTTTTTGTGGCAGTATTTGAAAATGACATCCGAGAATGTTGAGAATAGCAATGGAGCGCATGAGACCGTTGAGTCACCACAGATGAATACCCATGATAATGTGCAACAGGAAGACAATAATCCGTAGGTAAACAACAACAATCAAATGATGAACGATGGGATGTTCAGAGGCTTTATGCAATTCATGCAACATCAGGCGAGAGCGACACTTATCTAAAATGCAGGTGGAAACACTGGCAAATCTCGGATGGTCACCGCTAAGAAATTTAAGGAGCTGGGACCACCGGAGTTTTTATGAGAGCCAAAACCACTTAAGGCGAAGACGTGGATAAAGCAGATCAACAATATACTTGATGTCTTGGGATGCTCCGAGGAGCAAAAGGTTCCCTTTGCCACCTTCTTATTGCGAGCAGAGGCAGATTACTGATGGGGATTTGTAAAGCGTACTCAGCCTGCTGCACTGAAGATGACTTGGGAGAAGTTCCAAGAACTATTCAATGACAAGTACTTTCCCGAAAGTATTCGACACATGAAAGAGGTAGAGTTCATTAAACTGGAGCAAAATAACATGACCGTGTCGCAGTACGAAGCAAAGTTTTTTGGGTTGTCCCGGTTTGCGCCCCACTTAGTTGATAATGAGGAGAAAATGACGCTGATATTTCTAAGAAGTTTGAAACCTAAGATACGTCAATACCTTATCTCTCACAAACTGTGTTTGTATTCAGATGTTGTAAATATGGCTCAGTTATTGGAGCGCGATAATGAGTCAACCCAACCAAGAGAGAGCAGCCGACAAGTCGATAATACCAGTGGTAGCAGTCATCGAAGTTGTGACAACAAACGTGGAGGGAATCAACATGCCAGAAATGGTAATCACTTCAGTGGTAATAATGGCCAAGACAATAAAAGTGGACATTTCAAGAAGAGGAGATTCAACAATGATGGAAAGACATCAGCACCAGCACCCACTGTTAAGGAAGGAGAGCGATCACATATCATATGCTTCAAATGCGGTGGGGAGGGATATATCAATCCAAATTGTGCCCTGCAGTCCAAAACGTGTTACAATTATGGAAGAGAAGGTCATCTAGCTCAATTTTGTCATTCAGGAAAGCCAAGTCCAGCTGGGATGGAGGCACCAAAGGCCGTTCCAGAAAAGTGAAAACCAGTAGTTCAAGGGAGAGCGTTTGTCGTGACCTCCCAGAAAGTAAGGAACCCGAACGAGGTCATCACGGGTAAGCTTATCATAAACTGTAGCGAAGTCTATACCTTATTTGATACTTGTTCTACCCATTCTTTTATTTCTCCTACTTGCGCTTAACGTTTAAATTTGACTCTGGAGAAATTAAACTTTTACTTATCTATTGAAACTCCGCTGGGAGAAACCTTTATTACATCCACTATTTATAAGTCCTGTTTGGTTCAAATCGGTACCCTCTCATTACCTGTCGATCTTATTTCATTGAAAATACAGCAATAGAGTGTTTGAGAACGACATTATTACTACAGGGGTCAAGGGGGAACAAATTAAACTCAAAGATGAAGATATAAACCTAACCCTAGGTTTCAAATCAAAGGGACTCATATCTATGTATGTTATTGACTTTCATGAAGGTCTGAAGAAGATGCACCATATGAAGTTTCAGAACGTCAAGGGGTACAAGAAGAAAGAGTTTTCCCAGAAGTATGAATTTTTGGCTGACATTGTTGGGAAATGCATATGCTGTAAAGGCTCTGGTCACGACTCTGTAAATGAAGTTCAACTAAAGCTCATGACAACAATCTACTTCAGGATTCGACTCAACTATGGGGCTCTACTTATCGATTGGATCGAGAAGTGGATACTCAGCTCAAAGAAATTAAAGAGCTCTGGGAAAATGCTCTATAGGAGGTTCATAATCATAATCCTGCAATCGACTCTAGGTGACAAAATTGGGGACAGGGAAGGGGAATCCATCAACCCCAACAGAAAAATGACCCAACAGCTGTTTCAAAACTAGAAAAGAAACCCTGCAGAAAATGTCAGAATGATGTCTGAATCAAGTGAAAGGACTGGTGAAGTGAAAGTATCTGGGCTACCAGGAAACATGTCGCTTGTGAAGGAAGCTGATGAAGATGAAGAAATTAATCAAGAGGAGCCCATCGCTTTGATCAGAAAAAGCAAGGGTAAGAGGAAAATGAAAGCTCAAACAACAGAAGAGCCTCCAAGCTCAACCACTGATGCACCCCATGAGAGTTCGGGCACTGAAACTCTGAAGGAAATAAAGAGGAAAGAGCAGCAGTCTGAGAAGGATGAAGACAGAGCCACCATCTCTCAGCTGCTTAAGAAGGGAAAACACAGCCACAAAACAAAGAAGTCTTCACTCACTTCGATCATAGAATCCAGACCTCCCATCACTTCAAAAGTGGACACTGCAGTAGAGTCTCAGCCTGAGCCAACAGTCAGAGGTGAAGCTAAAGAAAGCACCGTGAACAAGGTTCCAAACTCGACAATTACAATTAACCAGGAGGGACCATGTTGACGGGGATATTGATGATTATCAGGATATTTTATCACTAATAATTAAACTTGATTCCACGATAATACATATGTACATGTATATGAGTTACTTTTTTCCTAATGTAGTAAAAGTAATTTATGATTTAAATCAGGAGAAGTAATCTGTAGGAAAAGTATTCAAAAAAAAAAGAGAACTAAAAAAAGAGAATGAACTAAATTGTCTATTTAGTTGAAGTATATAGATGTATATACTTCTAGCATCCACACCCCGTGCAAAGTTATAATGTTGTATATACTTTATTAAAAAAAAATTATAATATATTTTTAGATTTAGCAGGTAAGATGGTTCTAATAAGAAAATACCTTCATTCTAAAATTATTTTATTTAACTTATTATAAGATTTTACTTATACTCGAATATAATTACACTCATATTTAATTAAGAGTAACAAATTCAAGTTAGATAGAATTAAACTCATATAATTACACATATTTATATTAAGTATATAAGACGATCTTATGATTGTTTCCTTGTAAACTATATTACAAATTTATTTTTTACTTGGTTGAATTGAACGAAGGGTCTTGTTGTAAAATTATAATATTGTTATTGATGTTTTGAATTTTATTTTTATTGGATAAATTATTTAATTTTTATTATTATTTAATAACTGAATCATATGGTCGATTAATATATTATATTTTTATCTTAAATATATAACAATTATATATTTTCTATACAACGATTAAATCTTTCTTATACTCGAAACAATATGTATATTTAATTTTTTAAAATCGTAAAAACATTAAGTTAAATAGATGATTTTTATAATAATTTAATTTTCTTCTCAAACTATAGTGGTAATACAATTTTACTTAATTTTTTATTATTTTATATATTTTTGGATTAAAAAATTATATTATGAATTCATGTTTTTTAATAAAACTATAATATTGATTATAATTTTTGAACAAAAGTAACAAATTAATTTTAGGCAAGATGATTTTATTTTGATTATTTTCTTAATTCGTGTTACCTTATAAAACTTAATACTAATTCCTATTTCTGATTTAGATTGATGAATAATAAAATTTGATTTAATGTAGAAAAATTCAAAGGTCGAACCAAACTAAAAAAAGGAGGACCAACTAAATTGTCTATTTAATTTAAATATGTGCTATGTGAGAAATAAATTTTTAGCATTAATAATTAGTGATTTAAAATGAAGGATGAGGAAATAATATATTTTTTTTCTAAATAGAATAATGCCGCCAAGAAAAAGTCAAAACGACCAAGAAGAGGCAGAAAACGAGAATAGAGAACAAACAAACCTTATGCAGTAGTTTGTAGATCTTCTAGTAGGGCATGCATTAAATAAAAACCTCTACCCAAGTAGATGCAAATCTTCTAACGTTGCCGAGTGGCAAGTTTCAAGGACTTTAAAAGCATGGGTTCGCCAAAGTTTACAGGGACCATCGAGCCTATATAGGCTCAATTATGGATTAAGGAGATAGAAAATACGTTTATCATTACCAGAGTCGGAGAGGAGCAACATAAATTTTTTACTACCTACATGTTAAAGGGAGAAGCCAATTTCTGGTGGGAGGTGAACCAGAACAGGGCTGAAAAGGGGACGGTCGTATGGGAATGTCCGGTTCAAGGAGTTATACTTCGAGAACTACTTTCCCAGGAGTATGCAGAGCCAAACGGAAATTTAGTTTCTGGAGTTGAAGCAATGGGACATGTCAGTGCCCTAGTACGCAGCCAAGTTCAACGAACTGGATAGGTTTTGCTCCGCATCAAGTGGACAAGGAAGAAAGGAAAATGCGTTGGTTTGAGCAAGGGTTAAAGCCCTCACTCCACGATAAATTATCGGTGTTGCAGATTGACTCATTCGGGACGATCTTAGAGAAAGATATAATAGTAGAGGGAGGATGCAACGGTGTTAGTTCAATTCAGTTAGGAGAGACAGAGAGATAAAGTTGAAGGAAACAATAAGCATATAAATGAAGCGACAATAGAAATCTAGGAAATTCCGTAAATAAGCAAAGAGACCCTAAAGAAGAGGAACGAAAGGTGTAATAATTGTGGGAAGTGGCATACGGGGGTATGTACGAAAGCCAAGATGCGTTACAACTGTGGGCAAGAGGGACATATCTCTCCTGATTGTCCCAATACAAAGAAAGGTGTATGTTTTAATTATGAATCAGAAGATCATCAAGCAAGAAATTATCCAAAGAAAGGGACAGATGGAGGAAGCGAAAGTAAGGATAAGAGTGTTGGTAAATTAATGTTAGCCAAATTTCTGAAAAAGTAAGATAATACCTTCGATGAAGGTAAGATGGAGTAACTGCAGTGCCAAAGAAGTTGTATGGGAACTCGAAGGGAAAGATAATGGGAATTATATCTGTCTTTTGATGTTATTTTGTAATAGTGATTTCGGGGACGAAATCCTTATAAGGGGGAATAATATGACAACCCTGAGAAATTGTATAGCCTTGTAATTAGGTTTTCGATGTAAATATCTAATAAAATAATTTTTTATGATATTATTATGTGTAAATGTAATTTTATGTGGTTAAAGGTCGAATTATGACCTAGTATATGTGTTATGTGATTATGTTTGTGTGTTAGGATATTTGGACGAAATAAAAAAATCGAGAAAAATGCTAAAACACTTCATAAAAAGCAGAGAACACTAATAAACATTTGTTTTTGAAATTTTAAATTACGTCATAGCATTTATTTGAGGAAGAGAGATGAAATCTATAATAAAAGTTTTTTTCGAAAAACAGACGTAAAAAAATATTCACATGAAAAATGCTTTTTCAGTTTTTTTGACTTTTCGATTTACGATATATCATTTGTTCAGGAAATGTGGACGGAATTCATAATTTAAATTATGATTCGTGAAAGTCGATTTTTTTGACTAAACGAAAAAGTTAGAAAACTTAACTAGAAAATAAAATAACTAATTAAATTTAGTTAGGGTAATTAAATTTATACTTGGACTAACTAAGCCTAGAATTTTAAAGGCTTAGTTAGGGTTTTGGATGGCTTGGCTAGAGTTTGGTGTGGCCTGACTAGAGTTGACCCACACTATTGTAAACTTGGTGCCAATGAATAGAAGACCATGTTTCACATATTGGGATTTAGCATGTGGGATAAAGGAAAAAGCTAAAAAGAAAAAGACCAAGGGTGGACTATAATTCCTTACATACTAAGTAAAGGGGGGCAAAGAGGGATGAAAACTTACTAGTTTTAGTAAGATTTGATCTTAAACAAGTTAAGCACTTATTATGTCTTCTAAAGTAGCCCTAGTTGTGACGCCCCCAAAATAGGTATACATCACCCATCTTGAGTCGCCAAATACATGGTACATAAATCAAATACAAACTTAATTATACAATAGTAGTGTACAATACGACAAAACATAGCTGAGAGTTTAAACAAGAATATTACCTTCTAGACAATATCCACTCTCAATGAAGTCCTCATTGCAATTATTATCACACTATTTCACAGAATAGTGAGGACTACTAAAGCCACCTATCCTGGACCATCACTCCATTTCCCGACTCGTCCCAGCTATATTCTCATTTTTCCTGAAGAGAACAATGAAAGAAAAAGGTGAGCTCAACTAGCCCAGTAAGAAATATTATGACTAAGATAATGCAGAATAAATTATCCTTAGCCTTCAACAGTATAACAACTGATAGAATACAATAGACAACAAGTTTTAGATCAACAACTGTAGAGAAAATAAGCAATCCATTAAAAGAGTCAAGTAGAGCATAAAATCTACTATCTTCTATGACTTAAAAAGTTTTTCATCAACTTTATCGCTGAGACTCAGCTTAATAAATAAAATCGAATCATCCCTGCACCACGACCAAGGATATTCATGTAATCACCAATGGTCATGATTATACTGAATAATCCCTGGTCATAATCATACCAACAACTGTCTATCAATGAACTACAGGCCAATGATGACTTTTACCACATCATTCATCACATTACGGTCATGATTATACCGAATAATCCCTGGTCATAATCATACCAAGTCCATCTATGCACGTAAGCAAAAGATGACTTTAATCACAATATAAGCATGATGACAATGACATAATAATTCAATAAAACAAGTTCAAGGATAAATTTTAAAGATTTATAATTTAATTTATCCAGAAATTAATAACGTCCAAATTGTCAATATGATATTGCTTTGTAGAGTAAAATTCAAGAATAATATTCATGTACCAAAAATAATTTGGACAGAAAAGAAATATATTTTTAGGTGAATAGTACCCCGTGAATAGTACTTTGGGAATAGTACCCCGTGAATAGTATCCCGACATGAAAAGTATCCTGAATACCCGAGTGAATAATACCAGAGTGAATAGTAACCTGGTGAATAGTAACCCATGAATAGTAACTCGTAAAAAAAATACCAAAGAAAATGATATTTCATGACGAGTACAAAAGAAATGTTATCTCAGCCAAGTAGAATAGAATATACGAAACTGTAAATGGATTTTCACCCGCCATGCGGTAATCCACATAGACAGATCATTTCCACAATTTAATAAAGAATGAATACGAAGGATCTTTCACCATACATATGGTAGTCCACACAGACAGGTTATTCTAACAGAATAATAAAGAATGGAATAACAAAAGAATTCACCAGGCATGCAATAGACCACACAGATAGGTTATTCCAACAGAATAATAAAGAATGGAACCAGGTCATACGTAATCCGCACAGATAGGATATTGATATTCCAACAGAATAATAAAGAATGGAACCAGGTCATGCGTAATCCGCACAGACAGGATATTCCAACAGAATAATAAAGAATAGAATAACAACAGAATTCACCAAGCATGCGATAGACCGCACAGACATGTTATTCCAACAGAATAATAAAGAATGAAAAAACAGAAGAATTTCACCATGTATGCGATACTTCGCATAAACAGGTTATTCTAACATAATAATAAATAATAGAATAATAGAAGCTCTCTTCATGAATACGAAAGAAATAATACCCCTTACTTCAAAAGAAGACTGGATACTGGAATAGTGATGTAACAGACTTCTCTTCTTCTTTCTCTCTATAATTTCTTTCTATAATAATTGCTATATAGCTTTAGTGAATTGGTGAAAAATAATGAAGGAATGAGCTTCTATTTATAGGAAAATATAGTTTCGATAATTGCACGTTTGGGGCTCGAAATATTACAATATAAAACCTTCCTCTTTTTCTTCATTTTTAATTTAGTCCTGCAAATATTATCAAACTTGCACCATCTCCCCTAATAGTAAATCATGTGAATTAATAGTTCTAAACATGTGAAAATACGAATTACAGTATAGTACCTCCATCTATACCTCTATTTTTAACTTAGTCATGCAACTATTATCAATCTTGCACCAACTCCCCTAATAGTAAATGAATGTGAATCAATAGTACACACATGTAAACAAATAGTTATAATCATGTGAATCAATAACAATTAATTGTTCATTCATCCGGTTAATTACACGATTGGTCAATATAACCTCCAGACATCAATTATTACAAAATAAATATCGATTTTTACTAACACTAATAATTCCAACACAATGGAACTATCAATTTCATCTTTAATCAACACGGACTTATTCATCATTAATATTATAATTCACAATATTTAACAACCAGGTCGTTCCCAAGAAAGAGGGGGCTTTCCGATAAGGATTTCTCCTTATTGGCGCGCAATTAGGTGACCAAACCTCTCATTAACAGAACTTCTAAACATTTTATATATTGCAAATAATAATATGAATAACTTTGCCGTCTTAATTATTGATTTAATAATATAACATATTATGCAGATGATACTGTGATAATAATTGAATTAATAATATAAGTGATATGATGCAACAATTATTGTAGCAATAATTGGGTATAACCGAGTGATTTCTCACGTAAGCATCAATAATCAATATTGTGTGCTACTATGAAACCACGCGTATTATTGTACTTTTACTACCGGGTAGTTCAACAGTTTTAACTGTAACACTTTCACCATTTATAAAATGATAATTCTGTCATTTTCTAACTATGACAATACTTCCATTATGGGGTCCACCAATGATTGTGCCATCGTACGGCTATTCTTCGATAAAAAGAATATTCCCCGACCAAACGAATATTATATAACAACTTGTTTACTTTATAAAATTTATAAATATTACCCACAACTATAACATTATATCAAATCCACACCATAATATTCAAAAAAATATTTCGAGAAATTTAAATCTTTATTCATTAAATTTGGGGTCTCACACTAGTAGCATAATTGGAGGGGATGATTAAGTTAATTAGGGGAGGCTTAGTATAAGTTTAGAAGTTGGTGAGATTTAACTAAAGTATGGTTAAGTCTCTTAAATAAACTACATAACAAGTATACTTGCAAGCATTATCAATTCACTTCATTTTTATTTAAGTAAGAAATAAGAGAGAGTTAGAGAGAAAGAGACTCACAAATATTGAAGGATTGTAAGAGAAGGAACAAGCTAGACCATCTTCAAGAAAGGATATGAACTCAAGAACCAAAGAGGTATACCTAAAACCTAACTCTAAACCTTTCATCTTAAGTTTTATTTTAATTGGTGGTTGTTCTGTTGTTGTGATAATTGGAGATCATAAGGGATCTAAGAGGTATAAGGTAGTTTACATTTGTAAATTACCGGTAAATAACATGAAAAGTGGAATAAGAATGAAAAAAATACAAACCTATGCGTAAAGGATGGAAAATGAACTTTTAGGGGCTATTTTGGGGCCATTTGGCTTGTGGTGTCTCAAATCTGAAAATTTAGTTCTAGGGTGTTATGTTATTCTCTTATGAGTTACGAACATCACTTAATTGGAACGAAGGAAAAAGCTTTTGTCACGAAGTCATGCCAGATTTTTTTGTAAAACTAGTCGAGAGATGAAAAAAACAGTCTGCACGCTGAATTTTGAGTCATTTTTCTGTGTTGTTTAAGTCTCTGAACTTTTTTCTTTTCTGGGGATTTTTTAATACTAGAACAAGAAATCTGTAAGCTTAAGAATGACATCATTCCAACTTCAAAGGAGGGAGTTATGCCTTTCAAAAAAAAGCATGTCGAATATCGGGCCTGGAAAAATTTTCCACTCGGAGGAATTTGTAAATTATGTTACAAGGAAGAAAATGACACAAAAACGAACTTATTTCAACTTAAAATGAAAAAGTTATGAGGTTCGGAAGGAGTGGGTAAGGGTTGTCAAAGCACTAAGCTATTGGACGCGCGCGGGCACTGCTAGGCGCGCGTGGGCGTTGCTGGGCGCACGTGGGAGCTGCCAGGGGCGCGTGGTTCTAGCAAGCAGCAGTTATAGGACGTTGGGGCCTCAGGCCGCTGGGGCCACGACTGTTGGGTTATCTGACGACGGTTGTGCATGTGCATGTCGTCGGGATGTTTTCGAATGTCGTGCGATTGCCGAGCGATGTGAAGCACGTCGAGTCGTGTCAAGGGACGCAGAGCGACGTGGTGCACATCGGGGCGTGTTGGGCAACGTCGAGCGGCATTGTGCATGTTGGGCAGTGCCACGGGCAGTGTCGCTACGCCGTTTCGTGTCGACAGTGTAAAATTTTGACATTATTCTAAAATGTTCCAACTTATAAAAGATTAATATTATAAAATAAATAATAAGAAAAATAGACCATCATAGAAGGTCGTTATGAAGGGTCGTGGTGTTCCCCAACGCCACGACGACGAAGAGACATTTTTGAAAGGTTATCATGCTAGTTTATTTATAAAACATGAACAACATAAAATTAGTAATGATATAACTATAAAATAATATATGAAGTCGTTATGTGGCTAATTGATATATTATCGTTTATTAAATTGTGTAGGACAATTAAAGGAAGATTTAGCGTATAAATTAAATGTTAATGTACCTTTTCAATACATGAGTTTTGATCAATTTGGGGATTAATTTAGACCCATTAATTGATTGAATTTGTATTAAATTAAAAGAGCATTTGATAGTCTTTTACAAGGAGATTAATATAGAGTAATATATGACTCAAGTAGGAATTATATATTGTGTTTTAATTGTATCCAAAGTGAAGAATATGAAAAGGTTCATTGTTGTTTAAGAAAACTATTTTCTTTAAGTCCCACATTGAGTAGAAATAAAACTATTTAATACTTTATAAGTATATTTGGAATAGTTTAATTCACTAGTGGTTCTATAGGAAAGGCTTGGAGTTGGTCACAATGACGTGGTGCAAAGCACCACCCGCCCGCACCCGCGTTTTGCGACCCGGGGGCCTGGGGTCGTGGTGCGGGTTCGGGTCGCAAAGTTGTATTGGCGCTTTAGGCGCCCTTTGCACTTCGCACGTCCGCATCGTCGCTAGGAGCCTCACCCGAGCCAAGAGCCTCTTTTTAGCATGGAACCAGATTAATAAACTTCATTAAGGATTAAACAATTTTTTGTTTAATCATTATGGGATGCAAAACTGATATGTGATTATTATATCATTTATTTTACAAATGATTCATTACTCAAAATTCAGTTATGAAACTGAATAGTCTTCATCTTCTTCATTCTATCATCTTTTCACAGCAGAATATATTGATGTTCATAGTGAGTTGTTATCACTTAGAACAAGTATAGGCTTTGACATAAAATTCTGGAGGTATATTTCTAGTTGCCTTTAGCAAACCTTAGTGGTAAGGGGTAATAAACACCTTAAGTACAAGGACTACCCGTGTCAATCATTGGTCCTAATTTTCTGTATTAATTATATTTCTTAACAATCTTAAGGTGTTTATGAAAATGGATACAGAGTCTTTCAAAATCATGAACCAGGATTTTGTCAAGCTCGATCGTTTTGATGGAAATAATTTCAGGCTGTTGGCAAGATAAACTAAAATTTCTACTCACTGTTTTGAAGATTGCTTATGTTTTGGACCCTAACCTTCAGCCTATTCCAAAAGATCCCAAACCAGTAGAAGGTTAGCAGCCAGATAATGATGTCATTGAAGCACTGAAAGAGCAAAGAAGGAAAAGGACTGAAGATGAGGAACTTTCTTGTGGACATATCCTCAACACGTTGTCGAATCGTCTCTACGATTTCTACAGCAATATTTAGTCACCAAGGGAGTTATGGGACACTTTGGAATTCAAATACAAGGCTGAGGAAGAAGGTACAAATAAATATTTAGTATCTAAATATTTTGATTATAAGATGGTTGATAATAAACCTATCTTGGAGCAAGTACATGAGCTCCAAGTTATTGTTAATAAGTTGAGGGTTTTTAAAATTGTCTTGCCTGAAAATTTTCAAGTTGGAGCAATAATTACAAAATTACCTCCATCTTGGAAAGATTTTACTAAAAAGTTGATGCATAAATCTGAGGATTTTTCCTTGAATCAAATTCAGAAGCATCTTCGTATTGAGGAGGAGACCCGAAGACATGATGCTAAGAATTTGATTCAAGTACAGTCTAGTGTAAATTATTTGGAGGCAAGATCATTTAAACGGAAAGGACCCGGTGTTAAAAAAAGATAATCATAAGTTCAAGCATCCTGGACAGAAAAATAAAAAATCTGATCCTAATAAGAGAAAGGGTAAGTGTCATGTTTGTGGAGAAATTGGACACTATGCCAGAGAATGCTAAAAACGCAAAAGTGGCTTCGCTAACATGGTTGAGGAGAACCTTGTTGCCATGGTATTTGATCTTAGTCTTGATGTGACTATGATTTCTGAAGTTAACATGGTAAATGAGCCGAATGGTTGGTGGTTGGACTCCGGAGCTACTGTCCATATTTATAATAATCGAGAAATGTTTAAAACATTTGAAGAGATTATTGGACAAGAAGTTCAAATGGGAAATAGTTCAGTGGCTAAAGTTGATGGAAAAAGAACTGTGGAAGTTAATTTCACCTCCGGGAAGAAGCTAACCTTGCTGAATGTGTTGTTTGTGTCAGAAATTAGAAAGAATTTAATTTCTATTGATCTTTTAGATAGGAAAGGTTTAAAATTTTCTGTTGAGTTCGACAAAGTCATTCTTTCAAAGAATGGTGTTTTTGTTGGAAAGGGTTATGCTTGTAATGGAATGTACAAATTATCTATTAATAAGAATAGTTCTGTTTCTGCTTATATCACTTGTGCAATTTCTTTATGGCATAGTCGTTTAGGACATATAAATTCAAAGAATTTAAAAAATATGCATGCAATAAAATTGATTGATATTGGTAATACTGAACTTGAGAAATGTGAAATTTGTGTTAAATCAAAAATTATGAGGAAACCATTTCCAAATGTACATAGAGAATCACAATTGTTAGATTTAATATGTACTGATATCTGTGAGTTAAATGGAATATTGATAAGGGGTGGAAAACAGTATTTCATTACTTTTATAGATGATGCTAGTAGATATTGTTATGTGTATTTGTTGAGAACAAAAGACGAGGCATTTAACTCATTCAAAAAAATAAAAATTAGAAGTAGAAAATCAACTTAAGAAGAAGATTAAAATTTTACTGTTCTGATAGAGGCATAGAATATTGTTTGAATGATTTTGATGCATTTTGTGAAGAAAATGGCATTATACATCAAACAAGTGCAGCATATACACCTCAATAAAATGGTATAGTAGAAAGAAAAAATCATGTGTTTCATGATATGACTAATTGTATGTTAAATCATGCTTGTTTGTCAAATAATTTATGGGGTGAAGCACATCTTACTGCATGTCATATTTTAAATAGGATTCCTAGTACTATGATTAAAACTAGTCCTTATGAAATATGGAAAGGCAGAAAACCTAACATAAATTATTCCTGATCCTAAAAGGACTAAGTTAAGAGCTAGAGCTATTAGAAGTATATTTGTTGGATATGCTAAAAATAGTAAAGCATACAAGCTTCTTGACTTAGAGTCTAATGTAATAATTGAGTCAAATGATGTGGATTTTTTTGAAAATAAATTCTCAAAAGATGTTGAGAATGTGGATATGCCAAAATTTGATGAGCCTAGAGGTCCTATAAGGTCTAATGTTGAGGTTGAAGAACCAAGTGTTCTAATTCAACCAAGTGGACCTAGAAGGGGTACTAGAGCTAGAAAAGATAAATATTTAGATGATGATTTCATTTCATCACAGTCTCTATTATTTTAGGTAGAAGGGGACCAAAATAATGAGGTGGTAAATGAAATACCCTATGTATATAGTCTTGAGACTGATCCTAAATCATTTAAAGAAGTATGGCTTCTAGGGATGCTGCCTTTTGGAAGGAAGCTGTAAATGATAAAATGGATTCAATCTTGGGAAATAATACTTGGGTATTGATAGATTTACCTAGAGGTTCTAAACTTATAGGTTGCAAATGAGTTTTTAGAACAAAGTATAACACTAACGGTACTAATTCTGCTTTTAAAGCAAGATTAGTAGCAAAAGATTTTAGACAAGTAGAAGGTATTGACTATTTTGATACTTATACACCGGTAGCATGAGTTACTTCCATTCGAATTCTTTTTGTCTTAGCTTCATTGTATGATCTTTGCGTTCATCAAATGGATGTAAATACTGCATTTTTGAATGGCCATTTGAATGAGGAAGTATATATGGAACAACCCAAAGGGTTTATTGCTCTCGGTAATGAGGCTAAAGTATGCAAATTAGTTAAGTCTCTTTATGGTCTAAAACAGGCACCAAAACAGTGGCACGAGAGATTTGATGCTGCTATTATAAACTTTGGGTTTAAATATAATAGTGCAGATAGGTGCATATACTCCAAAACAACTTCTGATTATATGGTGATAGTCTGTTTGTACGTAGATGATATGTTGATCATCAGTACGAATATGATTAGAGTAAATGAGACTAAAAAGTATTTATCCTCTGTCTTTAAGATGAAAGACGTAGATGAAGTAGATACTATTTTAGGAATCAAAATTATAAAACATAGTGGGGGTTATGTATTGAATCAATATCACTATATTGAAAAAATATTAACTAATTTTAGTCATCTCGAGTTTAAGGAGGTGAATACTCCTTTTGAGAATGGAGTTAAACTCAAAGGAAATGAGGGTAGAGCTATTGCACGGCTAGAATACGTAAGTGCTATTGGTAGCCTTATGTATGCTATACATTGTACTCGGCCAGATATTTCTTTTGCAGTTTCTAAACTTAGTAGATATACGAGCAGTCCTAATATTGATCATTGGAAAGCTATTGGAAGGGTACTTGGATATCTAAAAAGAACCAGTGGCATATGATTGTTTTACTATAAATTCCCTAGTGTTATGGAGGGATACTTTGATGCAAGTTGGATTAATAGTGTGGGAGATAATAAATCTACAAGTGGATGGATTTTTACTCTTGCCAGTGGTGCTGTTTCTTGGGCAAGCAAGAAACAGACTTGTATTTCTCACTCTACTATGGAGTTAAAGTTTATAGCTTTGGCTCAAGCAGGAAAAGAGGCTGATTGGATTAGAAATATGTTGTTAGACATAGATCTATGACCAAATCCAATGCCTCCAATTTCACTATATTGTGATAATGAGGCTACGCTAACAAGAGCGTATAGTGGTACCTATAATGGTAAGTTTAGACATATTGGTCTAAGACATGAATTTGTGAGACAATTGATACATAATGGTATTATAACTATTGTCTATGTGAAGTCAAGTAAAAACTTGGCTGATCCACTTACTAAGCCACTGACAAGAGATTTAATAAGTTTGACTACACGAGATATGAGACTTAAACCATTCTGAGCCAAGGGTGATGGGAACCCAACCTATTACTAGGTTACCCCTAGTTTATAGGTTCAATGGAAAAAATAAGTCACAGTTGTTGGCTGTGTTACTATCAATTTGGTCTCATATGTAGTATATAATAGTAACGTCTGTTGCATGACCGAGGATGAGTTATGCTCTTAACAAAGTGTTGCACTTATACCAACAGGAGTGCTAGAGAAACATTTCGCCTGTATGAACTAGAAGTGTAGCCGCTTCTTATAGAGAGTTATGGTTTACTCTTTTAGAGGTTCAAGAAATAGGATATTGCACATGGCTTTAATAGCGCAACGTGATTATTATGCTCACCGTAAAAGGAGGTTTTGTGTGTGTATGATAACTTCGATCATATCATTTAAAATAGAGGTTCAATCTACGGACAACATCTATTTTGATATGGCTTTGAGTTGTTTATACTAAAAGAAGGCTCAATGTTCGTCATACCTTCTATTATGCATACAAACCTTAGAGTTGATAGATAACGAATTATTTGAAGAAAAGTAGTTTTTCAAACAAGTGGGGGATTGTTAATGCACCTTTTCAATACATGAGATTTGATCAATTTGGGGATTAATTTAGACCCATTAATTGATTGAATTTGTATTAAATTAAAAGTTCATTTGATAGTCTTTTACAAGGAGATTAATAGAGAGTAATATATGATTCAAGTAGGAATTATATATTGTGTTTTAATTAGTATCAAAAGTGGAGAATATGAAAAGGTTCATTGTTGTTTAAGAAAACTATTTTCTTTAAGGTCCCATATTGAGTAGGAATAAATCTATTTAATACTTTATAAGTATATGTGGAATAGTTTAATTCACTAGTGGTACTAAAGAAGCGCCAGCATCCCGCGACCCGGGGGCCGTGGTGCGGGTTCGGGTAGCAAAGTCGTATTGGCGCTTTAGGCGCACTTTGCAGTTCGCACGTCCGCATCGTCGCTAGGAGCCTCTTCCGAGCCAAGAGCCTCTTTTTAGCATGGAACGAGATTAATAAACTTCATTAATGATTAAACAATTTTTTCTTTAATCATTATGGGATACAAAACAGATATGTGATTATTATATCATTTATTTTATAAATGATTCTTTACTCACAATTCAGTTATGAAACTGAATTGTCTTCATCTTCTTCATTATATCATCTTTTCACAGCAACATATATTGAGGTTCATAGTGAGTTGCTATCACTTAGAACAAGTATAGGCTTTGACATAAAATCCTGGAGGTATATTGCTAGTAGCCTTTAGCAAACCTTAGTGGTAAGGGACAATAAACACCTTAAGGACAAGGACTACCTGTGTCAATCCTTGGTCCTAATTTTCTGTATTCATTATATTTCTTAACATTAAAGAATACTTTAGGTAAGTTTCCGATCTCTCGTTCAATTTATGTGTTGAATGCATGTTCTAATTTTCACAATGTTTTTATATTGTGTGAGTTCAAGTTTTCTGACTTAAACAAGAATTTATATATTGTGCAAGTATTCTATGACCTTGTACAAATTTATTATTTTGTGCAAGACGTGAGTTTAAATTGTGGAGTTTTATTTGTTATATAAATTCATCATATGATGTGATATAAGCTATGAAAAATGATTTTATGCCATTAATTTGTAATATAAAATTCATCGTATGATGTGATATAAACTCGATTTGTTGAACTATAATTCAGTCAGATTATTTATTAGTGAAATATGAATTGTAATAATTCTTGAATTGTGTTAAGTTAATAATGCCAAATCAAATATTTTGGGCAAGTATTCGTATGTATTTCACCCCAGTGCAATAATGTGTTATGTGGGTAAATGTTGTGTCATAGTAGTGAAATAGATACAGTAAATGTCAAATCTATGAAAAAACATAGAAGAAAGATTAAGGTCTTGACGGTTTAGTCAATATGTCATTTCAAAAACGTTATATGAAAGGAAATAGTTGTTCCTATTTATTCGAAACTTCTTTACAAATATTAGTTTAGTTGTTGAAGTTTTCAAAGAACATGTTTTTATTCATTATGCTTACGCTTGCTTAAAATAAAATATTTTCAGGAAAGGTAGAATGAATAGAGGAATCCAGGTGAAGATTAGCGAAAGGATCAAGTATTGATTAGAAGAATTGCATGTTAAATTATATGTATCTGTTGTGGCAGGAGAAAAGTCACAAATGTATTGTTGTAATAGATAAATGATGTAATATTTATTAGTATTATGATTTGAAAATGTAAAGGCCTTAGAACCTGAGATTAGAATTGATATATTGTAATAATATTTAAATTACACTTATGTCTTAAAATTATATGGGTGTATGCATTGAATGAGTAGCACCGTGATGCACCGGATCCGGATTTAAAAGTAGACCGGAGTTTAGGGGCTTTACATGTTATGAATCATTACTCATATATATATATATATATATATATATATATATATATATATATATATATATATATATATATATGAAAGAAGCCAATTAATATTAGGATTAGGTAAGATAATCTTATTTTGAGTATTTTATTGTAAAACTGTATTACGAATTCATGTTTCCTTATAAAACTACAATACTATTTGATAAGATGATCTTATTTTGATTGTTTTCTTATAAAATTATATTACTAATTCTTGTTTCCTTATAACACTACCATACTAATTTTAATTTCTAATTTGAATCGGTAATTATTAAAAGTTGACTTAATGTAGGAAAATATCAAAGGTCTAATAAAAAAACAAATTAAGTTGTATATTTAATTATAGTATAGATAGATAGACTTCAATCTCTCTAATTTAAAACTCATTGATTACGACAAAAATTGACTCAAGCCATTATATATATTATTAGAAGTACTATCTCAAGATATTTGATGTAATACTCGCTTAAGTGGCAATTAAGCATGGCCAATAATTGCCTTTTTGGTCTTTTAGATACAAGTTCTTGTACTCTATTGTCTAAATTAATGAAAACTAAAAAGATAGATTGTATAGAGTAGATTACTTTTTTTGAAGTTTTCATATTTTTTGGACAATTATAATGAAGGGAAAAAAACATTTAATGTCTCAAGTCTCAACTACATTAAATTTGATCATAAAAAAACACACCTAGTAAAGGATTGGAATTGTCCTTATTAAGGGAAGGGCCAAGGATTGGAATTGTCTCCACAGTCCACACCATTCTCCCATTCTCTTTGCCCATCACATTCATTGCACTCGCGACATTTCACCTAAACATCGTATTTCTAAGTATTAAAATGCACGGAAAAGAAAATAAATGAAAAAAAAAACTAAGTTTGTTATCAATTTTTTTTTGTTATTGAGTTTTTTAATAAATAAAATAAAATTAAATAAATATATGGCCGAAAAATTTGGCCAATTTTCTGGAATAAGTCTTCTGCCCAAAAATAAACATATTTGAACAAAAAACTAAATAATATAAGCATATATGGTTTGACAATTAATTAAATTTTCTTGTATGGCATGATATAAGAAGGGAATGCTTTTGTTTTTCTCTTATATAATTAGTTTTCTCTTTTTATGTAAAGTACTTAACCGTTTCTCAATGAGTAGGGTTTTCTTGTATGACATGATAAATATATAAGAATGGTTCATGCACTATATATATTTTGTACGATTTTATGATATTATGAGATTGATTTACGTACGGTTGGTGATGGACAAAGTTCTTTATTTAGGTGATTCACGTAAATTTATATAAAGCATAACACTTAAATATCTATCAAGATGATCAATGATACGAGAGACTAAGCAAAATGGTAACTCCTACCGACTAGTACATATATAGTTTAATGAGTTTGTTGACTAGCCAAGGCAAACCAGAAAGGAAAGAGGTGAAAGGGACATATAGATATGACTTAGATGTGCATGTACAAGTAACAGTAAACACGCCCACCAAAGCAAATGCTGGAGGAGGGTGTGAAATTTACTACTTATTTCTTCAACTAGCTAGGAGTATATATTAGCTAAAGAGAGAAAAATAAAATAAATAAATAAATAAATCATAAGTATTACTATTAGTAACACAAAGCTTCTTCTTTCTCTCCCTATTAGGGAGACAGCGTGCGAGTAAGTTTCTGACCCTCACTTTGGCTTTTCTAGCTTTCTCTCCCTGGGCTCATTGAATTTGTCACTCCATGAAGTTGGTCAAGATAAGTATTAAAATAAATTAATTGTATGTGTATTGTTCAAAGAATTGCATTACAACATTAATGATACAAAACTAGTCACTTGGCAAATCTCACCTTGTACACTTAATTCATGTGCAAAAGAAAGAGAAGTTAATTAAGGGGTAAAGATATGACAATTAAGTTTTTCTTTTTAATTAACTTCATTCAATTTTTCTCTCTTATTACTATTTTAGCAATAATATTAGAAGTTTATTCAACTATGAAAAATGTTAAAACATCAATCCCAAATTTACCTTACTTAAACTCTCTCCATTAATAATAATATAGATAATATATTCCAAGAAAAATACAACTATTTTCTATACACTTACTAATGGTTAAAATGTGTCAACTTAACAATTCGAATCCATGACTTTTTTTAATCTTCCGTATTCATTTCGTTTGCTTCGAGAAATATATCAATCAAAATATACATTAATTTTAGAAAATTATTAAATCTACAACAAAAAATATTATTTTCATATATAACAAAAGTATCACAGTAGATCCTATAGCGATAGTTTTCATAGTCGCTATACATCTACGACACTTTTATTGTGAAAATAACAAAAAGTGTTGTGAATTTAAAAATTCCCTAATTTTATTATCAAAGTTTATACTCCTTCTGTCCCATAAAAGATGACTTAAGTATATTTTTCATGCAAATTAAAATATCTAAAAAATAAAGAAGAAAATATTATATAAGTTTCATTTTTGCCCATAGTGATCCTTACATATAGTAGTAGAATACTTTTCTTTCTAAATTAGTAGATTCTACTTAAGTATATTTTAGGACAAAATAGTAGTCATCTTTTATGAGACGGGAATATTAATTTAGCCCCTCTCTCCTCTCCTCTCCTCTCCTCATACTGACCCTTTCCTATTATCTCTCTGTATATATATCTCTTTCACTCTTGAAACCATATTACACCAATCAGTCCAAACAATCTATTCAAGAACATTATTCATATATCTAAAATCTTATACTATGGCAGAACCTTACTCCAATTTCTTCTCGAAATGGTTCAACTTCATCCCTCTCCAGCCACACTATTCTCACTCCAACCCTCCTAATTCTTTTTCTAATCAGTCCCTCAACTTATCAACCGCTCAAAATCAACCCTTATCTTCTTCTTCTTCTTCGTCCTCCTCCTCCTCCTCCTCTGAGAGAAGCTCTTCCTCTTCTAAACAGCTTAAGCAGCTTTACAAAAGAAGACCATGAGTCTAATTCCTCATGTTTTCCCATGGTGGATGAACACAATATCATGTCTCAATATGAGAGGCAATTTTCTAACAGTCATGTAAACAATGAGAATGTGACTATAGCCCTACATATAGGGCTCCCTAGCCCTAGTCCCTGGCCCTAGCCCTAGCCCTAGCCTTAGCCCTAGCCCTAGCCCTATGCCCTAGCCCTAGCCCTAGTTCTGATTGTCAGCTCCAAATGAAGAGGGAATAGATAAAGAAGGAGCTCATCATGTGCTTTTAGGGTTGCCTTTGAACAGACTAAACAAGGGTCAATATTGGATTCCTAACCCTACTCAGATTCTCATTGGTCCAACTCAGTTTTCATGTCCAGTTTGTTGCAAGAACTTTAACAGATACAACAATTTGCAGGTAATCTACACAAACATATCTAAAGTAATTGATGTTTAATTATATAATTAATTAGCCCATTTTATTGTTTTTGGGTTTTGATAATTTCTTCAAATTTCCTCCAAATTGAATTAACCTCCGGTGTTAATATTTGAAGAATATTTCTATATATTTATATATTTTGTGTTAATTTCTACTAATAAGTTATGAGCTTTTGCTAGTTTCATATATAATGTAGTTCTTTAATTGAAGGTGTTATTCTTTCTTACTTCATTGAATTTTATATTCTGTTCTTTTGAAATTTTTTGATGAATTGAAGTGGTGTGGGTATATATTTAATTAATTATTGAAGTCAAAACAGTCATATATATATATATATATATATATATATATATATATATATATATATATATATATAATCCATTCATTTAGACTATGTATCCATTATTAAGAAAGCCACTAATTAACTACAGCTTTTCTCTTGAATACATAATCCCTTCAGTTTCCTTATCATTTTTTTGTCAATAGAAGGTAGTCTTGGTTTTGCCTTTTTTATTTTAATTCTTTTGGGTAGTCTTAATTTATTGTTCCTTTTTGAAAATTGATCTTTTATGCACAAAGATGGTGGAATTTTGTCTAACAATTAAAGTTAATAAATAATCAATTTTATTTAATTAATTAAATTATAACCTAAGTGACACTCTAGAATAATGGAATTACTAATCTTTCACTGGTATAAAAATATTTAAGTTAATGGAGTTTTCAACCATCAAAATATTTAAGTTACCGTTAAAAGTATAAAGACCTTTCATCAAAATTTTGATGCAAAAATTTACATGTTCATCAAATGGTGAAAAACTATCTGATTACTTTCATTTTTGAAAACAAATATACTATTTAATATTATAAATTAATTGACCGGTGTTGATTTCAATTATACTATCTAAACTTATAAAAATATGATGTATTAGATGAAATTGGAAGGAATGTGTGTAGGAGGGGAGCCCTATCCAACTTTTTGAGTAACATTAGCATCAAACTTTATTACTTTTTCGCACACAAAAAGAAATAAAAAAGAAAAGCACATCCAAATAGAAAATTTTGATGAAAAATAACAACTTATTTAGTTCATGCAGTGTTCACAGCTTAATCCATATTCTATGTTACTTTGAAGTTTGTGATATACTGCTAAATAATTTCCAGGTGGGCAGACCTAAAACTGACAAAATGACTTTAATCACTGTGTTTCACTGATTATTGTCATCAAGAAACCTAACTGAATAAAGTTCAGTGAATTAAAAACCACCTCTGATTCTCAATAAAGGCCGGGCAACACTAATGTCTACCTGCACTACTAATACTGTAGACTCTGCATACTGAACATAACTGTTGTTTTATCTCAGAGTTAAATCACAATCACTTTTGCCCATCATGATTTCAGCTAGTAAATCTGTTTGTTCATTGACTGAAAAAATTAAATCAATGTGTGAGTTCATTCAATACTTAAAGTTTTGAATGAATTGAAGTACTTGGGATTTTGTTTTGTTTAAAATCCTTCAGTGTTCCTGCAACTGCAAGGCTTTCACTTAATTTGATATTATTATTATCTCCCTCTCGAGTAAATATTCAATAAAACTGTGTTAACATTATTAGTTATCATAGTATATCCATATCTCTCATTACGTGATGAGAGATACGAACAAATATAAACATACAAACAAGATATTATCAAGGTTACGACAAATATTTAGTTTTTACTCTGAATACTTCGACTAATGTGCATAAAAAGATAATCATGATATTCAGATTGGAAAAACTAATTTATGAATACATACAATACACAACTGCACCATGTGTACATGATGTTATACATTGCGCTAACATCTCAAGTTGTGGAATATCATATTTCCCATATTTAATACACTAAAATAGACTTTCATTGATTACCAAAAGTTGTGTGATAATATAAAATAACGATAAACGGGGATTTTGCCATGATAACGATGAATATTGTTAACGCCAAGATCTTCTGTCACGTCCCAATCACGTAAGACGTCCTGATCAGTAAACACGATAAACACCACAAGCTTGACGGCTGTTCCGTCGGGGGATAGCTCAGGCGTGAGAATTAGTATGTGTTCACAAGGTTAACAATGGAGGAATGTAATGTCTAGTGTCTAGAGAGATAATAATCCTTGATCGTGTGTGTATGGGTGAGAGAATATGAATGTCCCTGAAGATATGAGAACGTACCTGTTAATGAAAACTTCCTTGCTAGGTTATACTATCTCCGCCTGGATTACTGTGCCAACCACTACTACCTGACACCCCCTCTGATCTGATGGGGTCTGTCGACTGCATGTAGTCTATCTACTACCTTTGATCACTGTTTCTATTGCCGGCCGTCTATGATCTCATCCACATTAATGCATAGCAGGTGACTTAGTCAACTGTTATACTTTTTCATCATTACAAGTCAAAGATAGAGATATTAAAATATCTAACGGGTCGATCCACTGATTTGGTCCGATACTATAAGGACTTAACAAAGATAATAAAGTGATTAGGCTCGAATAATGTCAACACCATATAGTGAGGACCCAGTGGACTAACTGAATAAGTAGGCCCAATCCATTCGGCCCAATATGAGAAATATCACGAGCCAACATTGCCCCCTATTTTTTTATTAAACAAGAGGTTTAATAGGAAACTATAAATGGCATCGGTTCAGGACAAAAGTAATTATAATAAGATCAATAAAGGCCCAAAATACGGTTTACCGAAGCCCATCTGGTGAACATCAAATAGCAGCATAAATTAAGATCGAAAGTCCAATTGAGGAGCCTGCTCCAACCGATCATACAACAACAAATATTTCACCGCCTCCCGATCAATTCAGACCTTTACTACAAAAACCATTTTCTTATGAATCTAGGCCCGAAGCTGTGGCGACACCGATGATTATCGGTTCGGCAATAATTCCATCATGGAACCGATGGGTGAAGGAGTGAAATACCAGACTAAAGGAACTTGAGATTTGACCATCAATCTGAACTAATCAATTAATATTGGTCATCTGCAAGTAAACACTATCTTCGGGTACCTACATCTCAAATAAAAAGAAGCCGAAAAGGATACCGAAGAGAATGCCGAAGAGAATGCCGAAGAGATAACGCCATCCGGAAGTCCGTGTTGGCAAAAGAAAGAAGCAACCTTGACATTGTTTTTCTCAATCCGAGATTTAGCAAAAAAGAGGCTCCGAGTTCAAATCCCAAATCGAGAGGCGACCACTATGGACACTCTTTTCGAGCAACCAAAGATGGCATAAGGAGTAGTTTTTTGTCAAAGGACCCGAAGTCTCCTCCATACCTAACTGGACCACTTCCCATCGAATCTCTGCAAACTTCGGAAATATTTCAACAGAACTAGTGAAAAAAAATGACGAGCCTTCTAGAGAAGATTCACATTAAGGAATGGAGCTTCGAACTTCTGAGTAAACAAGCATGGTTGTAAGATCATAACTGTAAGTCTCGAACCCACTTTATTGTTTAACTCCCATTTTCTATCAGTAGTTATCGTGAACAATTGTTCCTTATCTTTGCCAACCTCTGCCGATGAACCAACTGAAGAGCTTCAAGCCACCGAATTAACTCCTACCGTAGGGAGAAGACAACCTCGCCGAAGAAAGCAAGCTGGCCAAAATTCCAAACACATCCTGACGCAAAATCACACCGAGTGCCTCCTCGATACGCCCTCTGACGAATGGACCCAAATCCTTCACGCCAAAAAGAGGAAAACCCAAGCAAATTCCCCGACTTCCGAAGAACCACAAGTACTTCTAACAGAAACCAATCCTCCGCCAACCATCTTGGTTGAAACCGTTGATTCTGACGAGGAGCCCAAAGAACAAGTGAAGTGATCATCCAAAATTGCTCGGAAAAGATAACCAACCTCCTCGGACTTCAGGTCTGAAAACCCGGAATCCCCCACTCACCAGCCAGAATCAGAAGAGAATTTCTCACTTGAGCTCTACAACTCCTTCGTTCGTAATATCGACAACCACCGGTTCGGCAACAGCTCTATCATGGACATTGATCATCCGGAGGCAAACACTGTCTTCGGACGCCTCCGTGCCAAATACCAAGAGACCGAAGCTGAAGATAAGGCTACTCGAAGAGAGAATACCCTGCTTAAATCTGCTTTGATGAAAGATAGAAGTAGTCTCAAAGTTGCTCTTCACGACAATGAGTACCTTCAGAAAGACCTTGCTCAAACCAGAGAAGATTTGAAAACGTCCCGGGCCACTCATCAAGTCATCGCTGATATAAATATCAATCTGTCAAGCTAAAGGATCAAAGCATCTGGTACATCGTCAGAAGCTCGAAGAAGAGCTCAAAGAGCTTCGGACCCTTAAGAATTTGAGTCCGCCACTAACCGAAGACTTTCGTAAGGATATCCAGGCAGAATACAGAAAATCCGCCTAGCTGAACAATAAGATCGTCCATATGTATGCGAAAGGATATGCAATCTGCCGAAGTAAAGGCAAGAAAAAGCTCGAGCCAAGATAGATCCATCTCTTCTAGACTCTTTAGATGGTGACGATGACAAGGAAGAAGCCTGAAGATGACCTCTCTTTATCTTTAGCTGTAGAACTTTCTATGAAAATTCTAACTTTATGTGAACAGTTAATATTTAATGAAATATCAACTTCATGCCTTATTACTTCTGTGTGAACATTTCTTGTCAATAATTCAATATCAATTAATCTGTATGAACCTAACTTAAGACATGAACTAGATAAGGCGTATAACAGTTAATTTATGAAATAAAGTGAACTGAATTTAATGGATAGAATTTAATAAACAGTATTGAATGAGCTGAACTCAACACTTGAACAAAATAAAGTAATGTATAATTATCGTTTCCAAAGTGTGAGATCGGCCATGTGTGAAGTGAATTCGGCTGATCCTCCTTGCACCATCAAAATCTTGCTTACCACTCGGGGTAGAACAAGTATATAAGGACATTTGTTTACCACTCGGGGTGAAACAATTATATAAGGATCAAGATATAAGGACCAATTGTGACCATTGACTTACCACCCTGGTAAAATCAATATAGGATCCTTTGTCTACCACTTGGGGTAGAACAACAAATGGGCTTCCATCGAATGGCCAGCGAGTCCTACCATACCTCCTTACAGCATAGTGACCATAGGACAAATAGGACCAGGATCAATAGTGACCATTGATTTACCACCCTGGTAGAATCAATATAGGATCCTTTGTCTACCACTCGGGGTAGAACAACAAATGGGCTGCCATCGAATGGCCAGCGAGTCCTACCATACCTCCTTACACCATAGTGACCATAGGACAAATAGGACCAGGATTAATTGTGAAAAAGTGAATGTGGATGAGCCACATAAGCCTTTCTGTGCTGAATCCCCAGTTCTTTCAAGAATATCGCTGCCGAAGTGCTTTGGAGGTCAACAACTTCAAGCCAAATGTTAACGCCTATGTTAACGCCAAGATCTTCTGCCACGTCCCAATCACGTAAGACGTCCTGATCCTGCACAGTAAACACGATAAACACCACAAGCTTGACGGCTGTTCCGTCGGGGGATAGCTCAGGCGTGAGAATTAGTATGTGTTCACAAGGTTAACAATGGAGGAATATAATGTCTAGTGTCTAGAGAGATAATAATCCTTGATCGTGTGTGTATGGGTGAGAGAATATGAATGTCCCTGAAGATATGAGAACGTACCTGTTAATGAAAACTTCCTTGCTAGGTTATACTATCTCCGCCTGGATTACTGTGCCAACCACTACTACCTGACACCCCCTCTGATCTGATGGGGTCTGCCGACTGCATGTAGTCTATCTACTACCTTTGATCACTGTTTCTATTGTCGGCCGTCTATGATCCCATCCACATTAATGCATAGCAGGTGACTTAGTCAACTGTTATACTTTTTCATCATTACAAGTCAAAGATAGAGATATTAAAATATCTAACGGGTCGATCCACTGATTTGGTCCGATACTATAAGGACTTAACAAAGATAATAAAGTGATTAGGCCCAATAATGTCAACACCATATAGTGAGGACCCAGTGGACTAACTGAATAAGTAGGCCCAATCCATTCGGCCCAATATGAGAAATATCACGACCCAACAAATATTTATTCATAAATATATTCTTTGACTGATTAAATGATGCATGCAATGCACTAAAATAGAGTTGATTGTGTAACAATTGATTAAATTTCAATTTTCAATTTTCACTTCTCAACATGGGGTTTTGTTAATTTCCTAGATGCATATGTGGGGACATGGATCTCAATACAGAAAAGGCCCAGACTCTTTGAAGGGAACTCAACCAACTGCAATGCTAAGATTGCCTTGTTACTGCTGTGCTCCAGGATGCAAGCACAATATAGATAATCCAATATCAAGGCCACTAAAAGATTTCAGAACCCTCCAAACACATTACAAAAGAAAGCATGGAATCAAACCTTTCATGTGCAGAAAATGTGGAAAGGCATTTGCAGTGAAAGGTGACTGGAGAACTCATGAGAAGAATTGTGGCAAGATTTGGTATTGCTTTTGTGGTTCTGATTTTAAGCACAAAAGGTCACTAAAAGACCATATTAAGGCATTTGGCAGCGGCCATGGCGCTTTTGGTGATTATAGCTTTGAAGAAGAGGATGAAGCTGCCTCTGAAATCGAACAAGATGGTGATTCGTCCATATAATATAGTCTTATATATGTACTATCAATCAATCATGATATAATAGTCTTATATATATACTGTCAATCAACCATCGATTGGTCTGGTGGTTAGTGGGTCATTTATCTGTTCAAAACTTGGGTTCAATTTCCACTCAGATCGAATGGGTGATGAAATCTATGTCCTACATGCTACTTGCAGATCTCTGAGTTTCGACTCCAACATAGGTGTAGTTGGGGTTCCTTCATATGTATGTATGTATGTAGTTGTTGTAGGAATAATTTGTCTACCCGAGAGTTTCTCTTTCTGTTTCTTAAGCTGTTGTTAACTTTCTGTAAATGATTTGTACTCAATATTTCAAGTAGAAATGTAGCACTTGGTTTTTCTATATGTAGCGAATCATTTTATTTTTTGAGTGGAAGATTTCTCATGTTTATTTATGGTCCATAAAAATGTTGTTGCCTGATCAATCTTTCTCCTCTCTCTTTTGCCTAGTTTTAAAATTTTATTACCTGATTCTAGTTCAAGTACCCATTGTTGAACACAAAGATATGCACACTGTACGGTACGTAGATTAGGTTTTATATTAGTACATATTATAGGTGTTTCAAATTTACTTGACTATTTTATAGTTCATGTTTAGACGACTAATTAAATACTTCAAAGCTTAAAACACATCAAGAAGCCCACTACGACTTAGAGCTAATATCTCCTAGAGTTCTTTTATGTTTTAAACTATGGTGTTAAGTGCATGTTTAGTTAGCCATTTGGAGTGTTTAATTTGATGTGGTTAAGCGTTCGAAACTTCAAATATATTTGAAAATGTTTAGAAGCAATTTATTCCAAGTGCATCTAATTTAACTCGTGTTGCATTTAGAGCTCAAAACTCAATGCATCAAAAATGGTATGGTAGCGCATCAAAAACTACCACCGCAAACACTAGTAGCCAAATAAATCCTAAATATACATTTTTGTAGATGAAAAGGTAAGTTAAATTTGTAAGTAAGGTTTTTTTTTTAACTAAACAATAACATATTTAAGAAATAGGAGAAGACTTGATAATAGTAATCATAGTAATCCTCCATTCAAAGTAGAATTATAAGACTAGTACTATAGACATTGAATATCAATTTGAAATATTTTTAAAATTCATTTAGTTTTAATTAATAAAATGATAAGTACTGCAACTTATCCACAAAAATGTATTACTAATAACAAGACTGATTATCTTATAATTAATTTTTAATAGATCATATCAATTTGAAGTTTAAAATGTGTCTAATAGACTTTCAAAAGGTCAATAATTATCTTATATTATGAAAAAAACAGAGTAATTAACTATTTTCATTTGTCCTATTATTTTCCCAATTATTAGATGGTTGATTATAAGTGGTACCCATAAAGGTACGAAAGAGATCTAGAAGGAGGGGGTGGTTGAATTGATTCTTCAAATTTTCTTTTTAAAAATATATTATCAAATCAATTAAGTAATTTAATTGATTGGATTAGAACAACAAAATGTTTTAAGAAAAACCCTTCAAAAATCAAAATGAAATCACAAAGAGGTTCAAAGCACCAAAGTCTCCTAGTCTTCTCTTCTACGTCGAGTAAGGAAATTCCACTAAGGAGGGTAATCACAAATGTTACAGTTCTCAAAGAAATTTTACACAATGATTTACAAAGAATCCTTGAATCCACACAGACTTGGTTTACAAACGCTCACTTAGATCAGACAAATCACTAAGAGAAGTAGTTTTTTGAGGTGTTGCTAAGTTGTTTTAAGGCTTTTCTTCGAATGACTTAGTAGTAAGGTGTATTTCTTGGAATCGTAGAGTGGAGTAAGTATGAACTTAGAGTTTCAGCGTTTCGACTTGATTGATTTCTTGTATATGTGGATACTTGAATTTGGGGTAAAATGTAAAGTCGACCACTGAACTTTAGGGGTTTTTGGGTATTGAGTCATTTTCTTTTGGTCAACGCAAATTGAGCCTACGTGGCAGATCTGACATGGATATTTTTAATTTTATTTTACATGTGGACGAGCTGACGTGGACATTTTTTAATTTTTTCCCCCAAAAATATGTAGCTACTTGGATTTGAACTCAAAAACTCTTGTATGGAATTTTGGCCCAATGACCAACCGAGCTACAAGGCCTACTTGTTATCATTTTACAAGATTAATATTTATAACTAAATTAGATATGCTAATAGAATAATGTTGTATCAATTCGAGCAATTAAGGGTTATTGTGTATTAGACAATAATAATAAAAACAACAACAACAATAATAATAATAATAATTATTATAAAAATAATAACTATAATTATAATAATAATAATAATAATAATAATTACTATTATTATTATTACTATTATAGTTATTATTATTATTATTACTATTATTATTATTACTATTACTATTATAGTTATAATAATAATAATTATTATTACTATTATAATTATTATTATTATTATTATTATTATTATTATTATAATTATTACTATTACTATTGTTGTATTTACTATTATTATTATTAGTAGTAGTAGTATAATTATTATTAATATTAGTAATATTATTATTATTATTAGTACTATTATTATTATTAATATTACTATTACTATTACTATTATAGTTATAATAATAATAATTATTATTATTATTATTACTATTATAATAATAATAATTATTATCATTATAATTATTACTATTACTATTGTTGTATTTACTATTATTATTATTATTATTATATTATTATTATTATTATTATTATTAGTAGTAGTAGTAGTAGTAGTAGTAGTAGTAGTAGTAGTAGTATAATTGTTATAAATATTAGTATATTATTATTATTATTGTTATTATTTTTATTTTTATAATTATTGTTATAATTACTATTATTAGTATAATAATAATAATAATTATTATTATTATTATTTTTATTATTATTATTATTGTTGTTGTTGTTGTTATTATTATTATTAATATTAATATTAATAATATTATTATTTTATTATAATAATAATAATAATAATATATTATTATTATTAGTATAATTATTATTAATATTAGTAATATTAATATTATTATTATTATTATTGTTATAATTATTGTTATAATTATTATTATTAGTATAATTAATATTATTATTATTATATTATTTGTCTAGCAAATCACAATCAAAATATGATTAATAATATTAATTATAAAAATAATAATAATAATAATAATAACAATAATAATTATACTAATAATAATAATAATAGTAATAGTAATAATAAACACAAAAATATTAATAGTAATAATTATAATGATAATAATAATAATAATATTATTATTATTATTATAATTATTACTATAATAGTAATAGTAATAGTAATAATAATAATAATAGTAATAATAATTGTTACTATTATAATTATTATTTTTATTGTTATTATTATTGTTGTTTTTATTATTATTATCTAATACAAAACAACTCTTAATTGCTCGAATTGATACAACATTATTCTATTAGCAGATCTAATTTAGTTATAAATATTAATCCTTGCAAATTAATAACAAGTCGGCCTTGTAGCTTAGTTGGCCATTGGGCTAAAATTCCATACAAGAGGTTTTGAGTTCAAGTCCAAGCAGCTACTTATTTTTGGAAAAAAAAATTCAAAAATGGCCACGTTAGCTCGTCCACATGTAAAATAAAATTAAAAATATCCATGTTAGATCTGCTACGTGTGCCACGTAAGCAAGTCAACGCACATGTGGCGCCTGGGGTTCAAAATCCAAATTTTTTTAATAAAAAGGGGCTTAATTTACGTTGACTAAAAGAAAAGAGCTCAATACCCAAAAATCCTTAAAGTTCAATGGTCGACTTTGCATTTTACCCATTGAATTTGTTGAGTTTATATAGAGTTATCTACGGATCTACCCATTGAAAATTTACTATTGCTCCATTCTTGCGTGGATACTTGTCTTTCAATAATTGATTTGACTTTTAATTGATATCTGTTTGGACCACCTCAGGTCGCTTTCTTCAATATAGTGAATAGTGCAGTAGCAGCCATGTGTCTTTTGACTCTGCTAAAATAGTTGTTGGATAGAAGTTTTGTCGACTTATCGTTACTGCAAAATCATCTGGAGATAACCTCAAAGGGTCGAATGTTAAGTTTGATGAACTTGTCATAAACTGTCACTGACTTGTCAAATGACTACACTATACGATTTTGTCTTTCTAGCTCATAATGAAAACATAGAGTAGTTCTTTTGCTCTACGAATGATGGAGACTATGCGATCTTAACTCTCAATTTGGCTTGTATTCTACGATCTTGAGTGTAATACCCGGAAAAAAAATTTAAATAAATAAAATTTTATATTCTTAAAACACATTGTTTAGACTTTGTCTTTTATTTGTGTCAAACTTGTTATTTAATTAATTTAGGCTAATAAGTATAAATAAGTAATGAATAATTAACTTAGTAAAGTTGGACTTTTCTTATATTTGGGTCAAACTGTAGTTAATTTATTTAGACCATAATAATTAAATATTACATTTATTTGGGTCATTAAAATTAATTGGGTCTAAATTATATTTGTGTAATTTTAAACCTTAATAAAATTAAAAGAATTAATAAACATGTAAATTAATAATTAAATAACTAAAACCTAGTTATATTTCATTACGCTTGATGAGTTGTGGGAATAAAACGAAAACAAAAGAAAGAGGCGGAAGGAGAACGAGGAAAATAAGGGAACGTGGCTGGAATTAAAAAGGGTTTGAGAAAGATCCTTAAAACTTTATTCACCATATTCTTCTTCTCAAAGGTAATTATTGGACTATTTTTTAATACAAAATAATTATTTTGCTGCTGCAATTATAATCTATTTTCTTGTTGTGTTTGCAATCTATTTTAAAATTTTATTATGTTGTTTGATTATTGAATTTGTTAATGAAATTTTGATTTACAATTGGGATATATGATATATATGAATTAAGAAAAAGTAATTGTAACAGTCAATTTATGCCATATATATATATATATATATATATATATATATATATATATATATATATATATAAATTTTAAAAGGAGAAAATGATAAATAATATTATAATATTATTTTTATAATTAAAATGTATCTTTTGATTACAAACTGAATATATTATATTAAAATTATTGAATTTATGAAAATATAAACTATATAAGTTCATAATTTAATTATATGTATTGTATTTTATTGTGATAATTAGATCGGATTGAGGGAGTCTAACAGGTGATATTTGGCTTCGGTGAATTATTTTAGTATTATATTAAGGTACGGATTTCGTACTCTTTCATCGATACTTTTGTTAAATTTGATTTGTTCATTTTGTTCCTCGTTTTGAATTCTATTATTGTTTCACATAATTATTTCTTGTGAAATTCATATATTTGTTTCATTTTGGAATTGACACATTGGACTCGTACTTGTACTCTTTGAATTAGGTTATCATATCTAGTATTTATTTTGATATTTGTAGAGCTATATATGTTGTTACCTTCTTTTGGAGACATTATGATTTGATCTAGTTCAACATATACATTAGAACCCTATTTTTATTGGTATTATATCGCATGTGTTGTAACACGATACCTATTTTGATGTTATTATGTCGCATGTGTTGTGATATGATATTTTTATTAGAATGTACCGTAGGGTATACCGGAGCTATAACCACTTATGGGGGTACCATAGACATGTCGTCTTGGCACGAGAGGCATGACACTTTTCGTAGCGGTGTGATTAGTCCACGACGTCTCCGTTTAGGCTCCGGAGGAAGTGGGCCATTTGGTGTTTTGTTGTGGGAGGCGTATGGGTTAACCCTAATTTTTTGTTCTGCGGATTTGTGATGTTGTTCCAAACACACCTATCCGATTTGCATACATTTGGATTCGCGGTCCAATGTGTGATTTGCATGTGTGGCATTATTTTGGTTGCTTGTGTGGCATTATTTTGACTTGCCTATGTGGCATTATTTTGACTTACCTGTGTGTCAATGTATATTTTTGAGCTCACTCGGTATGAAATAACACCCAACCATTTGATTCAGCCTATTATTTCATTGTATTAGTTTTGTTTGTTTCTGTTCAATTTAATTAATTGAGTTAGTTACTTCAATTCATTTTTTTTACTCCTTTTGTTTCGTTAAATCTGCTGATTCGGATATATTCTATTTAGACTTTGGATATCATATTTTCGTCGGTCTTTAAGCTTGAGGCTTTGTTAAGTATGTTGCTTCAGTTGATTTCGTATTTCAGTTATACATTTTTGTATTATCTATATTTGTACTGGACAATTCGCTCATGCTATGTTTTTCTTCTGGCAGGTTTGCAGGGGTGATTTAGGGTTAGTATGATAAGAGCGTTGCCTTTGACCATCTAGGTTGATTCAATTTTTGGTTTTGATTATTTTGACTCTGCATGGAGAATTGTATTTAGTACTTTATTGATGGATCACCATTATTAATATTTTGAAGTTATCAGTGCTCTGTTCACTTATTTTGAGGTTTGTTATGCTTTGAACGTGACCTCACTGTCCTTTTCAGGAAGGGGGTGTTACATTCAGACTACTCTGTGATCTTAGAGTAATTTATCCTCTGGCACTATGGTCATCTTCTACTCTTGACAACATAGCTACTACATAATTTTAACTCTATGTATTTGAATTAATCTAACAAGTTTGATTCCTAAACTAAGTCTTTTTACATAAGAATCATTTCAAATAAGGACTTTATAAAAAACTACTTAAATACAACTATACATTTAATTCACATCATCATCAAATCAAGTATGTTCTTCGCAGATTGTAGGAACTAACAATATGCCCTTATTTGATGATGACAAAATAAGTAGTTTAAGTGCAAATATCAATTCCAAGAGAAATGCAAGATAATTCATGAAAATTAAATATATCTATGTAAACAGTGAGCAACTGTATTTGTCTAGAGAAAAGAATGAATTTTTATTGATAATGTTAAAGAATTTACAAGTGTTTCAAAATAAAAAGAAAAACTAATATCTTTTATAAGAAGGTTTTCTTCTTGGGTGATTCTTTCTCTCCTCAACTTTTCTCCTTTTGGATGCTTGATTAGATTCTTCTTGCCTTCTTCTTAGCTCACCTAGAGTGTTCCTTGGGCCAGGATAGGGAATGTTTGAGTGTTCTTCTCCTTTTTTAATATTGATCCCATAAAGATTTTTATTCAAGACCGATAGCCTTGATCACCCAGTAGGAGTAACTCCACCCGACGATTATAGAGCTCTACTTGACGATTAACTTCGGTCAGGAGGAAGAGAAAAAACTTGTGGCGCGGGTACAAATTTAGAAGGATGAGGAGTTATAGATGGTTGTGAAACTTTAAATTTACTTTTTCTAGGATGAGCTCTATTCTTCCTCGCTTTTTTCAGCATCTCTAAGAGCAGCCACCTCTTTTTACAAGGATCTGATGGTTTCCACAATTGATACAAGTTGAATGCAAGATAGTATGACTTCTCCTTTAAGTTCTTCAACCTTTTTTTCTGAATCTTACCTTTGAGCATGCACCAACGTCATAACATTATCAGTTCTAGTTATAACATCTCTAGTAAATTCCTTAAATGAATGAATTCTAAACCTTAGGCCAAAGACATTGTCAGTGAGTAGATTCATAAATGATAAATTTGTTTCTTATTTCTTCTTGACAGCTTTAGCGTGATCATTTATCTTTTTGAAATAGATATCATCTCTTTTGTGCAAAGATTTGTCAATAAAAGTGGTAAGAGATGTCACTTTGCTTCCAAATTTGTCTGTGATTTCATTGATCATCTCTTGACTGAACCGCTTTGCAGAAGGATTGAGCGATTGAGGTTAAGAGGATGAAGGTGTATCAGGTGTAGGTGTAATAGGAGAGGAGGTTTGATGTTGTATTTATTGTTGGTTTGTGATCTAGGTATTATATGTTCAATAGGAGTTTGCTCGACGATCGGAGAGCTAGGATGCTCTACGATCGAAGAAAATATGTAGGTGGGAGTTAGTGATCGTAAGGGTGAATTGTATGGTGTGGGCGAATACGTATATATGATTCAGATGTGTTTTCAGGTGAGAATTGTATATTATGTAAAGGTGAATTAGTTGGAGAAAGTGTTTGGGTTTAGTTAGTTTGGGTTACGATCGTAGGGTTTTGGGAATCTATGATCGTGACGGTAGAAGTGTTTAAAGACAAGTTTAAGTATGAGCAAGGGCAGATCCAGACTCTTTGATCAGTGGGATCAAATTTGAAATAAAAATATAAGTTCGTTGAAGTTTTGAAAATAACAAAGATAATAATTAGTAGTATTTTATAGTTAGTTTACAATTGTTATATATGTTGTATTAAAACTAAATAACTTTATATCAATTTTGAATTTAAAGATTTCGCGAATTGACTTTAAAAAGTCAAAATATATCTCTAATTTTGGAACGAATATAGTATTTTTCAATTTAAACTTTAAATTTTTTATTAAACACCCTAAAATTTATTCTTTTTTTTACCCCCAAAAATTCAGTGGGGCCAGTTGACCCCACTGCCCTTAATATAGGTCTGCTACTAAGTATAAAGAAGTTTGCGTATCTTGGTTTAAAGCATGCTTTGCATTCATAATGTTGGGCTCTCAAACGTTTCATTGTGTGATAGTTGATTGAAATTATTTAGGAGAAAGGAATTTATCATTGTAATCTTGTTAAACATGTCTGGTGGAGCTAAAGAGCTTTCATTTGAGATGGTTCTTCTACTAAACTTCATGATTCTTGGGAAGTTCTAACCCAACATCTTTACATTAGGAAAGTTCTTATACGTCTAAGTGACGTAACTCATATCTCCCAGCATAATAGCCTTCATCCAGAGCATAACATGAAAGTTAAACAATAAATCACCATTGTTGTCAAAGACAATAGTGGTCCTATCTATTTCTTCATCTTCTTCAAAGATTCTCTCTCTTAGGACTTCTTCTTCGTTAGACATTGCTTCAATATTCTCAAGGTTTGGTATTTCTTTAACAAATTCTTCATTTTACTCCCCTTGAGTGTGAGTAGCTTCTAAATCAGAAGCAAGTTAAATGACTGGAGATTGAAGGTGATGAGAGCTACTTGGAGTCTTACTGATGTCATGCACCATTGAATTAATGATCTTGGTGAGCTCTAGGGAGTCATCATAAGAGCTTGCATCCTTTTTTTCCCCCGCCCTTAGATGTTGCCTTCCCTTGCTCAGTAGGCTCAGAGGCTTTTCCACTCTTTTTTATCTCTAGAAACCTTTTCTTTAATCTCATTCTTTTTTTTGTGGCTCAGTGATGCCGGGCAGGATAATGATTATCCTGCCGGCTAGTAATTAATTAAATTAACAAATAAAGGAACAAGAGATTCACCAGAAAAACACAGAGAAATCTCTCTAATGTGTATAGTGTATTTATCAAAATTCAAGTTATCCCAATTCAACCCACAAAACAGGTTTATATAGATAGAAAACTTTATCCCCAAGTCACTCTAGAATATTCCTAGAGATATGGAAATAAAATCTTTCTAGGGAGGTGAGAAAGATTCTAACAAACTTCCTAAATTTACGGAAACAAATAACAAACTTACAAATAATAAAAGTTACTTATTTAAATAACAAAAATTAGAAAAGAAAAAATGATTTAAACTAGTAATCTGTCGAGCTCCGAAGTAAAGACGCCCTTCTTTTTTTCGAAGTCGAAGGTGGAAGTGTTCCCGAAGCTGAATGAACCCGAAGCGGAAAGGATTAATGTCGAAGGTGGTCTTGTCTTTTCTGACTATCGTCTCGTTCATGATACTCCATAGCAATTATCATATTATCAAATAGTTTAGTTTCTTCGATCTCGGACCATCCTGCATCAGTCACCCCAGGTTGAGAAGAACTCATCCTTGAGTTCTCAGTTTGTTCAGCAGACTACTCTACATAGAGGCTCAGATGCTTAACGTTGAAAACGTCTGAAGTCCTCAGATGGTTCAGAATGCGTAACCGATAGGCATTATCGTTGATTCACTGCAGAATTTCACAAGGGCCAATTTTTTGATCTTTAAGTTTATTATAATCTCTGACAAGAAAACGGTCTCGGGCAAGTACAGCCCAAACAAGATCTCCAACTTTAAAATAACTTTACACGAATGACTGTCAACCCGAAGCTTGTACTTAGTATTGTTGTCCAAGATAGACTTGTGCACTTGATCATGAATGTCCCGAAGATGATCTGCCATTAATTCTGCTTTAGGATGTATTCGACCAATCCTAGGAACAGGAACCAAGTCCAAGACTCCATAAGGGTTCTGTCCATAAACTATTTCAAATGGACTCATATTGGTGGTTTTATTCTTCGAATGGTTATAAGAGAATTCTGCTTGAGGGAGTGCCAGATCCCATTACTTCGGCTTATTTCCAGTGAAAAACCTCAGAATATTGCCCAAGCTTCGATTTACCACTTCAGTTTGACCATCGATCTTAGGATGGTAAGCACTACTGAAGTTCAATTGCTTTTCGAGCTTTTCCCATAGACTCTTCCAGAAATTACTCATAAATTTAGTATCTCGGTCAGAAGTGATAGACTTTGGTACGCCATATAAGTGTACAATCTCCCAAAAGTAGAGATGGACAATTCGAGTAGCATCCATGGTCTTTCGACAAGCTATGAAATGAGCCATTTTAGAGAATCGATCTATGACAACCATAATAGAATCTGAATCTCTTTGGGTTCGGGGTAGGCCTAAGACAAAATCCATGTTAACATCACACCAAGGCCTTTTAGGAACAGGTAAGGGAGTGTATAATCCTGCATTGGTAAGAACCCCTTTTGACTTCTGACAGGTAGAACACCCTCTTATATAGTGCTTCTCATCGCTCGAGATCTTTGGCCAGTAATAGTCAGCTGCGATTAAGGCCAAGTTTTTATTTTGCCCGAAGTGTCCTTCTTTGTGAAGTTCAATCATTATCTGTTGTCGAAGCGAACAATCAGGAATGCACAGCTAGAGTCCTCGAAAAAAATATCCTTTATGTAAGATAAAATCAAATATCGTCGACCTTCCCGTATGTCTTGAATTATCTTACCAAAGGAAGGGTCTCCTTCATACATCCTAGTGAAGACTTCAAACCCTACAATCTTATTTTACATAGTACTAAGGAGTAATGCTCTTCGGCTTAGTGCATCAGCAACTCGATTCAGACTCCCTGCTTGATGTCAAAGAGTGAAAGTGAACTCTTGCAAGTTCTCTACCCACTTAGCATGTCTTCGGATGAGCTTATGCTGACCATTAATATATTTTAAAGCTTCATGTTCAGCAAAGAGAATGAATTCCTTCTGTATTAAGTAATGAAGAAAATGCTTCAGTATCTGAACTAGGGCATATAATTCCAGATCATAAGTAGAATAATTCTTTCTTGACCCTGATAATTTTTCACTGAAGAAGGCCACTAGCCGACCTTCTTGACTAAGAACACCACCAATACCCACTCTTAATGCATCACAGTTTACTTTAAAGACCTTTTTTAAGTCAGGAAATGCTAATATGGGTGCTTCGGCCATCTTCTTTTTGATTAACTAAAAGCTATCTTCGGCTTCCTGGGGCCATTGAAATGATTTCCTTTTAAGGCATTCAGTAAGAGGCGCGACCAACGTGTTAAAGATCCTTTTTCTAATTTATGAACAACCATTCTTTCCTTAATATTTTAAATATAGTTTTGAGGTGCTCATGATGTAATTCTGATGTCCCGTTGTAGATTAGAATGTTGTCAAAGTAAACAACCACAAATTTACCCATATAAGGTCGTAGTACCTGATGTATAAATCTCATAAAGGTGCTAGGCGCATTGGAAAGTCTGAAGGGCGTAACCAACCACTCATATAAACCTTGATGTGTTTTAAAGGTTGTCTTCCATTCATCACCAGGTCTTACCCGAACTTGATGGTATCCACTCTTCAGGTCGATTATCGAAAAGATTTTTGCCCCGGATAGTTGATCTAACATATCATCTAGACGAGGTATCAGAAAATGATACTTCATTGTGATTTTATTAATGACTCTACTGTCGATGCACATTCTCCATGAGTCGTCTTTCTTCAAAACTAATAGGGTTGGTACTATACAAGGGCTCATACTTTCCCAAATGTACCCCTTCTCCATTAAGTCCATCACCTGCTTTTGTAGTTCTTCGGACTCCTTGGGGTAGAGTCTATAGGCTGGTCTGTTTGGTAGACTTGATCTTGGGATAAGATCTATTTCATGTTGAATATCCCTTAATGGTGGTAATCTCGATGGAAGTTCTTCAGGCATTAAGTCAGCAAACTCTGTTAGCAGCTTCTACACATTAGCTGACATTTCTGCGATTCCACTAGCCGAACTATCTTCACAAGGTAGTAATGCATACATAACTCCTTCATTCTTTACTTCTGTTAGGAACCTTATCATGGACAGTAGGTTCAGATTCCCGACTACTTAAGTCAAACTATCTTCCTCTCGCCGAGGTGCTAGCACAACCTTCTTTCCTTTGATGCTGAGGGAGTAAGTATTCTTCCGACCATCATGTATGACGCTTCGGTCATATTGCCATGGTCTGCCTAATAGTATATGGCAAGCATCCATTTTTACTACGTCGTACCAAGCGTTAAAAAAGTATTTCTTTCCGATGGAAAAGGATACTAGACACCTTTTGTCAACGGTTACTTCACTGACTTAGTTTAACCAAGACAACTTATATGGATTTGGATGCCAAAACTTTCGAACAGCCTCTTTGGACACCACATTCTCACACCTGACACTATCAATAATTATTTTGCAGATCTTCTACGCTATTGTACAAGTAATGTTTAAGATATTGATCCTCAACCAATCCTCTTTGGATTCATTTTTCAGAGTTAACAGACTTTTACGAACAATTAGGGTCTCCTGCTCATCTCCGTATAATATTTCTTCGTCCTTGTACTTATTATATATAGGCTCTCCGAACTCCTCTGCTTCCTCGATCATTCCTTCTTTAATAAAAAGGTTTTATCCCTTCTGGTTAGTAGCCTTTCGGCACTATGTTGCCTTGTGACCTGGTTCTCCACATCTGAAGCACTTGATGTTGGGGTTTAAATTACCCTGAGGTTGTGGTGTAGTACGAAACTGTGGGGATGGGTTCGGTTTGTTGAGGGGATTGCTCATTGGCATCAGTCTACTATTCTGTTGTTGTTCTGCCTCTCGTGCTCGCTTATATGCTTCATAAATAGTCCAAAGTGAATGGAGATTGAGGGTGTTCTGCAATGGCTGCTTTAATCCTCCCAAGTATCGTGCCACCAGTTGATCTTCAGTTTCCGATAGATCATTCCTTGTAATAAATTGGTAAAATTCTGCGGTATAGTCATCCACAGATCGAGTACCTTGTCTTAATAGATGCAATCTCTTAAATAGAGACCGAGTGTATCCAAAAGGAAGAAAGCGACTCTGCATCTTCTTCTTCATCTTCTCCTACTTGGTAATTTTAGATTTTCCTTCTCTCTCTTGAGTGCCTCATCTGTTCCCACCAAGCAGATGCCCGGGCCTTTAATTTGATAGAAACCAATTTCACCTTAACGTCATCTGAAACCTCCATATAATCGAAGATACGCTCTACCTTTTTTATCCAATCGATGAATCCTTCTGCTTGCAGGGTACCAGAAAATTATGGTAGCTCAATTCTGAAACCCAAATTATGGTGATGGTCCTCACAATCACGTCGTTCCCATAGCTGCCTCCTATGGTGGTAAGGGTTTTCGAAACTTGATTAAGAATCATAGGATTCTTCATCGTGTTCAATATGTGGGACTTCCTCCTCCGGAAACTGTCCACGGCGGTCTAGGTTTGGGACTTCCTCTTCCAAAACTTGTCCACGATGCCCCAGATTTTGCGCTGTTAGACGCTGGGTTAGCTCTGTAACCTATCTCTGTAAATCCTCAATCAACATGTGCTAGATGCTACGATCACGATGTGGAGCTTCCTCATCCATCTTCCCTCTACAACCACGACCACCAGCCATTAAAATCAATGGTTCAACTCCTAGTAAGATGCTTTGAGCTTTGATACCAACTAATGCCAGGCGGGATAGTGATTATCCTGCGGGCTGATAATCAATTAAATTTACAAATAAAGGAACAAGAGATTCACAAGAAAAATATAGAGAAATCTCTCTAATATGTATAGTATATTTATCAAAATTCAAGTTATCCCAATTCAACCCACAAGCTGAGTTTATATAGATAGCAAACTTTATCCCTAAGTCACTATAGAATATTCCTAGAGATATGGAAATAAAATCTTTCTAGGGAGGTGAAAAAGATTCTAACAAACTTCCTAAATTTACAGAAACAAATAACAAACTTACAAATAATAAAAGTTACTTATTTAAATAACAAAATTAGAAAAGAAAAAAATGATTTAAACTAGTAATCTGTCGAGCTCCGAAGTAAAGTCGCCCTTCTTTTTCCCAAAGCCGAAGGTGGAAGTGTTCCCGAAGATGAAAGAACCCGAAGCGGAAAGGATTAATGCCAAAGGTGGTGTCATCTTTTCTAACGATCATCTTGTTCATGATACTCTAAAGAAAATATCATATTATCTAATAGCTCTGTTTCTTTGGTCTCGGACCATCCTGCATCACTCAGGCTTAGAGGCCTTTTTAGCCATCATTGTGTCATCAGTTGGCTCTGACATATCAGCAGTCCTAGCCATCATTTCATCTGTAGCTACAGGCTCTACGATTCGAGAGTTGAGAGGCTCTATGATCTTCTCAGCATCAATTAGTTCCTCAGTTAGAACCAAATTTCTTTTATTAGCCTTAGGTTTCCTGATACTCATCCTTACTTCATCTTCTCTATACCTTTCTCTATCTTTTTTCCTTTTCCTTTCCATCCCCTTCTTTTCCCATTCTTCTAAAGTGAGCCCTTCCTTGGAAGCAGCCTTAGCATCAACTGTATCAACTTTAGCCTAATAGTTTTGTATTTATCAATCATTATTTCATATTAAGAAATTGAAGGAGACTTTGAGGTGTACTTCCTTCTTCTTTAAACTTTCCATGTTAGCTGACAGATAGTATTTGTTGCATCATCTTCAACACTAGTTGGTTCTGTCGTAGGGACTACTTTAGGGACCACTTCAGGCCAATTTCCTCTTCTTTAAAATCTTCTTCTGAAGTTTCTAGACCTCACTATCTGTCCTTTCACTCCCTTTAGACTGCTTTGATTTGTTAATCTTAACTAAATTTCTATTCCATTTGTCAAATAGCTTCTTAGTAATCTTCTTGTTCACATTGAGAGCATCATCTTCTTCTTCGAGAAAATGCTAATAAATCTCCCATAAAACATTTTAGGAAAGGGCTCGCCAGTTACCTTCCTCTTCTCAGTATCCTTAAATCACTTGGACATCCAATCCATCAAGATAGATTCACAGTTAACCTTTTTCTCTATATATAATGATAGCTGACATAATCTTCAGTTTTAGCTTAGTAACGAAGTCATGAGCAGAGTCTTTGTAGAGAATACATTTTCCTACTATATCTGCCAAAAACTCAAAGTCTTTAGGGGATTCCTTTTTCTATATCCTTTTTGAATCAAGATTCTTCTTGGTGTAACCCATGAATCCCTGACCTTTCTTTGTGCCAACACCTTCAAGGTCTGTGTCGTCTTCATTTAAGAAGTCCGGAATGTTGTTTGTCTCCACAATATCATAAGTAATAGTGATGTCTCTTACTTTGGTTGTAATGACTCCATCAGTACATGATCTTTTTGTGTATAACTCTTCCCCCTTCTTTGTGAAGATTCTGGTGTCGGTGCTCAAAACGTCATAGAATCCCACTTTCATTACCAGATTTAGTATTGTGTGGAACTAAGACTTTACACCTTTGAATTCGTCCAATAAAAAGAGGTTTCCAGATATTAATTGCTTAGTAGACATGATTTGAACTATTGATTTGAGATAGAAAAGAGAAAATTGAGTTAGGGTTTTGAAAGTTCGTAGAGTGAACTAGGGCTTAGATAGAGAGAGAGAAAGTAAAGTGAATAATTCTAATCATTGAATGTAATTGAAAATTTTAAACTATATGTATACTTCCCTCTTCTTTTGGTTACTAGGACATGTGTTGAGCTTTAATTAGTTGTTTCACCTATTGTAACTACATCTTTGAGTTATGTAGCAGTTAAGCTTTTTTATTTAACGCGGTTAACCTTCATTATTGACACGCACCCTGATCTTTTGGTATTCACTCATCTATTCCATCCATTATCTTAGAGTTCTCTTTCTTAGAGTAGAATAACTCAACGATTCTGCACTGTTCTACGATTCATTCTACGATTTTATTTTTATTCTTTGATCCCATTTCTGCGAGATTAGTTCTTACAAGAAAATATCACGACCTTAAGTTTAACATGCCTAACTTACTTTTTACTTTATTAAATCTAGATTCATCTAATAGCTTAGTAAACACGTCAACTAATTAATTTTCTATTGGGATAAAATGTAAGGTAATATTACCATTTTATACATGATCCCTAATGAAATAATGCCTTATGTCAATGTGCTTAGTTCTAGAATGCAAGACAATGTTATGTGTGATTGCTATATCACTAGTGTTATCAGAATATAGGAATAAACTTGAAATCAAATCCATAGTCAGCTAGCTGATGATTCTTCATCCAAAGAATTTGGGGACAATAGCTATTAGTTGTAATATACTCAGTTTTTACAATTAAAGTTCACAATGGGTTTTGCTTCTTGCTGAACCATGATACTAGTTTGTTTCCAAGTAATTAACAAGTTTCACTTGTACTTTTCATGTCTTGCATCCTGAAAAGTTAGCATCTGAATATCCAATTAGATCAAAGGGATACTCCTTGGGATACCACAAACACAAATTAAGGAGTCTTAAGAAATCTAAAAATTCTTTTCAAAGAGATCAAATGAGATTCTTTTAGATTAGCTTGAAATTTAGCACAAATACATGTAGAGAACATAATATCAGCTCTACTTGTAGTTAAATATAGGAGAGAGCCAATCATACATCTATATTGAGTTATATCAACATCTTTATCTTGTTCATCTTTATCTCGCTTACACTACAAGAAATAGGCTAAATTTTGCCAGAATAAATTTTGCCGAAAATAATATATTGTTGACTGAATATTCTATCGGATATAATTCCCTCGGAAAGAAATTAATACCGACAGAATTTCGTCAGAATTAATCTCCCAACATGGCACTAATATTTCCCGCTTGTGCCAAAATATTTTTGACAGAAGCTTATCTATTTTCGACAAATTTTTTGTCAAAATTAAGCTGTGTTCGAGTGAATTATGTCTGACGAAATATTTTTTCAAAAATAAAACTCAAATCTTAAAATCCCTAATTGCTTCCCGCAGCTCTTCATTTCCCCCCTCCCAAAAAAAAGTTACATCGCTCACTCTTTACAAATCCTCTCTAATCAACCATCACCAGCGCTACCACTGAGCTACCTCCCTCTCCAGTGGTTGTATCCTTTCCCTATGCCAGCATCATGGTCTCTCCTCCTCTTTGGTCTTACCTCCGCCAGCTCTCTCATCTCTGGTCTTACCTCCGTTAGCGCCACAGTCTTTCACTAAGAGCCTCTCCTTCGGGCAACGACATCCCTGGTATGCATAACCTTAACCCCCAACCCCAGTTGCCTTTCTCCTTTCTCTTTCTCTTTCCTTGCCCAACCTTAGTTGCCAAACCTTAACTCCCAATTTTATTCACAAGGTCATCAATTGAGTCACAAAGCCTATCAATTTTTTTTTTTTGAGAGTGACCAACTAAGGTGTTGGGTCATGATATTTCTCCTATCTTGGGCCGGGTAAATTGGGCTCCTTTATTAATTTAATCTATTGGGCTGTTATAATTAAGTCATGGGGTTCGTCGGGCCCAATCACTGTACCATCTTCATTTAATCCTATAAGACCAGGTCGGATCAATAGATTGACCCATTAGATATTTTAATATCTGTTATCTTTGACTTGTGATGATGAAAAAGCATGACGGTTGACTACAGTGCATGCCATGCATTAATGTGGATGGGATCATAGCCGGCCGACGGTAGAAGACAGTGGCAAAAGGCAGTAGATAAACTACATGCAGTCGGCAGAGCCCATCAGATCAGAGGGGGTGTCAGGTAGTAGTGGTTGGCACAGTAACCCATGTGGGGATAGTATAACCTAGCAAGGAAGTTTTCTCTAACGGGTACGTTCTCATACCTTAAAATATATTGATATCTTCTCACCCATACACACACGATCAAGGATTATCATCTCTCTAGACACTAGACATTACATTCCTCCATTGTTAACCTTGTGAACACATACTAATTCTCACGCCTGAGCTATCCCCCGACGGAACAGTCGTCAAGCTTGTGGTGTTTATCGTGTTTACTGTGCAGGATCAAGACGTCTTACGTGATTGGGACGTAGCAGAAGATCTTGGCGTTAACATTGGCGCTAGAAGGAGGGGTCTTAGTTCTAGTGTCATTGAAATTTTCAATCACAATCATTTAACCTGCTTCGGAAGATGATGAGGAGTAGGGATGGTACACCAGAAGGGCAGGCGATGGCTGTTAGTTCATCACTGCCTCGAGTTTCGGTGAAGGATCGTCTGGGTCCTTCTAAAAGTGCTCATGAGAGCACGACTTCTAAGCATAATTCAGGAGATCTCCGTCCGAAGATCCACGGTGGGGCCAGACGAAGATTAGTTTTCGGTGCGGATAAGGAGCGGGATCATGATCAAAGACAGACAGAACACTCCTCGACCAGGACGTATCATAGAAGTGGTCAGGAGGATAAAACCGCCAAGTTGGCGAAGATGGCAGACGAAGCGGATAAAGCTTTGGAAGTCCTATTGAAGCAAAGAGAGGATATAGCCGAGTAAATGCTTCGGGTGGCAGAATTGAGGGACGAAGCATCCAGCCAAGTTCGGTCCAAAAGGCGAAGTAGGCATAAAGAGGTACCGCGGCGAGACGGTAAGGAGCCGGAGCATTCCGCGCATGTTTCTAGAGATCGTTCCCGAAGTAGGAGGAAATCGAGGAGCAGAACTCCTGTGGCCTCGAGGAAGGCACTAGTTGTCATTGGTTCATAGCATCGAGATAGCGATAGACGAAGAAGCAGGTCGAAGGAGGTCATGCCCGAGATCGGAGTAAGAAACTATCAACGTGATCATTCTCACAATAAGGACATAGTTGTACATAGGAGTAGATCGAGAAGTCCCACTATAGCATTAGGATCGACGGGGGTAGGTCGATCCTCTCAAAGACAGAATATTGATCACGAGAAAGGAGTCTCCCCCCAACCTGAAGGCATTGATTTTTTGGTAAAGGAGTTAAAAGAGCTCCGTAAGCAATTGGCTGAAGTCCAGCAAGTGAAAGACGCTCCGGGAAAGAAGGCGTCCCCTTTTTCCTCAGATATCCTCAAAGAGAAGGCGGATATTACTAAAAAACTGCCTCGCATGGAAAGTTACGATGGGACCGGAGATCCTTATGACCATAGCCAGGCGTTCGACCGGCTAATGGACTATTATGACTTTACTGATGCTGCCAAGTACCACACTTTTGTTACAACATTGAGGAAAGATGTCAGGCAGTGGTTAGGAACTCTACCTTCAGATTCAATATCCTATTGGACCGAAATTTGTGATAAGTTCCATGCCCGTTTTGGAAGTAACCGAAGAAGAGGAAAGCCCACGGGTTCTCTGGCACAGATCCGGCAGTATACCAGTGAATCTTTGGGACAGTTGTTAAGAGGTTCCGAGAAGCAGTCGGACAAGTATTCGACCTTAATGATCTCCAGGCAGTGGGATTGTTCCAGAATGGGCTGGATCTGGTTAAATCTGAAAAGTTGGTGAAAAAATTGATGTTCCACCATCCGAAGAGCTTGGCCGAAGCCTTTGACAAGGCAGAAGGCTATATTGTTGTGGAAGAAGCCATGAACAGCCTAAAACATCCTCCTTCTGATCAATTGAAAGAGACGGTAGCTCCTAAAGTCGAAGTTGATTAGAGGAGGACGGGGGGGTACAATGACCGATCGGAGGGCATTTCAAAGAAGTATAATAATTCCTGGCGACAAGGAAACAGTCGTCCCCCTGTCGCATCCCCAAAGGTGAATAAGATCTATACCAAGTTGAACACTGATAGATCGGTAATTCTGGACCAGATTCGAAATCAGCCTTTCTTCGAGCCACCCCGCGATAATTATCGAACAGGACAGGGTAACTCTCGTAAGTATTGTGGATATCATCAATCTGCAGGCAATGATACTAACGAGTGTTGTAATTTGAAGGATTTTGTGGAAATAAAGATTAAGGATGGCTTGTTGGTACAGTATGTGGCCGCGAACAATCTGCAAAATGTCAACTGTATTGTCCAAACGGTTCAGACAATTCCAGTATCGCCTCCAAGGCATGTCATCGATGTGATAACCGGTGGGTCTGGGGGGAAGTTGATAGGGAGGAAGAGAAGGGCTTATTTGGATTCGGTCATGACTGTGACGGATGCTCCCCTGAAGATTGACAGGCCATTTCCAGAAACCATCATATCATTCACTAACGCCGATTATCCTTCAGAACCCATTGATCCTCATGAAGGGGCCTTGGTGATCACAGCACAAGTGGGCTCGGTGGACATGAAGCGTATGATGATAGACAATGGATCATTAGTAGATATTTTATATGCCCATGCTTATCAGAGGATGCATCTAGATGGACAGAAAATAGAAGTAGGACAGGAAGCTCCGTTATACGGTTTCAGCAACGATCCGGTTAAAGTTGCAGGCACTATTGAGCTCCCGGTTATCTTCGGCACAGCACCCCAGCAGGTAGAAATAATGTGCAAATTCTATGTTGTGCACGTAGATTCTGCTTACAATGCTATACTGGGAAGACCTACCTTGATTGCTCTCCAAGCAGTGACTTCCATCCCTCATTTTAAAATCAAGTTTCCCACGGCGCATGGAGTAGGAGAGGTGGCGGGGGACTTGGATTTAGCCCGGCGGTGTTACCGGAATGCCGTTATTTCCTCTGGTGTGGGGGTCAGCAAGCAAAAATAGACTATGGCGATTGAGATTGAGCCCTTCACTGAGAGTAGTTCAGAACCGATGGTGATTCCTGCAGGAGGTACGGAGGAAGTCGAGTTAATCGTAGGAAAGTCGGACAAAACCGTAAAGATTGGTTTGGGACTACCAGAGCCTCTTCGGACGAACCTTATAGAGCTCCTACGCTGCTATGCGGATATTTTTGCATGGGGACCGAAGGATATGCCTGGGGTAAGCCGAAAGATAGCTGAGCACAGTTTGAATGTGGACCCCTCGAAGAAGCCAGTTCGACAAAAAAGGCGGATCTTTGCACCCGAGCGACAGAAGATCATTGATGTGGAAATTGCAAAGTTATCAGCCGCCGACTTCATTTATGAGATTGATTATCCCGAATGGATGGCGAATGTAGTTTTGGTGCAGAAGCAAAATGGAAAATGGCGGGTTTGCATCGACTACACAGACCTCAACAGAGCTTGCCCGAAGGACTTTTATCCTCTGCCCCATATCGATCAACTCATCGATGCTACTTCAGGGTAAGCTTTACTAAGCTTTATGGATGATTTTTCAAGTTATCATCAAATATCCATGCTTAAGGAGGACATCCCGAAGACTGTGTTCATTACACACCGTTCGGTGTATGCCTATAAGAAGATGACTTTTGGTCTTATAAATGTCGGAGCCATTTATCAGAGAATGATGAACTTCATCTTCGATAGGCAGCTGGGGAGGAACATGGAGGTCTACGTCGATGACATGATCGTAAAGAGCATGCAGGTTCATAAACACTTGGACGATCTGGAGGAGTGCTTTCAGACTGTTCGTCATCGTCAACTGAGACTTAATCCGGCCAAGTGCACCTTTGGCCTCGGTGCAGGAAAGTTTTTGGGTTATCTGGTCAGTCAGAGGGGCATTGAGGCAAATCCGGAGAAGATCCAGGCCATTCTTGATATGAAGACTCCTTAGTCGTTCAAAGACGTTCAACGTCTGACTGGCAGGATTGCAGCTTTGAGGAGGTTCGTCGCCAAGTCTGCAGAGAGGTGCCTTCCTTTCTTTAATACGTTGAAGGGGCCAAAGAATGCGAAGACGTTCCAATGGACTTCGGAGTGCGAAGATACTTTCCAAGGCATAAAAGAGTATCTTTCTTCTGCTCCTTTATTAGTAAAGCCAGTTTCAGCGGAGACCTTATATTTGTACCTTGCAGCAAGTTCGTTAGTGGTTGGAGCAGTACTAGTTCGAGAGATCAGTGGAAAGCAGCATCCGGTCTACTATGTCAGTCATGTTTTGCGAGATGCTGAAACCAGGTATCCGAATATTGAAAAATTTGCCTTTGATTTGATAATTTCTAGCAGAAAGCTTCGACAATATTTTCAAGGTCGGCTCTTGGTCGTCTACACAGACCAGCCATTGAAGAAGGTAATGGGAAGACCAGAAGTTTCCGGGAGGCTAGCGGCGTGGACTATGGAGTTGTCCCAATTTTTCATCGAATATCATCCCCAAACAGCTATCAAAGGTCAGGGGCCTTAGTCGATTTTATTGTTGAATGTACGTTCACCGAAGCTGATGTAGAGTTACCAGAAGCTGAGTCGTCTGATCGAGCAGTGGCGGTCCTTCAACAAGGTCAGAATGCTTGGAATCTATATGCGGATGGCTCCTCCACCCTGACTGTTAGTGGGGCAGGAATCATCTTGACAAGTCCAGATGGATTCAAAGTTCAGCAGGCCATTAGATTCGGATTTAAAGCAACAAACAACGAAGCTGAATATGAAGCAGTGTTGGCGGGTGTTCGATTGGCCAAGAGTCTAGAGGTCCAGAAGCTCATCATTTACAGTGACTCACAGTTGGTCGTCAAGCAGCTGTCAGGAGATTATGAGGCTCGTGGAACTCGAATGATCAAGTATCTGGCGGAATTAAAGGACTGACTTCAGTATTTCGCTTCGTATGAATTTCAAGGCATAGAGCGAAATGACAATTCCATCGTCGATGCACTGTCGAAATTGGCTACTACGGATATCGATGTTTTCAATGGATCAGTTTACTTGGAGATTCTGCAGCAGCCGAGTGTTCAGCATGAAGCAGTGATGTGTATCGAGTGATCTAACTGTTGGATGACCCCCTACATCGAGTATTTGGCAGATGGCGTCCTACCTTCGGATCAAATGCTCGCAAAAACGATCAAGTACAAAAGTGCCAATTTTGTCCTTATTGATGGAGATTTGTATCGATTGGCCTTTTTCTCACCTTTATTGAAGTTCCTGGTCCCATCCGAGGTGGAATATGCTCTTCGGGAAGTTCACGAGGGTATTTGCGGGGATCATATGGCTGCTAAATCTTTGGCTTACAAAGTACTTCGGCAAGGCTACTACTGGCCTACGATTTTCAAAGAAGCTACTGAGTATGTCAAGAAATGTGAAAAATGCCAACTCAACAGTCCGATCCCACATCATCCACCGGAAGAGTTATACTCGATTTTATCTCCTATACCCTTCGCTATCTGGGGGTAGATATATTGGGTCCGTTGCCTAAAGCTAAATGTCAGGTTAGCTTTGTCATAATTGCTATTGACTACATGACCAAGTGGGTAGAAGCGAAGCCACTTCGATTAATAACGGAGCAAGAATGTCTAAAATTCATAAAAGAGTCCGTAGTGTTTCGCTTCGGAATCCCCAGAGTATTGATATCGGACAACGGACGCCAGTTCGTGGGATCAAAGTTTGAAGCATTTTTAAAGGAGCTGGGGATTCAGCATAAGAAGACTTCGGTGGCTCATCCACAGTCAAATGGGCAAGTTGAGGTGACCAACAGGACGCTGCTGAATGGGATCTGTGACACCCCCAAATCCGGGTTACCTGACTCCCGAATTTGGTGTTCACGATCCAAATATAAATAACATTTAACTACCCATAATATATATAGATAGTAATTTTCATAAGATTTTATCAGAGTTTACTAATAATACATCACCCAGGTTCACTAACCTTAACTTTACAAACATACCCTTTGGATATACAAAAAGGGTTTACAAATACAACATAATAAATATGCTAATTATAACTAGTTTATTACAACGCCTTTGCCTTTATCCTTCGCAGCACCTCCTGCCACTTCGTCCCTAGCTGAAAAGTTTTATTTAGCAAGGGTGAGCAACTAATTTTCCCCACAAGTTAATACATACAATAAATGTATAAGGATTCAAAACAACAAACTATCTATTTTGATAGAATGAAACCCAAAGTTCGGGGAACTTTGAAATAGCTGAACAAATTGTTATTCAATAACAAAACTTCTCTTCTTCTACACAACAAAATAATTCAATAATGAAAGAGTACAACGCTTTCAAGGTTTCTACGATATTCTAATGAATAATCAAGAATCAATTCTACGAAATTTCCAAGTGGAATGTTTTTCCAAATTTATACTGAGTGATCACACAAGATCTTTGAACTTATTTTCTCGGGTAGATATCAAAGATTTACTTTGATAAATACTCAGGTGTATCAGATAACCATAAAGATTAAATTATACCCCTCTGCAAGTACAACAAGTGATCAGCTTATTATACCCTATATTATGCATAATACTCAAAACGCGCGCAAAGGTCGAATTCACGACCAACAAAATGTTCCCTTTATATAAAAGGTTGTTCTTCTCAGTCTTGGAATCAATATTTTGATTTTACAACGAAATACTATGATTTCAAATTCTATTTGCTTCTCGATCTAGCCGAAATAATTGGCATCGACCTATCAATAATAATTGAATTCTCTTCTCTAACCTATCAAGTTCAAACAAATTTTTCGTCTAGCTAGAATAATTAGCTAAGACATTTCTCATAATAATTTGACAATAAACAGGAATTATCTGTACTGTCAATTCTAACTTCTACAGATATGAATATCCAACAACAGTAATTCTACAAATATATATTTTCAAATTCAAAAATTTAATTTCAACAATAAATCCCTGGACGTGGCTTAATCAACAATAATTAACCACCAATAATAATTGAATGAAATAACTCGAGGTTGAGTTAGGGAACTTGCCTCTTCCGCTGATTACAGCTACACAATATACTTATCTGCGTTTGAAAGACCTATAACCAATAATATCGGTCTAACAATTAGCATAATCATTTATAACACATAACACTGTATTTTACAGTCAAACTTCTCCTAGGCACATTACCACATAGCCACGTTAGTGTTTATAACCTATATAAACACTTAACAAGTCTAACTATATCAGTCTAGTTGGACTTCGGTCCATTCTCGATGTTCTGGTCACCCTATTCAACAATTAACACATTGATTGTCAATTGAACTTGGTCTCTAAGCTTCAATATTAATTTAGATAAGTCAATTATCAATTATAATATTTTTCGGAAGCTTTTAATAATTATCAAGTAATTATTATAATTTATAATAATTTTTCAAACACTTAAACCATTTTTAAATGATTTAATTATCAAATAATCATATCATTATTAATATATAATAATATCAAAATATTATTAACATACTTTCCAAAATATTAAAGTTATCATCAATAACTTAAAATATATTTAAATCACCAATATTCTACTTAAATGATTTTTAAAATAATTAAAATCATTTTTAATCATCACCATTAATATATAAATATTAATGAAATTATTATCTAAATATTAAAAGTCATAATTTATAACTTAAAATATTTTTAAATCAATTTTCTCATTTTTAAATGATTTTTAAGTCAATAAAATCATTTTTAATTTATTTATTCAATATAATAATTAAATAAATCAAATATCATTAATATTAATTATTAATGAAAATTCTCCAAAAATATTGAAAATTATATATTATAATTTAAAATATTTTTTTAATACTTTATTCTCAATTAAAATGATTTTTAAATCATTTTCATCTTATTTATTTAATTTAATAATCAAATAAATATTATATCATTAATATTAAATTATTAATGAAAACTCTCCAAAAATATTAAAAGTTACATTTTATAATTCAAAATATTTTTAAATACATTTTTCTTATTTAAAATGATTTTTCATAATATTAAATCATTTTTCTCTAATTTATTTAATACACTAATTAAATAAATTAAATACCTTTAATATTTAAATAATTATAAATATTAAAGAAAAATATTCCAATTGCTCAAAAATTATTTTTCATAATTTAAAATAATTTTTAAAACCATTTTTGGTAATTTTTAGAATTTTTTCTATTTTTTAAATAATTTTCGAAAATTCTGAAAATAATTTAATTAAAACCGTCGCTATAGGCCTTTAGCGACACAAAGCGTCGCTGTAGGTGTTCTTGAGCTCAAGAACACTGACAGCCGGCAGCTCAACCTGCCTTGTTTGACCGGCCATATTTCTCGGCTCAAATTGTTTCTGGACTTGTTTGAAGTGTGATCGTGTAGCAAAAATGTAACACTACAACATGCAACTCACACTTAGATCAAACAACAACAACACAGCAAGATCTAGAGCTTCAAAGAAGCTGTCAGACCCATTCTGGGTTTTTCTGGGCTTAATCAGTACCGAGTTGCTACTTTCAAATTCATTTTAATCCATGTTCTGATCGTGTTTTATGTGATTTAAAGGTTTACCATTATAGACCGTATGTCATCGAACACTCACAAAGCAGCACATCAGTTTAACAACAACAGATCTACAAGATACAATCCGGTCAAACTCTGACAGAAAGTGTGTTCATGCGTTTTCTGGAAATTCCAGAAAACAGATAATCATGACGAGTAAGCTAGTTTGACTAACCACTCAAATCACTACAATGATGGTTTAAACGATTTAAGGACATATTATTGTAGTAGATCTAGCAGACTACAACTTGGTCACAAACAAAACATCAAACAACACAACATCTGACAGATACAGACCTTGAAAAACATTATCAGACCCTGATTTCAACGTTCTGGGCTGCCCAGAAATTCACTCGGTCAATCTCGGTCAACGGGTTTTGACCGTTAATAACTCCCGATCCAGACATCATTTAGCAGTAATACCAACTACAGATTAAAGACCTACTACCAGGCTACCAATATCAAGTTTAAAACAACAAAAACAACAAACGAGCAAAGATCTGTAGCTCCTGACATTACTTGTCAGAGTACAGAAACTGCTCAAGAACAGTTTTCAAAAAAACGTAATTTTTACTCATTTTAATGTTATGGATCCGTGATATAACATCATAGATCATCATAAAATATCTTCTAACACATATATAAACACATAAACACGAAAATTTCTCAAGCAACAAAGATCAAAAAAATAAAATAGGGTTATACCTTTCTAGCCCAAATTTTGATCTTGACTCTCCTTATCTGTTTTTGATTGATCTTTGAATGTTTATAGGACTGGTCCAATACTGATATTTCGTGGGTTTAGTGATAGAGAGAGTTGGTGAGAGCTTAGAGCAAAATGGCTAACTTTTTATGATTTTCTCTCTCTTGATTTCTTATATATTGCACAAATGCAATGTATTTGATGCATTGGCTGGCTACATAGGCTGATGTGCTGTGATGGTAGGCTCAACAAAGTCAAGTGGTTAGCTCAACAACTAAAGTCATGGACAATTCTACAAGTTAGATAATTAAATAACTAAAAAGGGCTTTTTGGTCTTTTCCAAATTTTTTCTAGAATTTGGATTTGATGAAACCCTTAGGGTTTAGGGTTTGGACAATCTAGGGTTTAGGTTTTGTACCCTTTAGGTCTAAAAATTCTAATTCCCATAAATTTCAAATTTAGGGTTTACAATTTAGAAAAATAAATTTCCTAAAATAAAATTAGGGTTTCTAAAATAGAAATTTAACTTACAAAAATATAATTAGTGTTTTCTAATCATATTTAAGTTTATCAAACACTTTAGGCATGCTAATAAAAATTAGGGTTGCCTAATTAGGGTTTACAATTTCCGGTTTTGAAATTAGGCTTTCCCGGCGTACAATTAGGGTTTTAATTGTACAATTTATTTTCTAAATTTGAGATTAGGGTTTCTAATCCCTTATTAGGGTTTAATAATATTAAACCTTATCCGATCAATTATTGATCAACATTTCTAAATCGTAAAAACACATAATCAACAATACAATTATTTTAATTGTATTTTCTATCGAATCCCTATCCGAAAATTAGGGTTAGGGTTTCTAAAGTTGTTAAGCACAACTCTACTCTATTTTCTCAGTCAGAACACATATTGACTGATTCTCGAGACTTGTCTCACTAATTCTCAGTATAATATTAACAGTCAATGTCAACATTAAATAAAAAAAAAATTATTCGTAAAATTTTAATTATTCGAAATTTCGGGTTATCACAGGATCAAGCGCAGGCTGGATGAAGCCAAAGGAAGATGGCCAGAAGAACTGCTCAGTGTGCTATGGGCTTACCGGACTACGCCGAGGACTACTACGGGAGATTCACCTTTTCGACTAGCCTATGGTACTGATGCCTTAGTCCCTGTCGAAATCGGATCTCCAAGTCTTCGGGTGAGCCAATATAAAGAGATCTACAATGATGAAGGACTAAAGGCCAATTTGGATCTGCTGGAAGAAGTCAGAGAGGTTGCCCTACTTAAATTAGTTGCTTATCAACGAAGAGTAGCTAAGCACTATAACAAAGGAGTTAAGCTTCGCAGATTCGAAGTTGGAGACTTCGTCCTCAGAGAAGCCGAAGCTTCTACACCTCAAAACACTGGAAAGTTAATGCCAAACTGGGAAGGGCCGTATGAGGTGATCGAAGTGTTAAAGTCGGGCACTTATCGGTTGAGGTCATTGGATGGCTCCGAGATCAAAAATACACGGCATGCTGGCAGACTTCGGAAATACTTTCAGTAGAGATCAAGTTAAGTCATCGGAAGTCTGTATATTATTATTCATTATCAATAAAAAGTCACTTTTTCACTATCGATCCTGGTCCTATTTATCCTATGGTCACAATGTTGTAAGGAGGTATGGTAGGACTCGCTGGCCATTCGATGGCAGCCCATTTGTTTGTCTACCCCGAGTGGTAGACAAAGGATCCTATATTGATTTTGCCAGGGTGGTAAGTCAATGGTCACTATTGATCCTGGTCCTATTTGTCCTATGGTCACTATGTTGTAAGGAGGTATGGTAGGACTCGCTGGCCATTCGATGGCAGCCCATTTATTTGTCTACCCCGAGTGGTAGACAAAGGATCCTATATTGATTTTGCCAGGGTGGTAAGTCAATGGTCACTATTGATCCTGGTCCTATTTGTCCTATGGTCACTATGTTGTAAGGAGGTATGGTAGGACTCGCTGGCCATTCGATGGCAGCCTATTTGTTGTTCTACCCCGAGTGGTAGACAAAGGATCCTATATTGATTTAGCCAGGGTGGTAAGTCAATGGTCACAATTGGTCCTTATAGCTTGGTCCTTATATCTTGGTCTTTATATCTTGGCCCTTATATCTTGATCTTTATATCTTGGTCCTTATATAAATGTTTCACCCCGAGTGTTAAACAAACGAACGATCTCACACTTCGGAACCGATAAGTATGTATTATTTTATTTTATTTAAGTGTTGAGTTCAGTCCATTCAGTTCGGTTAAGTTAAATTATGTCCGTGAAATTTAATTCACTTTGTCTCATGCATTAATCATTATATGTTTTAACTGATTCACTGCATGGGTTCATTTTTACTAATATTGAATTATTGAAAAGGAACTAACCGAAAACAAATTAAGGGAATCACAGATCCATCATCAGGAAAATTAAATCATTCGTCCGATCTATTTACTCGTAAACTAAATACACTAATGAAGAAACATTAACAATGTCAATACATAAAATTTTGTACATATTCCAAAAGACAAATAGTTTAAACATAAACATAAGACAGAATGAAAGCAGGAGGATCGGCTAGGCACCACCTTCGTCTTCGGAGTTGAGCAAAGCTGGGTCCAGTTGAGTAGCAGACAACTTTTCTTTGCCTCTCTCTCGGAAATCTTCATAACCTTCAGAGTAGACCTTCATTATCTCGACGTTGATCTCGTCCGAATCTCTATACTCTTCCTGAATCTGCTTTTTCAACTCTTCGGTCAGAAGAGGACCCCTTCCCTCAAGCTCCTTTATTTTGTGGTGAAGTTTATGGCGTTTATTTTTATGTCTCCGCTCTTCATCCTTGGCCTTCAATTGAGCCTCGCCAAGTTGAATAGCCAGACTTCGGTTGGCTGAAGAAAATTCTTCATTTTTGGCTTTCAGCAGCAGATTTTCTTCAACCAGGCCGACGTTCATATCAGTCAGAGTTCGTTGGCTGGCTTCGGATGCGGCTAAACCATCTCTTGTGGCCCTTAGCTCATCATCAGACGTCTTTAGGTCCATATTGGCCCGATCTAGATCTCGTTGGAGGCCATCGATGGTGTAAAGAGCGTTTTCTTTGTCATCCCTTTCTCGGGCCAAGGTCGATCTCAGCATATTAATCTCTTGTCGCATGAAATCTTCCTCGGCCTCTCCATTTATATGCCTTGGACGTAAACGTCCGAAGACAGCATTGGCCTGCATATGTTCAAAAAGAATTCAAGTCAGTATTCAGATATCCAAACAAGAACAGAGGTAGTACATAAAGGAATGGTTTTTTACCTTAGCCAGATAGCTCATCCCTTCGTCAAGCAGATTCCCATCCGTGTGATCACTGAACCGATGATAGTCAGTATCCCTCACAAAGGCCCTGAACAGGTCGAATGGAAAGTTAGCATTAAATCTGGGCCACAGAGTCGGAGACCCCATGGCCTCGGCATGATAACCCTGACCTGAAGGACCGGGTCTTTCAGGTGAGGGTCTCGACCTATTTGGGGAAGGAGCGGGTTGTTCAGGAGGGGTAGGTTCAGGTTCGGGTTCCGCATACACGGTTTTAGGGGAAGGAGTTTTATTTTGGTGGGGTTCCTGGGAAGGAGCTGCCGATGCAGAGCTCGGATGACTATCGGGAGTGCGTTTCCTCTTCCTTGACAGAGTTGGGATGGCTTAATCCTGATCACCATCTTCGGTCATCTGTATTTCTACAGGCGGTACGAAGGGAGGGACGATCGAAGACGGGGGCACCCTAAGCTCTTCGACTGTCAGAGGTGTTACTTTGCTCTTTAATTTTTTGATTCGAAGGATGCTTCTTCGATCAGGACGATCTAATAAGCCTCCTCTTCGAGGTATGGATGTGGTGGATGGCTCAACTTCTGGGGTAGGTGCAGAAGGAGTTGGCAAGGGTGTTGATCTTGGCTTCTGGTTCGTCAGTTCTGAACTCGTCTGTATGGATTTCTGGGATTGGTTAGGCTTCGGGAACAGCTTATGTTGTCACAGTTTCGACAGCTTCCGAAGACCTCCCAGACAAAAAATCTTCAAACTCTTTTATTTCTGAAGAACTTGGTTTGATCAGAGACACTGCATAACCAAGTAGTTCTGTTAGAACCCATATTATAAAAGCATTCTCAAAAAATCCTTATATACATATAAAATAGGTTGATACTTACATTTATGGTCATATAACCATGCTTGTTTCGAGAGAAGTCCGTATTTCCACTCCTCCTTAGGGAAATTATCGAAAAATTCCATCATTTCAACTTCCCTTTCTTCAGAAATGTCTCCGAAGTCAGCAGAGATCTTCTCGTCAGTGGCCCAGTCAGGAAGAGAAGAAATTTCGGGACCTCTGACGAAGAACCACTTCTCGTGCCATCCCCTGTTGCTCGAAGGAGTGTTCACCAACGAACGCCTCTCGAACTTTTCTCCTAACTTTGGGGATTGTTTACTAATGGCCTTGAACCCCTTCTCTCTAGATTGGATTATCTTGTATACAGTGAAGAAGAAGTCCAAGGAGGGCTCCACACCCAACTCATGACAGAAGGCCACGAAAGCTAGGATGTGAATATAGGAGTTCGGTACCAGTTGGGCGAAACCAACCCCCAAAAACCCTAATAAAGTTACTATAAAGATATGTAAGGGGAAGCGAACCCCCTTCTCCAACAGAGTCACGGGAATGGCCGTCCAACCCTCTGGCCGTTGGTACATTTTTTCACCGGATCTAGGAACCCTGACAGCATGGGTATCCGGGATGTGGTATCGAGTCCGGATCCTCTTCAGTTCCTCCTCTGTGATGATAGAGGGAGTATTGGCATGTGAGAAGCGTTATGTGCTCCTGTAGTACTCAGAGGAAGACTTAGGGTTTTTTGGGGGAGCATTCTTGTCGGATTTCGCCCCCTTTGGGTTCGAGGTTGACGATCCTTCATGGGCATTGACAGAACTTGGTGGAACGGCGTTGATTGGAGTCACTAAAATGGGAGAGCCTTGCTCAGAATCTTGGGAAGCCATTGTTGATGAGTTGCAGAGGAAGAGAGAAAGTTCAGAGTAGCAGAGAGTTCAAAAGGCGCTCGAATTTCAAATGGGCAGGTAAAACTATCAAAATTGGTAAAGTTACCTTTTATACTGACGGTTACATGTTGTCCAAAGGCCGACTCATTAAATAGTTAGTAATGATTCAGAATTCGAATGGGAAGGGTCCGGTTCCGGGTTCATGTATCTATTACATTGGGCTTTCCTGAGTTGGGCCTCCTTTTTCTTCTCCTTTCATTTCGTGCACTTTAATTATCTCCTATCATTGACCTTTAGTAAATTATCCTAGACCACCCATAGTTTTCCATTAAACATTCTGTTTAACAAAAAACTAGGGGGCAATGTTGGGTCATGATATTTCTCCTATCTTGGGTCGGGTAAATTGGGCTCCTTTATAATTAAGTCATGGGGTTCGTCGGGCCCAATCACTGTACCATCTTCATTTAATCCTATAAGACCAGGTCGGATCAATAGATTGACCCATTAGATATTTTAATATCTGTTATCTTTGACTTGTGATGATGAAAAAGCATGACGGTTGACTAAAGTGCCTACCATGCATTAATGTGGATGGGATCATAGCCGGCCGGCGGTAGAAGACAGTGGCAAAAGGCAGTAGATAAACTACATGCAGTCGGCAGAGCCCATCAGATTAGAGGGGCTGTCAGGTAGTAGTGGTTGGCACAGTAACCCATGTGGGGATAGTATAACCTAGCAAGGAAGTTTTATCTAACGGGTACGTTCTCATACCTTAAAATATATTAATATCTTCTCACCCATACACACACGATCAAGGATTATCATCTCTCTAGACACTAGACATTACATTCCTCCATTGTTAACCTTGTGAACACATACTAATTCTCACGCCTGAGCTATCCCCCGACGGAACAGCCGTCAAGCTTGTGGTGTTTATCGTGTTTACTGTGCAGGATCAGGACATCTTACGTGATTGGGACGTAGCAGAAGATCTTGGCGTTAACATAAGGTATGAATATTATTTTAATTTTTGACTTTCATGGACAAATCATATATGGTGGTCATTGAGGAAGTATAATTCTTTTAGCATGGATGCTCAGATTGTCAATTTCTTTGCAAAATCACATATGGTGATCATACATTATTTTTGAACATTTTATAAGTCTCAAAAGTTTATTTCTCCTAGGAATGTAGTTTGTCTTGATGTTAATTTCTCCTAGGAATTTTATTTTCGAACATTATTGTTGATGTTTCTGATATTAATTTCTCTTGGGAATTTAGATAAAGAATTTAATTTCTCTTGAGAATGTTAATCTGAACATTATTGCATATTGAATCTTATATATAGCATTATTATATTTTCATATTGAAGTTCATTTGATTTGTGTTATTATTTTGTAAAGTTAGAAGTAGTTCTATATTTTTTTTATAATGTATAATTTGGTAGGATTATGATTTGTGTTGTGAATGTATTGTGGTTTGGTAGTTTAGCCTAAGTAAAATGGGTGTGGCTATTTTCAACGGAATTCTTGTCAAAATTAAACAAAATAATAAAATATTATAATATAATATATTAATTAAAATTTAAAAAATAAATAAATATTAAAATCAACTAAGTCACTTTGTTTAGTTAGTTTTCCACTATTAAAATTAACTAAGTAACATTTACTTAGATTCTAACTACTACATAAAATAAATATAATATAATATAATATAATAAAGAGTAAAGTTCAGATGACCACCTGGGGCTTGGGCATTTTCCCATTTAACCACCTGTAGTCAGTAAAGCTACATTTAAACTCTCGACTTTTTGAGTTGAAGTGAATAAATGATTTCCGTCTTAACTCCGTTACTTGAGTTGTCTAAAGACATAATTATCATCCATATATATATTGAAAACGACGTATGCGATAAGGGTTTTGTTTCATTTCATTTCAGTTTGATATCGAGGGCTAGAGAAGTGAGCGATCGTGGTGATATCTAGGGATAGAGAGGCGAGAGAAATAGGGCATGGGTTAGTGTGTTCGTGGTGGATCTTCGTGATTTACTGGGTTCCCACCTTCGCTTGGGGTCTGTGATACTTAATTTGGTGCCGATTAAGGTAAATTTCTCCTTGTCTAATAGATATCATATATAATTTGTTCACTTTTTGAGTTGTTTGTTGTATATGCATGCATGCATGTTTTTTTGTGGAATTAGTTAGTATATTTGGTCCTGGATAAATTATACTTAGTAATATGGTCCCCCCCTTTCTTTATTACTATTATTGTCCCCTAGTGTCTGCCACTGAATTTGGTCCCCTTTTTGTGATACTTGTTATAATGTTTTGTATATTATTCAAACATTTCTCCTTCATTTGTTTAATGGAGAATGTCTGTCAGAATTAGTTTTCATTATGGTGGGAAGTTTGTTCAAGATCCAGTACATAAATATGTTGAGGGTAGTGAATAAATAGTAGAGAATTTTGGGTTGGATTACCTTTCTTTGCTTAGTATACATGAATACTACTCTACTTTATGTCCAGTTTCAAATGTTAATATTTATTATCTTGTACCGGGATATGAAATTTGGGAGGGTGGGCATTATTGATGCAAAATGACAAAGATGTCCTTGATACGATTTATTTCTTAGTTGATGCAAAGAGTGAGGAGGTGCATATATATGGACAAGAAATGAAGCATCCCATACAAGTTGTTAGGCCAGAAGAAGTTGAAAATGATAACATTAACCAAACTGTTAGGTATATTTGTGGTTTGACAACTGCTAACATGAACCAAAGTGAAAATGAAAAAGACTTTGGTGTTCAAAGTGAAACAATTGATAACATTAACCAAAGTGGTACTACTCATAAAGGGAAGCAAAAAAAACAGATAAAGGGCAGCAGAAAGAAACAAACAAAGGAAAAGGGAAACAAACTGAAAAACCTAAAAAAACAAACAAAACATAAAAAGGAAAAAATTAAAAAAATAGGTTGATAATGATATTGGGGAAAAACAGAGCATCCACCATGGATGGATGAGGATCTAGAGGGGCCTGTGGATGATGATATATTCGAAGAAGGCAAAAAAATAGATGATGCAAAGGTGAACATGAATGATGTCCTTGTAGAGGATTGGTGGAGTGATAGTGATGATGGAGAAGGGAAAGATGCATTAAGGAGGAAGTTTGTTCTGTCAAATGACGAGGACAATTTAGAAGGGGATGGATGTATGGAGTTTAATAAGGCAACTAATATGGGTAAGATAGAATTTGAGATTGGAATGGAATTTTCAAATCATGAAATTTTTAGAAAAACATTAGTTGAATTTTCTGTTAAAGGGGGGTTTGACATAAAGTATATTCAAAACGACAGAAAAAGAATAACTGCTAAGTGTAAGGGTGAAAACTATAAATGGAGGATTCATGCATCAGTCAAATAGGGTGAACTAACTTTTAAGATAAAATATTTGGGGGGGGGACCAAACATGTACTGGACAAGATAAGAATCATTCAGTTGACAGTAGATACTTGGCCAAAAAATATATTCATGACTTGAGAGATATTCCTAAGTAGGATTTGCAGGCATGGAAAAATAAGACAAAAAAAGAATGTAACTCTAGTCTAAGTAAATCATCCCTATATAGAGCTAAAAGAAAGGCTTTTCAACATATGCAAAGTGATGTAGGAGAGCAGTACAACAGGCTGATGGATTATGTGGAGACATTCAATCAGTTTAACCCTGGAACCGTCTTCAAATTTTGTAGTGAGGGTCCAGATGAAAGACCTGGTTCACTACCTATTTTTCAGAGGCTTTATATGAGGCTTGCTGCTTCCAAACATGGCTTTTGACTATGTTGATTGTGTATACTTTGTCTACTATAGTTGGCATCAATGGGTAGTTTTTGGACAATGTTTTATAGTTGATATAATTAATATTAGGTACAATCATATACTTTGTCTACTAGTTGGCATCAATGGGCAAAGCATGTACAATGTTGATTGTCCATTTTGGAATTATTTTTGCAATATTGCTTTACTGCACCTTGTTTAATCAGCTTGCAATATTTCACACCTTGTTTTGACAGTTTAATGTTGATTGTCCAGTTGACAATGTTTTACATTTAATGTTGAGTGAAATCCATACAGCAAAATCAGATACTATTAACATAAATCCAACAAGTTATGTCCAAAGAACATATATAAAACAAATTTGTAATCCAATAATTTATAGATGAAGAACTAATTCCATGGATACATAACATAAATTCTAATGAAGAAAAAGGCTTTCTACCATTGGTCTCCTAAACTACATTCATTTAGTTTTTACATTCATTTGTTACTAATAAAATACATCATGACTGACATGAAATACAACACAAGTCCAACAACAATTATCATCTTCATATTACTTTCAACAACTATCATCCTACTTGGTATGTTTTTCAGCTCACATGAACACTTACATTTTGTTCCACTCACCAATGTCCCCATTCTGTCATTGTCTTCATTGGGACCACTAACTATTCCACTTGAGTTTGTTGTTGAAGGCAAGCACCATGCCCAAAACTCACACTCATCGCATACAAAATATAACCTCCCCTTCGATGATTTGTTTGAGTCAACAATTCTTACACTTGCTTTTTTTCGACATTTACATCACCTAGGTATGTAACGCAAGTCACCATTCATCCTTCCTACATCATTGTTTGACGAAGACATGACTCCTGATTCACATAAATAACACGAAGATTAATATCAAAAAGTAGATCATAAATGTATATATATATATATATATATATATTAGTTTTAACTTGAATTTTCTTTTTGCTCTAATTTAATACCTCCAAATTTTCTAATTAACACCACATATGATAAACAAGTCAAGCCCAAGCTTTACTTTGGTCTAATATATAGTTTTCAGTCAAAATAGTTCTTTTAGAACTTTTATCAAACAGCTGATAGGCATAGTTTTAGGTTACTAATTTCATAGCCATTTTTACAATAACAACCCATAACAACATCCTTATTACTCCACAGCCCAACCTATCTCCTTTTGCCTAATTTCCATACATAACATTAGCACACTAGTGAACTAAATCTACAAGCAGCAACATAGCAACTAAAAGGAAAAACAGTCCTTCAAGTTCATGCCCAGCCATTCGGCCATGAAGATCATTTTCTTAACAAGGATGGAATGAAAAAGGAATGGAAGGGGATTGGAAAACTTACCTTCAGAAATTGCAAACGGTTGTTGCTTAATTCTTTCTCCTTACCAGCCGGATTCCTTTTCCTTCTATCACTGTGTGCTACGGTTTTTGGAGCTTTAGTTAAGACGTAGCTTTCAATTTCGTCTGCGATGGAGCTGAAATAGCTAAAATGGGGTAGATCTGCTCTTAAAAGCCAAGAAGAAGAAGGGCTATTTTAGACATTTACCCATTGTTTTTTACCATTACAGGCCCCTTCTCACGCGTTTTTGGCGTCTGACATACACGCACTGTTAAGTTGGATGGAAAATGTGACTTTTTCACTTCAACTCAAAAAGTCGAGAGTTTAAATGTAGCTTTATTGACTACAGGTGGTTAAGTGGGAAAGCGCCCAAACCCCAGGTGGTCATGCTAAATGTTGCTTAGTTTATTATAGAGTAAACTAGGTAAATGTTGCCTAGTTTCTAATTACTACGTAAAATAAATGTAATATAATATACTAAACTATGTAGTATTTACTTAGTTTTCCAGTTTCTAAATAAATTAAATTAAATATAAAATAATAGAGTAAAGTTCAGATGACCACCTGGGGTTTAGGCGCTTCCCCACTTAACCACCTGTAGTCAGTAAAGCTACATTTAAACTCTCGACTTTTTGAGTTGAAGTGAAAAAGTCACATTTTCCATCTAACTTAACCGTGCGTATATGTCAGACGTCAAAAACGAGTGACAAGGGGCATGTAATGGTCAAAAATAATGGGTAAATATCTAAAATAGCCCTTCTTCTTCCTCTTGGCTTTTAAGAGCAGATCTACCCCATTTCAGCTATTTCAGCTCCATCCCAGACGAAATTGAAAGCTATTTCTTAACTAAAGCTCCAAAAACCATAGCACACAGTGATAGAAGGAAAATGAATTCGGCTAGTAAAGGAGAAAGAATTGAGCAACAACCGTTTGCAATTTCTGAAGGTAAGTTTTCCAATCCCCTTCCATTACTTTTTCATTCCATCCTTGTTAAGAAAATGACTTTCATGGCCGAATGGCTAGGCATGAACTTGAAGGATTACTTGTCCTTTTAGTTGATGCTTGTAGATTTAGTTCACTGGTATACTAATGTTATGTATGGAAATTAGGAAAAAGGAGATAGGTTGGGCTGTGGAGTAATAAGGATGTTGTAATGGGTTGTTATTGTAAACAATGGCTATTAAATTAGTAACCTAAAACTATGTCTATCAGCTGTTTGATAAAAGTTCTAAAAGAACTATTTTGACTGAAAACTATATATTAGACCAAAGTAAAGCTTGGGCTTGACTTTTTTATCATATGTGGTGTTAATTAGAAATTTTGGAGGTATTAGATTAGAGCGAAAATCAAATTCAAGCTAAAACTAATATATATACTTTTATGGTCTACTCTTTGGTATTAATCTTCGTGTTGTTTATGTAAATCAGGAGTCATGTCTTTGTCAAGCAATGATGTAGGAAGGATGAATGGTGACTTGCGCTACATACCTAGGCGATGTAAATGTGGAAAAAAGCAAGTGTAAGAATTGTTGACTCAAACAAACCATCGAAGGGGAGGTTATATTTTGTATGCGGTGAGTGTGAGTTTTGGGCATGGTGCTTGCCTTCTACAACAAACTCAAGTGGAATAGTCAGTGGCCCTTATGAAGACAATGACAGAATGGGGACATTGGTGAGTGGAACAAAATGAAAGTGTTTGTGTGAGCTGAATAACATACCAAGTAGGATAATAGTTGTTGAAAGTAATATGAAGATGATAATTGTTGTTGGACTTGTGTTGTATTTCATGTCAGTCATGATGTATTTTATTAGTAACAAATGAATGTATAAACTAAATGAATATAGTTTAGGAGACCAATGGTAGCAAGCCTTTTTCTTCGTTAGACTTTATGTTATGGATCCATGGAATTAGTTCTTCATCTATAAATTATTGGATTGCAAATTTTGTATTATATATGTTCTTTGGACATAACTTGTTGGATTTATGTTAATAGTATCTGATTTTGTTGTATGGATTTCACTCAACATTAAATGTAAAACATTGTCAACTGGACAATCAACATTAAACTTCCAAAACAAGGTGTTGCAAAAATAATTCCAAAATGGACAATCAACATTGTACATGATTTGCCCATTGATGCCAACTATTAGACAAAGTATATGACTGTACCTACTATTAATTATACCAACTATAAAACATTGTCCAAAAACTACCCATTGATGTCAACTATAGTAGACAAAGTATACACAATCAACATAGTCAAAAACAGTTACAAGATAAATATGCTCCAAAAACTACCCATTGAAACATTAAAGCCTTAATCCTCCCAGTCCACCCTTCTTTGGTGATTTGCCTATCTTGCTCTTTGTGGCTCCCTTCTTTATGTTCTTCCTCGTAGGCTGTAAGCTTAATGCCGTATGATTACTCCACATAAGAGACAAAGTTGGTGTGGGATTAGGTTGAGATCTTGATTTGGTTTGATTAGGTATTTCTGAAGTTATTGTAGCAGTAGCAGTCCCTTGACTTGACTGTCCTCTAGTCTGCAGCTTTTGTGGCCTGGGATTTGGCTGAAATGTAATGCACAAGCATGTTTGTTATCCCAAATTAAGGTTTTAAACAAAGGTAATCATTCCAGTTATCACACACAAACAGATCATTCCAATAAAGGGAGATGTAAAATGCCAATGAACACAACCATTCCAGTTATCCAATAGAATTAAGGGAGATATAAAATGCATTCCAATAAAACCCAGTAATTTATTAAAATCTACCTTAACAGGAATCTATTGCACATTAGTTGCAGTCCCTTCAGTGGACTGATGTGGTCTGGTAGGAATGTCTGACTGTGTTGACTGTGTAGTTGACTGATGTTGTTTGTTAGTTGTCTGAAAATCAAAACATGTTAAACTGTTATAACCTATGTGTTAAAAAATAATTGATAGTATAAAAAACGTAAAGTATATACCTTTTTCATTCTTGATTTAGGATGAAAAGGCAATGTACATGCCCTGCTGTTATGCTCTAGTGTTAAATACCTTGCACATGTGACAGTGCCACCTTTTCTTATTGCTTTATGTTAGTTTTTTGGTTCATCTGTAGCCTTTCTTCTGAGTTTCCTTGGTCTGCCAGTGGGCTTATGATAGAGTGGAGGCTGAATCTTAGCAAAATTAGAGTGAACCCATTCATGGTGACTTGGCACAGGCTTTATGATAAAGTTATATGTGTTCAAGTATACATCCTTGCTATAGCACTGATGGCAATAAGCCTCTGACTGCTCCCTATTTGCCCATATTGCAGACACAGTATGTCTGCAAGGAATCCCACTAAGATGCCACTATTTTACAACCACAAGTCCAATTATTCAAATTCACAACCCATGTTCTGTCATCAACTTCTACTTCAAATTCTCCACACCCAGACTTCAAAGCAGTGCATCCCCTACAAGATTTCTTAATTATCTCCAATTTTTTCTAAATTCTGGGCCCAAGTGACCCTACATACTTGTTCATGCCTTCCCTTTTTACCTGAAACCTAACCATTAATTTCTTTCTTATCCACTCTAGCATGTTTATTATACCTTTATCTATTGCCTCCAGGATGTAATTATTCCATGACTCATTCAAGTTGTTTAATACTACATCACACTTACAGTGGGGTGAAAAATGAGACATGGCCCAAAATTTTAGCCCAACAGCCATTAACCACTTAGCTGCTTCTGCATCAGCTTTATGCACCTCACTCATGGCTGCTTCAAATGAGAACATGTCACCACAACTGGCTACATTCTAGAACAAATCCCTAAGCAGCTTCCCCCTAAACTTAATTTTGAAGTTGTTTTACAAATGCATTAAACAAAATCTATGTTCATTGTTGGGTAACATTGTATTGAAGACCTCTAGTAGCCCCTTCTGCCTATCAGAAATGAAAACATACCGTCTTGTTTCATTTTCACCTATGTCATCTAGAAGTTGAGTAAGAAACCAATGCCAACTATCTTTACATTCAATTTCAACAACAAAAACAACTGCAATGGAAAATATGTTATCATTAGCATCTCTTCCTATAGCACTCAGTAGCTGCCCTCCAAAAACCCCCCTTTTAAAAAACACCCATCTAATCCAATAATAGATCTACACCCAACTAGGAAACCATGTTTGGAAGCAGCAAGCCTCATATAAAGCCTCTGAAAAACAGGTAGTGAACCAGGTCTTTCATCTAGACCCTCACTACAAAATTTGAAGACTGTTCCAGGGTTGAACTATTTGACTGTCTCCACATAATCCATCAGCCTGTTGTACAACTCTCCTACATCACCTTGCATATGTTGTAAAGCCTTTCTTTTAGCTCTATATAGGGATGATTTACTTAGACTAGAGTTATATTCTTTTTATGCCTTCTTCTTCTATGCCTGCAAATCCCACTTAGGATTATCTCTCAAGTCATTCATATATTTTTTGGCCAAGTATCTACAGTCAACAAGATGATTCTTATCTTGTCCAACACATGTATGGTCTCCCCCCCCCCCCAAGATTTTATCTTAAAAGTTTTTTCACCCTATTTGACTGATGCATAAATCCTCCCTTTACAGTTTTCACCGTTACACTTAGCAGTTATTCTTTTTCTGTCATTTTGAATATACTTTATGTCAAACCCCCCTTTAATAGAAAATTCAACTAATTCTTATCTAAAAATTTCATGATTTGAAAATTCCATTCCAATCTCAAATTCTATCTTACCCATATCAGTTGCCTCATTAAACTCCATACATCCATCCCCTTCTAAATTGTCCTCATCATCTGACAGAACAAACTTCCTACTTAATGCATCTTTCCCTTCTCCATCATCGCCATCACTCCACCAATCCTCTACAAAGACATCATTCATGTTATGTTCCTTTGGTTCATCTATTTTTTTTGCCTTCTTCGAATATATCATCATCCCCAGGTCCCTCTAGATCCTCATCCATCCATGGTGGATGCTCTACTTCTTCCCCAATATCATTATCAGCCTGTTTTTTAATTTTTTTTCTTTGTATATTTTGTTTGTTTTTTAAGCTTTTCAGTTTGTTTCCCTTTTCCTTTGTTTGTTTCTTTCTGCTGCCCTTTATCTTTTTTTTGCTTCCCTTTATGAGTAGTACCACTTTGGTTAATGTTATCAGTTGTTTCACTTTGAACACCAAAGTCTTTTTCATTTTCACTTTGGTTCATGTTATCAATTGTCAAACCACAAATATACCTAACAGTTTGGTTAATGTTATCATTTTTAACTTCTTCTGGCCTAACAACTTGTATGGGACCCTTCATTTCTTGTCCATATATATGCACCTCCTCACTCTTTGCATCAACTAAGAAATAAATTGTATCAATGACATCTTTGTCATTTTGCATCAATAATGCCCCACCCTCCCAAATTTCATATCCCAGTACAAGATAATAAATATTCACATTTGAAACTTGACATAAAGTAGAGTAGTATTCATGTATACTAAGCAAAGAAAGGTAATCCAACCCAACATTCTCTACTATTTTTACACTACCCCCAACATATTTATGTACTGGATCTTGAACAAACTTCCCACCATAATGAAAAATAATTCTGACAGACATTCTGCATTAAACAAATGAAGGAGAAATGTTTGAATAATAAACAAAACATTATAACATGTATCACAAAAAGGGGACCAAGTTCAGTGGCAGACACTGGGGGACAATAATAGTAATAAAGAAATGGGGGACTATAGTACTCAGTATAATTTATTCAGGACTAAATATACTAACTAATTCCATAAAAAAACATGCATGCATGCATATACAACAAACAACTCAAAAAGTGAACAAATTACATATGATATCTATCAGACAAGGAGAAATTTACCTTAATCGGCACCAAATTAAGTATCACAGACCCCAAGCGAAGGTGAGAACCCAGTAAATCACGAAGATCCACCATGAACACACTAACCCACGCCCTATTTCTCTCTAGCCCTCGATATCACCACGATCGCTCGCTTCTCTAGCCCTCGATATCAAACTGAAATGAAATGAAACAAAACCCTTATCGCATCTGTCGTTTTCAATATATATAAGGAGGGTAATTATGTCTTTAGCCAACTCAAGTAACGGAGTTAAGACGAAAAGCATTTATTCACTTCAACTCAAAAAGTCGAGAGTTTAAATGTAGTTTTACTGACTACAGGTGGTTAAGTGGGAAAGCGTCCAAACCTCAGGTGGTCATCTAAACTTTACTCAAAATAATATAATAAGATAAGATAAAATAGAATAAAATCAAATCAAATCAAATCAAATAGTATAATATAATATAAAAATTAAAATAATAATATAATATAATAAAAGAATAAATTAAAATAAAATGAATAATAATATAATAATAAATTTAAAAATAATGTAAAGAATATAATATAATAAATTATATTAAATCTAAATAATAAAATAAAATAAGTAATATAACATAATCTAATATAATAAATTAAAATAAAATTAAATAATAAATAAAATAAAATAAAAATTAATTAATTAATATAATTAAAAATATAATAATATTAAAATTATATTTTCATAATATAATCAAATAAAATAAAATAAAATAAGTAACATTTGTTTAGTTTTCTAATGATAAAAAGATCTGAATACATATGTATGTTGTTTACTTAAGAGCTTAGAAACCCACTCAACATTCACTCATTAGGAGTGAATGTCAAATAGTCCCCAGTCTGGGATTGTTCTTTGATGTTATGTCACTTACTTAGATGTGTCAATGGTGTGAGTATGTTTTTAGGAACTTTTCGACTAGTATATATCTCTACATGTTCTTTGGGTGCATAATTAAACTAAGTTATCCTTGTCTAATTCATGTACTTGGAGATCATGAGGAGGTGTTGCCAAAATTTTCTTAAAATAGAAGAAACGTGCTCAAGGTGTTGGCACTAATGAGGAGACCCATCCAGGAATGGGATAGAACCTGACCCCTTTAGACCAAAGATGAAGATATATGTAGAATTCATGAATGGAGCACATTCACTAACCCTGGTCTGATTGTGCCTTTTGTTCCATTAAAGATGTCAGACAATCGAAGATGGATGTACCGTAGGATATCACCTGATGGGAGGGGATTAGTTGCTGAGTACCTTGATGAGGTGTACAAATTTTTGAAGTTTGCATATGAACATGTTGATCCGAACAGAAAGATGAGATGTTTGTGTGTCAAATGTAAAAACCTAATTTGGATGAAAGCCAATGACATCAAATTTGACTTGCTTTCATATGGGTTTGTGGATGGTTATTCCACAAGGATTTATCACGAGAAATTAGGTGAGTTGAGGGAAATGAGCGATAATATGGACCAAGAGTTCACAGGGAATCAGGTAATGATAATAATGATGTCATGGAGATGTTGGTCGATGTTTATGGCCATAACAATATTGATTGGGGTACAAACGAGCATTCGTCAAATAGTACTCAGCAAGCGCCGAATGACACAGTAGCTGCCTTTCACAAGATGTTATATGAATCTGGGTTCCGGCACATTGTACGATAGAAATGATAAGCACACCAGACAATCTACAATAACAAAACTCATACACTCTAATAATGAGCATGGCTACAGTGAGAGAAGCTTCAATGATTTGCTTGCTCTTATCAACAAGTTCTTACCTAAGGATCATATATTACCCTCAAATTATTATGAAGTGAAAAAGATGGTAAAGGGGTTGAATCTGGGTTATGAGATGATCGATGTTTGTGAGTAGGATTACATGTTATACTACAGAGATGACAGAGATAAGGTGTAATGTGATATCTGCAAGCTGCCTCAGTAGAACAAGACAAAACGTAGAAGAAGAAGCATGTTCCTAAGAAGATCTTATGGTACTCTCCTCTTGCATTGAGGCTTCAGCGTTTATTCATATCGTCACACACTACTGAGCATATGAGTTAGCATAAAATAAGGGATGTCGTGCCTGGTCAACTGACTCACTCTACAGATGGAGAGGAATGGAAGAAATTATATAAATAATTTCCATAATTTTATAAGGAGGTTTGTAATGTCAGGTTTGACATGGCTATGGATGGTTTAACATTTATTATCATTTTAATCATTTAAAGTAATCTAAGTAATGCTTAACAAAGCTTTCCATCTAGCGAAGGAATGCTTAGAGGCTAGATTTTCAACATCTTTTTCTAATATATATTTTGCTGACTTGCAATCAATGCGAACTAGAAATTTCTGGTTCAATAAATCACTTTGAAATTTATTAATACATAATACTAATGAAAGTATTTCTTTTTTAATGGTACTGTAATTTAACTGTGTAATATTCCATGCACCGGAATGAAAATGAACAATTTGTTCTGGGGATTCTGGTGTTAACTTTTGTTTAAGGATGCCTCCGAACCCGATATCTGAGGCGTCACTTTCAATAATTTTATACGCTGAAGCATTGGAGATACCAAGACAGGGCAATGCCTTGACGTATTTTTTAACTTATTGGACGACGGAAGTATGAATATCAGTCCAAGGTGGAGGATTGTCTTGCAAACGCTGGAAAAGAGGTTTTCAGATTTTCCTGAGATTCTTGTAAAACTTGCCAATATAATTAAGCGAGCCAAGAAATCTCTGCAGTTGGGTTTTATTGGTTATCTTATCGGGAAACTCGTCAGCGAATTGAATAGCTCGTTCAATGGGCTGAACTTGTCCTCTAAAGATATTAAGACTTCGAAACTTGGAAAGACTCTGAGCTCCTTCTCAGACTAATCTTTAGTTTCTACCACTGTTAGCCTACTTAACCCCTCCTTCTCTTCTTCTCTAAATGTTTTGAGTTAATTGTAAGTCATTTTTTATTTCTTTTGTTTGTACATATTTCAGTTATCAATAAACTATTTTTATTTAGTGAATTAACTGTGTTATATGCACTACTCTATTATTATCATTTTAATCAATTTTTGCTTCCGCCTCTCTGAGAAGGAGCTCATGAGTCTTTCCAAGTTTCGAAGTCTGCTTAGCCAAATGAGTTCGGTTTCCTTTTATAGAACAAGGAAAGAGAACTATTACATTCACTGGGGTAAAGTAAGAAACAAATTACATAAGGGAGAAATATTTTACTTAAGTAAAAGCAAAAGTAAAAGTACAGACATATTACTATTGATGAATAGTGACTACTTTTACTATTGATGAACAGTGCTACAGTGCTGACTTTTTACTATTCATGGACGATTTCGGCAACTTTTGACGAAGCGACCGACAACGAATGACCCAACAACTGCTTTCGGTGGAAAAGAAAGAGCATCTTTTGACTTTGAAGGCTGCTGGGATAGGGGCGTATGACTGGAGCTGCTTTTGGTGGAAAAGCAGATTCTTTGATTGATTGGCTGCCTGAGCAGGCGTTGGCTGCCAGAGCAGGTGCTGATTTACTATGGATTTCAGGCGAATGGGTCCTGAGCATCCTGTAAATTGATGGTGCCATATGGATCATACTGACCATCATCATCTGCAAATTGACTGACTAAATCACCCTGAAAAGAATGATTAGAAGCCTCCTCATGTATGGCTTCATCAATTCTTTTGTTGAGTGCTTGGGCAATCTTTATTAATTCTTTACTGGAGGCAATCTTTGAAATCTGAGACCTTACGGATACAAGAAGAACCTGTAGGACTGACTCTAGGATCTTTTGACTTAGACTCTTTGGGTTTGGATCCTTTTGACTGACTGGAAGGCTCTTTGGAAGAAACTGGAAGAACCTTGAGAGGGGCTGTGGGAAATTCTAACTGAACTTGACTGATAATCCTTTTGACATCAAACTTATCCCACCATTTGATGAAAAAATGACGGGAAAAAAGAGGAAACGGATCAAAAGAGGGTGTGACTATATACTGAGGATCAGTTACTTTAGGATCAGTTACTTTAGTAGGGTGACCCGAACCACGAGAGGACGATGCTCCTCTAAAACTCATAGTGCTCGGACGGTACCAGTATTAATGAATTCCCGAGTGAGAAAGTCAGGAATTGAATTGTTACTTCCTTTAATGTATTCAATTTCAAAATCAAAAATGCTTAACAAAGCTTGCCATCTAGCGAAGGAATGCTTAGAGGCTAGATTTTCAACATCTTTTTCTAATATATATTTTGCTGACTTGCAATCAATGCGAACTAGAAATTTATGGTTTAATAAATCACTTTGAAATTTATTAATACATAATACTAATGAAAGTATTTCTTTTTTAATGGTACTGTAATTTGACTGTGTAATATTCCATGCACCGGAATGAAAACGAACAATTTTTTATGCGGATTCTGGTGTTAACTTTTGTTTAAGGATGCCTCTGAACCCGATATCTGAGGCGTCAGTTTCAACAATTTTATACGCCGAAGCATTGGAGATACCAAGACAGGGCAATGCCTTGACGTATTTTTTAACTTGTTGGACGACAGAAGTATGAATGTCAGTCCAAGGTAGAGGATTATCTTGCAAACACTGAAAAAGAGGTTTACAGATCTTCCTGAGATTCTTGTAAAACTTGCCAATATAATTAAGCGAGCCAAGAAATCTCTGCAGTTGGGTTTTATTGGTTATCTTATCAGAAAACTTGTCAGGGAATTGAATAGCTCGTTCAATGGGCTGAACTTGTCCTCTAAAGATATTAAGACCAAGAAACCTTATTCGGACCTAAAACAGGCTGCATTTGGAAGGTGAAAGAACAAGACCATTATCTTTAACTGTCTTGAAGAATGATTTCAAGTGTTTAAAGTGTTCTTCAATGGTCTTAGAAAAAATGAGAATATTTTCGATATAGACAACAATAAAATGACTGAAAGGGTTTAATATGTCATTGAGGATATTTTGGAATTCACTAGGAGCATTTTTCAGGCCAAATTCCTGGACATTCCATTCGTAGTGACCGAATGGAGTGGATTAATGCTGTTTTGTACCTATCATCTGGATGAATGGCGATTTGCCAGAAGCCGGACTTAAGGTCAAATTTACTGAATATTGTGGCATTACTCAATCTATTGATAAGGTCGTCTTTGTTGGGAAGGGGATACCTAATCCATTCTAAAACCTTATTCCAATGGTTTGTAATTGATGACTAGACGAGGTACACCTCTCTCGTTCTCTGCTTCATTGTTAACATAGAAAGCAGGACAAGACCATGGGGATTTACTGGGTTTAATTAAACCTTTTCTAAGAAGGTCATTAATCTTCTTCTTACATAACTCCATTTGTTCATGATTCATCTGAATAGGCCTGGCCTTAGTAGGAATTAAATGTTCTTTAAATTCCTTAGCGTAAGGGAGCCTGACAGTATACATCTTCTGATGCCAAAAGGCATTAGGGGAATCAAAACAAAGGTTGTTCATTAAATAAGTTTTTAACTCCTCAATTTTAATCTGAATTTCATTGTTTTGAAGTGGTTCTTCAACTCTTTTGTATTTAATTTCTTCTTTCAAGAAATCCAAGTGAGTTGATTTACAATTTAATAAGTTTAATGATTCTGTAATGGATTCTTCCTGAATGAATCTTAAGTCTCTCTCTTTGGGTTTAATAAGAAATTTAAATGTTATTTTCTTTCCTAAATGTCTACAGCTTAAACCTTCATTACTAGTAGTAAATGAATAGAGCAAATATACAAATGGTAACCCTAAAATTATTTTATCTGTAAGATTGAGGATTAAAACAAATGATGTTTTGAAGAACATATTATCTTGACAGATATGAACTTTAGGCAATTTATATTTTATTTCCATTTGACCACCATTAGCTGAATTAAGTTTTTCAGTGGTCTTTTTATAATATTTGGTTGGGATTAAACCTTCTTGTATACAGTTTAAATCTGCACCTGTATCAACCAGGGCAGGAAGCTGAATAGAGAAACCTTTATCAACAACCAGGTTAATCGAGACATACTATTTCTGAATGGTAATATCTTTAATTCTCTTAAGTGTAAGACCTTGTACAAATAAATCTGGTTCATCTTTAGCACCAGACGATTCTGGTTAATCGTGATTTTCATCACTAGACGTGGAATCGTTGATCAGAAGATCAGACATTTTGTCATCAAAATCTTTTCTTAGATTATAAACTTCTAATTCTAAATTAGCAATTTCTTTTTTGAGTTTATTAACTTCTTGATTTAATTCTGGAAGAGTGACTTCTTTAGCTGGAGATTTAAATCTTTCCAATGTTTTAGTAAGACTAAAAATTGGTTTTTCTTTAGCTTTAATGAATTTGTCATTATCCTTATTGTCTTTGGTTAATAAAGCTTTTAACTGTTTAGTGTACTGAGCCTTTAGATTTGGATCAGTGATTTTACTAATTAGGTCAATCAACAAAGAACTCTCTTCATCATCTTTGTTTATTACATTAACTCTTTTATTGCAACAATGTTCATTGCAATTATCAGCACAAATAGTGACTTCTTCAGCGTGTCTACTTGATTCTTTATTACTGTCAGTATTAGAGGAATAAGAGATATTAGAACCTTCATCATTACTGACATCGTTCTCAATTCTCATAAGCTCTAATATATGTTCAGTGTCTTCATTAGAGACATTTAATTGATTTAATTTTTGTTTTATTTTACATTCATTTTTGTAATGACCCTTTGCCCACAATTGTGGCAAATAATTTTACTCTTATCATATTTTTTAGATTTTTTATTATAATTTTTATTTGTAGTTTTGGGTTTATTATAAAAATTGTCTTGATTTTTATCTTTGTGATGGCTACATTTTCTCCTATGATGTTTATTACTTTTATGAGAATCAATATGTTTATGCATGTGCTTTCTTCTAGAGGGAGCAACTGGAGGTAAACCATATTGTTCACAGAAAGTACCTAACTCATATTTAGCTTTCTTCTTGTCTTTACTAGCTTGTTTGGCTAACCTAAAATCTATGAACATTTTTAAACCAATCTTTTGGATATAACTGATTATGTCACCGTAAGTTAGGTTATCATAATCAATATATCCTAAGTTTTTACTCAATTCTTCAAGAACCTTATGTGCAAACAATGTGGGTAAACCATTGACGAATTTCTCTTTCCAGAATAGGTTTATTACTGTCATTGTGCAACATAACTCTAGAAATAAAAACATCTTTGTACCATCTAAAGTCACTTAGAGTGGGACAAGTGAGATTACTTAATTGGTCGTGAATTCTCTCAGTAATATTATTAGGGTGCCAATAGAATGTTTTATTATGGTAAATATTAGTGTATTTACTCCATCTGGCGGGCCAACTCCAACCTCTTCATTGAAGGCTGGGTTGCCGTCTTCGTTTAACTGGACAGCATGGATTATTGATATTCTAGTATCTTCAGTGAGATGTTTCTCCCACCAAGACCTAAGGATACCAGTGAATCCACTAGCTATTAATTCAACAATATCTGGCTGAGACAGATTATTGAATTTAGTAATATAGATATTTGCTACCATAGACATGTGATTTAACTTGTTTAAAATTTCTTGTTCACTAAAACCATCTATGTTCCACTCATAAATTTTATTAGATGAAACTGAGAATTTTTTATCTAGATTTATCTCTTCGAACTGTAAATCCGGAGGAGTAGGTCTAGAATACCAATTCCTGGTTATACTGGTATTTTTAACTGTTAATTTGTTTAACTGGTCATTAAAATCTGGTATTGAAATAGTATCAGAATTATCTGATTGAGTACTATTTTCAATATCAGTTTCTACTTGATCAATAATGGCAATTGTACCACTTGAACTAGGTTGTTCAGTTTTTAATTTTTTAAATAACTTATCAATAGATCGAACTAGAAAGTCATCCTTAGATGGTAGACCTAGTTTATTTCTATTTTCTGGTAATTTTATTAAAGGATGTTCAATCTTTGAATCAGGGTTTTTAATAATATTTTCTTCGAATCTTTCTTCGATCATATCTAGCTGCTTTCCAACGGTTTACTAAAGTTTAACTGTTCTATAATTTTTTTATCATTATTATTGCTATCTGCAATCTTAAATGGACTGGCAACAACTGAAGCATTCTTAACTGAAATTAGGACAGTTTCTAAAGGGGGATGACTAGAAGAGACCTCCGACCTATCTTCTTTAATCCATTGAGTTTTGGTAATTACATTACACTTATTTTGATATTGTTCATACCAATTATAAAATGTAATATTTATACTTTCATTAACAATAAATCTTTTCTATCTATTGATTATCTTATCATGTTCCTTTTCTGTGGAGTGATTAGATCTAAATAAATGTCTTTTTTCTTTATTAGATTTGGAATTAAAATCTCTTACCAGATTATCCCAATCTAATACGAATTCTTTTTTAATAACTTTACCAGGAAGATCAAATTTCTACTCTTTGTCTTCCATACAGACCCTCTTACCTGAAGTAGACTCATACCCATAACCAAATACCCGGCACTGCTCGCACAAGAGACTTACAAGGGTAGACACGATGAAGGGTGGACTACAGTAAGTAAGGTGATTTCAGAATAAGAATAAAGGAGAAGTTTTGAAAATAGTATAAATGAAAGATTACTAAAATCTTACTGGCAACTAGAAACAACATAACTTGGCTCTGATACCATTTGGAGGCGGAAGCAAAAAATGATAGTGATGAAAATCACGATGAACAAGAATCGTCTGGTGCTAAAGATGAACCAGATTTATTTGTACAAGGTCTTACGCTTAAGAGAATTAAAGATATTACCATTCAGAAATGGTATGTCTCGATTAACCTGGTTGTTGATAAAGGTTTCTCTATTCAGCTCCTGCCCTGGTTAATACAGGTGCAGATTTAAACTGTATACAAGAAGGTTTAATCCCAACCAAGTATTATAAAAAGACCACTGAAAAACTTAATTCAGCTAATGGTAGTCAAATGGAAATAAAATATAAATTACCTAAAATTCATATCTGTCAAGATAATATGTGCTTCAAAACATCATTTGTTTTAATCTGCATTCTTACAGATAAAATAATTTTAGGGTTACCATTTGTATATTTGCTCTATCCATTTACTACTAGTAATGAAGGTTTAAGCTGTAGACATTTAGGGAAAAAAAATAACATTTAAATTTCTTATTAAACCTAAAGAGAGAGACTTAAGATTCATTCAGGAAGAATCCATTACAAAATCATTAAACTTATTAAATTGTAAATCAACTCACTTGAATTTCTTGAAAGAAGAAATTAAATACAAAAGAGTTGAAGAACAACTTCAAAACAATGAAATTCAGATTAAAATTGAGGAGTTAAAAACTTATTTAAAGGACAACCTTTGTTCTGATTCCCCTGATGCCTTTTGGCATCGGAAGATGTATACTGTCAGGCTCCCTTACGTTAAGGAATTTAAAGAACATTTAATTCCTACTAAGGCCAGGCCTATTCAGATGAATCATGAACAAATGGAGTTATGTAAGAAGAAGATTAATGACCTTCTTAGAAAAGTTTTAATTAAACCCAGTAAATCCCCATGGTCTTGTCCTGCTTTCTGTGTTAACAATGAAGCAGAGAACGAGAGAGGTGTACCTCGTCTAGTCATCAATTACAAACCATTGAATAAGGTTTTAGAATGGATTAGGTATCCCCTTCCCAACAAAGACGACCTTATCAATAGATTGAGTAATGCCACAATATTCAGTAAATTTGACCTTAAGTCCGGCTTCTGGCAAATCGCCATTCATCTAGATGATAGGTACAAAACAGTATTCACCACTCCGTTCGGTCACTACGAATGGAATGTCTAGGCATTTGGCATGAACAATGCTCTCAGTGAATTCCAAAATATCCTCAATGACATATTAAACCCTTTCAGTCATTTTATTGTTGTCTATATCGACGATATTCTCATTTTTTCTAAGACCGTTGAAGAAAATTTTAAACACTTGAAATCATTCTTCAAGACAGTTAAAGATAAAAATATTTAGAAAAATATAACATGTACCTCATACTAGCTTACAATTTTCCATCGTTAATGTGCATGAGGGATCCGTATTTATTCTTAACTTTACTCATACTGAGGGATAAGAGTCTTACGAAATATATAAACATGTACCTCAGACCGTTAGTCGATGAACTTAAGATGCTATGAGAGACGGGGGGGTCCAAACTTATTATAAATCAGTGAAGGAAAATTTTGTGATGAATGCAGCCTTGTTGTAGACTATCAATGAATTTTTGACACTTGGGATGACCAGTGGATGGTCTACTCATGGGAAGTTGTCGTGTCCAGTCTGTATGGGGATGTTCAAGGAACATATATAGCTGAAGCATGGTGGGAAAGCTAGTTTCTTTAAAACTGCTCGTAGATTCTTATATGTTGATCACAGTTATAGAAAGATATTTGCACAGTTTAATAGAAAGATAGAAAAATAAGGAGGTTGTTGGTCGATTGTGAACAGCGAGGTCTTGGGTTGGCTGAACAATTTGAAATTTTCACTAGCAGAAAAGGAGCACAGTAAGTTGAGAGTAACATGTTACGAAAAAAATCATAACAAGACACACTCGTCCATATGGTTTGAGTTGTCATACTGGGTCACAATGATAACTCATCATCGTATAGATGTTATGCATACATAAAAGAATTTATTTGACAACTTTTTTACACCATGCTAGATGAAAGTAGTAAAACAAAAGACAATGGCAAGGCCAAATTAGATTTAGAGGCACAGATCATAAGGAGAGAATTGTGGCTCCGACCTGAAAAGTCAAAACCTAAATCTCTACTTTCTCTTACCAAATAAAAAATTAAAGACATTTGTAAGTAGGTAAATGTGTTGAAGATCCCAGATGGATATGCTTCTAACATATCTCGTTGTGGTAAGGTTAAGAAGTTAAAAATTAATGAATCAAGAGTCATGGTTGTCATGTATTCATGTAGAGTTGATTTTAATTGCATTTCGTGAGATGTTACCTAAGAAAGTTGTAGATGTTTTGACCAAAATTTTAAATTTCTTTTGGTATCAATGTTCAACGATTATAAAGTACATTGATGTGGAATCAAATGGAGAAAAACATAATGCTTACAATTTGCAAGCTCAAAATGATATTCCCTCTAGGGTTCTTTGACTCGATGGAACATTTGCCTATTCATCTAACATAAGAACTTAAGCTTGGAGGACCGGTGAAATATTTATGGATGTATCATTTTGAGAGGTAATATCATCTATATCTTCATTTTTTTGATATTTATAACTTATTTTTTTAATTAATTCCATTCAGTCATCGTATTTTAGGTATATGCGTCGATTAAAGCAGAAAGTGAAAAATAAAGCTCATGTAGAGAGTTTAATTATTAAACGCTATATAGAGGAAAAGCTTGTCAACTTTTGCTTCTTATACTTTAAGGATGTTGTCTCCATGAAGCACAACCGTTTAAATCGAAATGAGGTCGTTGGACTCTAATCTCGTGGTTATGAGTTAGTTGTATTCACCTATCCGACTAAACCATTTGGCCATGAGACGATAACTTACTTAAGGGACAAATATTTGAATATTGTATCTACATACGCGGTTCTAAACACGCTTAAAGTATAGTTATACATAAAGTATGTATTGTATTTGTAAAACTTTAAGATTAAAATGCGTATATGGTATTCAGTAGTGTCATTCTTTTTTTAGTTCATTCAAAGACAAAGTGTATGTTTCTAACCCATGGTTAAATGTAGTACAGTTGGAAGCATTGACTATAGAAAAATTTTAATAATGGTTTAAGAGAAAGGTTGAAGAATATAATGCTTATGAGCGTTTTAGAGATGTCATTCAATGTCCTTACAAACTTATTAGTTCATTTCCAAGATGCATCTTGATGGATATAGATTCAAGGTCGATGACTTGAATGAACTGACATCAGTCAATTATGGCATTATCATGTTGGGAAGTTGTTACCAAGATTCGGAGTCTAATTATTATAGACAATTAGAGAAAGTGGTTGTGCTCAATTATCTTAGGGGTAAAACGGTAGTTACATTTAAGTGTCACTGGTTTGATACTGACAAAGGTGTTAAAGTTGATCTTAATAGAATCGTTATAGTAGATATAAAGTCAAAGCTACAGTATGATGATGTATTCGTGTTAGCTAGTAAACCGACTCAAGTATACTACGCACCTAATGTTGTCAATTGTATAAGGCCTTGGTATAAATTTGTCACAACGAAGACTCTAGCATTTGATGGTGCTAATATGTCTAGGACCGATGATCCAATGCAAGAAATGTTAGCAATCTCAACGAGATAGTGTTAAATGATGATGAGGTGTTCGTATATGATGTTGTTGACATACCCAATGATGAGGAAGTCAAAGAAGACATGGTCATCAATGATTATGTCGTCATTAATAATGATAACGATGAAGAAACTGATAATGAAGAAGAAGAGACAAAACCAGAGGATGACAATGATGTTGATTCTGACGGGTTTGCTGACATAGTTTAGAATAGCTTCTCATATCAATGTAGTAAGTGTAAACTTATTTATGTATAATTAGCACTATTAGCAATGATTTTTTTTAACTTAATTAATTACATTCTTTTGGTTATTTCATTAATATATATATGGCTAGACATAGCGGTGGTGGTCACCACGGTTATGGTCGTACGGGATCCGCTGACGCTAGTCAGGGAAAGTCATCATCATCTAGTAAGTTTATTTTACATTAATTTGATTTTGTTTTGTTTTCTTTTTTATTTATGTAAATGTTATATTTATACAATGTATGTATTATACTTACAAATAATAGTCGTCGACGTCACGAAGGGCCTAACCTCTATTTATTTGGCCGTTCGCCGACAGTTCCACTCACTTACCTTGTAGGTGTCTGCTTAGCTCAATATGTGTCATTAATATAATGTTAAATTTATTAATTTATTTGTTGACACAATGTATAACATAATGGTTTTATTTTTATTATAGTTTATTGGACCATGTGGCTAAGTCGATCATTTAGCCATCTGCTTGATACACCTCCCCACTGGCAGCATGCGCTATAGCTAGTATGCACAGTATAATGCCTCCTTTATAAAGAATTTGTTACGCAAGTTTCATGTAAGTTAAATCTACATAAGTTAAATCGTATACGTAAATAATAGTTGCATAATGTTCTACTTTTTTGATGTATTATTATTTTTGTATAGATTTATTATAAATAAGAGGATGGAGTATCTTAGCCGACCGGCATCTCTGTCATTATAGCTCATGTCGCAAAGAACTATGTCATCTAGTTATACAAGATCAGACACAGGGCTGCATGGGTTGTTGAGGACCAGCCCGATACTCCTATACGCGATCATCAACCCCAGATTATATCTAATGCAGCATGGAAGGCTATGTGTACTTGCTAGAATGCTAATAATTTCAGGAAGAAGTCCGAGCAGATGAAAAAGAATTATAGCAAGCTCCGAGTGGTACATACTACTGTCTCAAAGTCATTTAAGGAGTTGAAGTCGGTATGTATGTGTGATTAGTTGTTTATTTTAATATTGTCATAAGCATAATAAATAAATGTTATATTAATGTATTTATTAGGTCATGCAAAGGAGCTTGGGCCGACCTCCTAACATTGTCAAGTTTTAGGATAAAGTCCATATGCCGAAAGACTCTACTATGTTTGATTCTGAGCTATTAGATTTCATCATCCCTCCGCCCGATATTAGTTTATCTTGGGATGTGGAGATGACAATTTGGGTCGTGTCACAAGATCCCCCCAGTAGTATTACCAACAAGTAAAGAGTGTTGGTTCAGCCGAGGGTACCAGCATATACATCACCCAGAGGTTTTCATTTTATTGTGTTTATCATTATTTCATAATTTATATTGCTTCATAAATTATTAGTAAAGTTATATTTGTTTTCGCATGCTCTCATCAGCGTTAGCATCCGAGAGAAACTATTGGACCATCTGATACGGTGCTGGCTTGGATGACGATCTATTTCAGAGGATTATGATGGTGGTGACAGAGACTTTTTGTATGGATTCAATATTCCATCAACAAAACTTGCCTAGTCGTGCTTGCCTGCATCAGTTTACTCAAGACATTGCAGTAGGGGCCCCCTCCGAGAATATTGGGATCCCTCCAGAGCAGTTCATCCCCCGACTACTCAGGTATTTTATTCATTTTAGGTTATATATTATGCATGTTACTTAATTATCATTTATTTATTTATTTTTTTAATTCTCAATTACGAACTAATAGTTTATTTTTTTAATTGTATCAACAAGGTGACGATGCCGAGTAGGGTGACAATGATAAGCGCGAGGGGATGATGATAATGATTTTCAGACACCAAAGCAGCACCGCCAACTCCCGCCTGATGATAGCGATAGATACTTATATTTATACTTAGTTATATTGTCAATTGTAGTTAGGTTTACTTTATGTTGTACATCATTATTGATTACTATTTTAGTTTAACTTATATTTGTTATACATCATAAAATTGTATCAACAAGGTGAAGATGTCGAGAGGAGTGACAATGATAAGCGAGGGGGGATGATGGCAATGATTTTCAGGACACTGAAGCAGCACCGCCGACTCCCGTCCTATGATAGCGATAGATAGTTGTAGCTATACTTAGTTATATTGTCAATTGTAGTTAGGTTTACTTTACATTGTACATCATTATTACGGTTTTAGTTTAACTTATATTTGTTATACATCATAATTTAGTTTATATTTGTTTTCTTTCTTAGCTTAACTACTATTGTTGAAATACGTATTTTTGTGTTGTTTGGAGAATTAGTCATTTTTAGGTGTAAAAATGTAGTTACATTTATATGTATGTGTTATTATTAACAATTTTTTGAGGATTAGCCATTTTTCATGTATGTTGGTCGTTGTTATTTATATTTATGTATTATTATTAGGAAAAATTGGCTGAAAACATGTATAGTACAAATTGCTGTTTAAAAACCTGGAAATTATAAAAATGAAAAAAAATATTATTAAAAATCAATATTTCTGACATAATAAGCTAATTCGAACATAATTCTTGTCGAAAGTAATCTTTCCAGATTCAATTAAAAACCAACACATGACATGATATCTTCGACGAAAAATTTTGTCGGAATTAACTTTCGTCGAAACTATAGTATTGTCGACAAAAATTCTATCAGGTATAATTCCTTCGATAATAATTATTTTTGAAGGAATTTCCAACGGAATTATCCCCGACTGATTTATATTTGACTGAGTATTCCATCGGAAATAATCTTATTCCGATGGTATAAGGATATTTTCGACGGAATATTCAGTCGAAAATAAGCCTTTTTCTTGTAGTGTTAGTTGCAGCAGCCATAAGAGTTTTCATGGGGGAAGATGATTTCATGTCATACTTCCTAAGTAAGTCTTTGATGTACCTAGCTTGATTGATGAATATATTTTCATGAGATTGTTTCACTTGAAGTTTAAGGAAGAAATTCAGCTCTCCCATCATGTTTATTCAAATTTACTCTTCAAAAGGTTGGAAAATCTCTCACATAACTTTTCATCAGTAGATCCAAATATAATATCATCTGCATAAATTTGTACGAATAATGTATTATCTTTGTGTTTCCTAAGAAATAGTGTTTTTATTTACTCTACCTCTAGTGAATCATTTTTCAATAAGAAAATTAGTTAAAGTGTCATACCTTGCTCTCGGTGCTAGTTTTAAGCCATATAATGCTTTGTCTAATCTATACACATAATTTGAGTGAGTAGGATTAACAAAACTTTGAGGTTGTTCTACATAAACCTTTTCGTAAATTTTTCCATTGAGAAATGCACTCTTGACATCCATCTAAAATATTTTGAATTTCATGTGGGCAGCATAGGCAAGAAATATTCTGATAGCTTTAAGTCTTTTCACTAATGCAAAAGTTTCATCATAGTCATTGCCTTCTTCTTGAGAATAGCCTTTCGCCACTAGTCTTTCTTTATTTCTTGTGATCACACCATCTTCATCCATCTTGTTTCTAAAAGCCCATTTGGTGTCAATAACTGGATGATCTCTAGGTCATAGGACCAGTATCTAAACTTTGTTTCTCTCAATGGAAGAAGAAGGAAGAAGAAAAAGAAAAGCAAAAGGTATAATCTCTCTCTAATTTCTTTTTATAAAATTGATTAAAGGGTTTTTTGATTTGATAGTTCAAACCCTAAGATCTATGTGATTTATATGATTTCAAGTATGAAATGGAGGTTAGGTTTTCCAAAAAAATAGAAAACCTAAATTTTTTTTAGCTTTGATTGTGTTGATACTTGTTTGATGAAATAAGAAACTTTGTTTCTAAACTCAAAAACTATGTATATACATGTTAATAAGTGTTTATTGTTTGGATCTACCCATAATGGGTGTTAAATTGGTGGAAATCAAAGGAAGAGAAAAATGTAATTTTTCCACTTTTAAAGTGAGAGCTAGGTTTTGATTTTTTTTGAAATCTATGATGGATATTTATGATTTAGGTTCTTCGGATACTAGATATATGTGTTAAGGGTAAAATCCCTTTGGAATTAGTCAAATAGGTTGAATATTGAACAAGTTATGGGATTTCTCCCAAACTACACAAAGGAAATAAAAACTGTTAGAATGACAGTTTGTAACAGCCACTTCTGGGCTAATTTCCGGGAGCTTAACATGTCCAAATATGGATTGTGATAGATGAAAACTGTAGTTATGAAAGATACGAAACCAACAAAATTGACGGATCATTAATCGGAGTTATAGATTTCATTTTATTTAAGTTTTGGTGAAGGACTCCAAAACTGCCAAATGACAAAAAGTTGCTGCCCAAAATTTTCCGGGGTCTGTTTCGGACATTTATTTAATGAGAAAAATTCTAGGCTTTTGGGAAATGAAAATATATGGTATTATGTAGCTCGTGTCCAAAAATGAACTGATTCCGAGTTAAAACGACCAAGTTATGACCATTACAATTTTTGTGATTTTTCGACGGAAATTGCTATAAACGGAGTTCTACAACTCCGATTGCCACGAAATTTAAAATGGATCATCACGTTAACATATATAAGGTTATCCCAAGAGATGGGAATGTTGGAGTTAAGCACGAGGTAGCTAATTTCTTAAGCTACGCACTAGTATTAATTTTTGAAAAATATCAAAGGAAATTGGAAAATTATGGAAAAATAATTTTTGTGGATGAAATATGTGTATATGTGTTTGGACAAAGGATAGAAAAATAATAAACTGATTTAGTATTTTCGTGACACGGATATAGAATACAGCTTGCTGGATTATATAATATGTTGAATCCAGTTTGCTGGATTGCAGTTTAGATTGCTGGATTTGGAATTCAGGTTGCTGGATTTGGAATCCAGGTTGCTGAGTTGGTAATTTAGTTGCTAGATTTAAAATCCAAGTTGTTGGATTAGTATTTAACTTACTAGGTGTTAACGAATAACTTATGAAATGAAAAAGCGAGTGTTAAATCATAAAAATGTGATTCTATGGCATGGTTAAGTGCTTAAGCAGAGTTTAACTGAACTTAAACTCGAGTGTTGACCGATTAGACCGTCGAGATGTTAAAATTGTGTCAGTTTCAACTCAAACTTAATAGTCTAACTGATACTAAGTCTTATGTGAATTATAGACTGATATGGTTATGTGGTAATGTGTTTAGGTTATTCTGTGGATATAAATATAACAGTATTATACTGTGATGATATTATTCTAATTATTGAAGATCTATATTATTAATATTAGGTCTTCGGGTAAAGCATTAAAAATTGCGTTGCGGTAATCAACGGTTCAGGCAAGTTTCTTTTACTTAACTCTAATAAGAGTAGTTTCTTCAAGCTTATGGTTAATCATTGCTGATTGCCATGAAATTTGTACTCTGTACATCTTGCATATATAAGTCAGGTATGAAAGGCTGATCACCTTCATTACCAGTTGGTTCAGAAATGTTTGTTCATGTAAAATACTTGTTCAGTCAAAAGTTTGTTCGTGCTAGTTCTCAATTATATTGATGAAGTATAGCCAGCTTATTATTCATACTCTTCAATCATGATATATCGTTATATTATTGTACTTAAACTTGCTGGGAAATTTTCATGCTCACCCTTGCTATATCATGATAAAACATTGCAGATAAGGCGAATGCGTTCGGATACAGGAAACGGTTAAAGCCAAGTTCAGCTTGGGATATAAAGTGCGGCTAGTTTGTAATAGCTTATTTTGATAAATGTGTTGTATGATAGAAAGTTTATGAAATGTGTATTAAGTTAAGGTTACTCGACCTTGGGGAATAGTGTGTAATGTAATGTATAAACAATTTATGTTTATATCTTCCGCAATTAGTGAAAGAATTAGTGTACCGAATCCGCGGCGATTTGGGGCCCGGATTTGGGGATGCTACAGTTGGTATCAAAGCTGTTGGTTATGAAGCTTAGGTAGGAATACTTGAGACCAATAACCGCAGTGATTAGGATAAGACTAATTCAAATAGAGTTAATTGGTCGGTAAGATTCAAAGACGAATCTCGTCGAGTGTAAAGACAAAGAGTTCCCTAACTCTGATAATAAAGTTGAACAGTAACGGTGAATAGATCGAGTCTAAAAGACTGAAAGTGCAGGGATAGAAGATCATAAAACAAAACGATCAAGGCATAGAAATAAATCGTAATATATACGATAAGATCACCCCGTGATCTAATAAGGTTATGATATGGGAAAAGAATCAATCTGATGATTGAAAAGTTTACAGCAAGATGTTGTGTATCAGTTGTACTATGAAATTGTACTATGAAAACTCATAAAAGAGTTATGGATTATGAATACGGATTAAATGAAATTCGTAATGAGAAGGGGGTTAAGTATTAGGTGGGGATTCAATTGAGTACTCATGTCGGCAGCTGAGTTGTATGATTCCTTGTATGGGCGGGGAATTTGTACTTGGTTTTAGAATCACTTAGCTTCCTGGTTGATGTAGTGGTTAGGTTGACCAATTCTATGTATGGGCGGGGAATTGTTCACTTAGCTTCCTATATTGATTGGTGGCCGAGTTTGGTTTGACAACCACTTAGTCTCTCGCACTGATAATCATTGAAATGTTTGTGTCACGCTATTTGCTATATGCGTGTTAAGAGGGTGATTCCTTTCTCATGTGTATAACAGATAGATAGGTCATAGGTAGAGAATATAAGGTTAAGTACGAGTTCTTAAAACTCATACTTATGTGACATTCTTGATTCATAGTTATATGAAATGTTTATGAACCCCTCAGCGAATGGACGCCAAAGGTCTGTCTAGGAAAGTTCTTAAACTCATATAATTGTGGTAATTTATGGACTCATAACTGTGGTTTTATGAACTGGGTATAGTTGTGTGTGAATGGAGTATTGAGGATTATAGGAACAGATAGAATATTTAAGCAAATGATTTGAAATATCAAAATTTGTTTTTAATTATCACTCATGTACCATGTAACCTGGTGCAGAGATGATAAAAATGTGATGGAGTTGTAAATACAGGAATACTTAGTGTGAATTTGATCTTTGCTCGCGTTTTGAGTATCTTTAATAGATACCCGAGAAATTTGAGTATATATCAAAGTAAATCTTTGATACATACCCGAGAAGTTTGAGTATCTTTGATAGATACCCGAGAATTTTGAGTATCTTTGATAGATACCCGAGAAGTTTGAGTATCTTTGATAGATACCCGAGAAAAGAAGTTCAAGATCTTGTGTGATCGCTCAGTATAAATGGTGTAAGGTGCACGGTGTAAGGTAAATTTAGGGGACGAAATTCTTAGAAGGAGGGGTGAATGTGACAACCCGAGAAATTAGACAATTTATGAAAATCATAATTGATTGATTTAAGGTTCAATATTATGACCTAGACAGGAAATAAGTGTATGGAATTGGCAGTTATGTAATGAAATTCCAAGAATTTCAAAAGTTTTGGACAAGACTTGAATTATGTAATAGACTGTAAGTGATAGTCTAGTAATGAGGTATAAGATTATGGTAGATTTAAAATTCTTTTGAAGAATTATCAGGGATAAGTATCGAAGTGAATACTAGTCGGTATATTCGGTTACATATGTGAACCATAATGATTTAAGATCAAGGATTGATCAGATAAGTTATAACTTTAGCAAACCCTAAAGTTATGTTAATCATATGTTTATTAAGTTAGAAAAATCTAATGAACTGTTAGAAACCCTAACGATACGCTCAGAAACTTTAATTTCAGTTTCGAGAATTTAAACCCTAATTTGGGAATCCTAAGTGCAAAGTATTAAACCCTAAGGGTTAAAAAGTTGTGTGTAAGGAATATGAACAGTAGGTGATGGTTTATATTTGTTTATTATATAAACAAACCAAAAGAAACTAGTGTAACCCTAATTATATATATTAGGAATGAAGGATTTAATAACTTAAGGGTTATGGAAAAAGAGAATTGTGGTATTTAGAATACTTGCTAATTCTAGGAGATTTATTCTATATATCTCAAATGATTAATTTTATAACTTAATTATAGCAAGTCTAATTGGGTTAAGGAAATGAATGGGCTTGTGAGTAAGGATTTATGTTATAATTGAGGAAATTGAAACCCTAAGTAAATGAATTGGGTTGGATGAGAATTTAAGGTATTGGACTATGTATATTTTATAGTCCAAGTGTTGGCGAATGAAATTAGTTAGAGGCACAAGCAATACATTAATTGAGTGGCCCAAATATTTTTATTGTTAAGCCCAAAAGATTTAAGAGTGACCCAAATTTGGAGCCCAATTGAAGAAAGGGCATAATGGACATTTGGTTATATTAATAGTGTTGGACTATGATTGATTTTCATGGCCCAAAGAATTAAATTTTTATGTTCAATGGGTTAATTTTGGAAAGCCCAAAACATTAAAGGAATGACCCAACTTTTAGCCCAAGTGGGAGAGGACTTTTTGGACATTTGTTAAATCAAATAAGCATTTAGTAAATAAGCCAAACTTGGAGCAATCAAAGGCCAAGTGGCCGGTTATTAGAGAAAGAGATAAAGGGGGGATGAATGTTGTGATTTATTAGCTTTAGTTGGTAAACAACTCTCACCAACTCTTCCATGTGTCATTTCCTCCTTTAGCCACAATGTTTTATTAAGTGTGCAAGCAATCACTTGGCTATTATTAGAGGAAAGAGAGAATGTGGAGAATGTGGAGAAAGAAAGAGAGAAGATATGCTAGGATATAATATATAGATATACTAACTATATCTATAGATATTTTACTAACACTTAAAACATTTTCTCTTTCATCTTACTTCCAAATTAGATAAGTTAGAGAAAGAGATAGAAACAAAAATAGAAAAGAAGAAAGAGAGAAGAGAGAAAGCCAATAGAAAGAAAGAGAGAACGGGAGAAAGAGGGAGAGAAAAGGGGAGGGGCGGCAGCCCCCTTGTGTGGGAAGGTGGAGAAATCCTCCATGGAAGAAGAAGGAAGAAGAAAAAGAAAAGCAAAAGGTATAATCTCTCTCTAATTTCTTTTATAAAATTGATTAAAGGGTTTTTTGATTTGATAGTTCAAACCCTAAGATCTATGTGATTTATATGATTTCAAGTATGAAATGGAGGTTAGGTTTTCCAAAAAATAGAAAACCTAAATTTTTCTTAGCTTTGATTGTGTTGATACTTGTTTGATGAAATAAGAAACTTTGTTTCTAAACTTAAAAACTATGTATATACATGTTAATAAGTGTTTATTGTTTGGATCTACCCATAATGGGTGTTAAATTGGTGGAAATCAAAGGAAGAGAAAAATGTAATTTTTCCACTTTTAAAGTGAGAGCTAGGTTTTGATTTTTCTTGAAATCTATGATGGATATTTATGATTTAGGTTCTTCGGATACTAGATATATGTGTTAAGGGTAAAATCCCTTTGGAATTAGTCAAATAGGTTGAATATTGAACAAGTTATGGGATTTCTCCCAAACTACACAAAGGAAATAAAAACTGTTAGAATGACAGTTTGTAACAGCCACTTCCGGGCTAATTTCCGGAAGCTTAACATGTCCAAATATGGATTGTAATAGATGAAAACTGTATGTAGGAAAGATACGAAACCAACAAAATTGACGGATCATTAATCGGAGTTATAGATTTCATTTTATTTAAGTTTTGGTGAAGGACTCCAAAACTGCCAAATGACAAAAAGTTGCTGCCCAAAATTTTCCGGGGTCTGTTTCGGACATTTATTTAATGAGAAAAATTCTAGGCTTTTGGGAAATGAAAATATATGGTATTATGTAGCTCGTGTCCAAAAATGAACTGATTCCGAGTTAAAACGACCAAGTTATGACCATTACAATTTTTGTGATTTTCCGACGGAAATTGCTATAAACGGAGTTCTACAACTCCGATTGCCACGAAATTTAAAATGGATCATCACGTTAACATATATAAGGTTATCCCAAGAGATGGGAATGTTGGAGTTAAGCACGAGGTAGCTAATTTCTTAAGCTACGCACTAGTATTAATTTTTGAAAAATATCAAAGGAAATTGGAAAATTATGGAAAAATAATTTTTGTGGATGAAATATGTGTATATGTGTTTGGACAAAGGATAGAAAAATAATAAACTGATTTAGTATTTTCGTGACACGGATATAGAATACAGCTTGCTGGATTATATAATATGTTGAATCCAGTTTGCTGGATTGCAGTTTAGATTGCTGGATTTGGAATTCAGGTTGCTGGATTTGGAATCCAGGTTGCTGAGTTGGTAATTTAGTTGCTAGATTTAAAATCCAAGTTGTTGGATTAGTATTTAACTTACTAGGTGTTAACGAATAACTTATGAAATGAAAAAGCGAGTGTTAAATCATAAAAATGTGATTCTATGGCATGGTTAAGTGCTTAAGCAGAGTTTAACTGAACTTAAACTCGAGTGTTGACCGACTAGACCGTCGGGATGTTAAAATTGTGTCAGTTTCAACTCAAACTTAATAGTCTAACTGATACTAAGTCTTATGTGAATTATAGACTGATATGGTTATGTGGTAATGTGTTTAGGTTATTCTGTGGATATAAATATAACAGTATTATACTGTGATGATATTATTCTAATTATTGAAGATCTATATTATTAATATTAGGTCTTCGGGTAAAGCGTTAAAAATTGCGTTGCGGTAATCAACGGTTCAGGCAAGTTTCTTTTACTTAACTCTAATAAGAGTAGTTTCTTCAAGCTTATGGTTAATCATTGCTGATTGCCATGAAATTTGTACTCTGTACATCTTGCATGTATAAGTCAGGTATGAAAGGCTGATCACCTTCATTACCAGTTGGTTCAAAAATGTTTGTTCATGTAAAATACTTGTTCAGTCAAAAGTTTGTTCGTGCAAGTTCTCAATTATATTGATGAATTATAGCCAGCTTATTATTCATACTCTTCAATCATGATATATTGTTATATTATTGTACTTAAACTTGCTGGGCAACTTTCATGCTCACCCTTGCTATATCATGATAAAACATTGCAGATAAAGCGAATGCGTTCGGATACAGGAAACGGTTAAAGCCAAGTTCAGCTTGGGATATAAAGTGCGGCTAGATTGTAATAGCGTATTTTGATAAATGTGTTGTATGATAGAAAGTTTATGAAATGTGTATTAAGTTAAGTTTACTCGACCTTGGGGAATAGTGTGTAATGTAATGTATAAACAATTTATGTTTATATCTTCCGCAATTAGTGAAAGAATTAGTGTACCGAATCCGCGACGATTTGGGGCCCGGATTTGGGGATGCTACAATTTATCCTTGAATTCGTTTGATTTGAATTCGTTTGATTAATGCTTATATCATTATCATCATCCTCATGCTTATATTGTGATGAAAATCATCTTTGGCTTACGTGCATAGATGGACTGTTGATTGGTCTGATTACAACCAGGGATCATTCGGTATAATCATGACCCGTAATGTTACAGATGATGTGGTAAAAGTCCTCATTACCCCGTAGTGCATTAATGGACAGTTGTTGGTATGATTATCACCAGGGATTATTCGGTATAATCATGTCCATTGAAGATTACATGAATATCCTTGGCCCGTAGTGCAGAGATGATTCGATGATGTGGTTTATTTATTAAATTGAGTCTCAGCGATAAATTTGATGAAAAACTTTTTAAATCATAGAAGATAGTAGATATCATGCTCTACTTGACTCTTCTAATGGATTGCTTGTTCCGCTGCAGTTGTAGATCTAAAACTTGTTGTCTATTATATTCTATCAGTTGTTATATTGTTGAAGGCTAAGGATAATTTATTCTGTATTATCTTAGTCATAATATTTCTTATTGGGCTAGTTGAGCTCACCCTTTTTCTTTCATTGTTCTCTTCAGGAAATGAGAATATAGCTGGGACGAGTCGGGGAATGGAGTGATGGTCCAGGATAAGTGGCTTTAGTAGTCCTCACTATTCTATGAAATAGTGTGATAATAATTATAATGAGAACTTCATTGAGTGTGGATATTGTCTAGAAGGCAATATTCTTGTTTAAATTCTCAGCTATGTTTTGTCGTATTTTTACACGACAGTTGTATTAAAGAAGTTTGTATTTGATTTCTGTACCATGTATTTGGCGACTCAAGATGGGTGATGTATACCTGTTTTGGGGGCGTCATAGTAGTTACATCTGAAATTCTTTTTCTTAGATTTCGATCTATATGTACTACCACTTTTTGAACTTCTCTCAATTGACCTCCCAATAACAAATAATCTAACACCTTGATCATCACTTTTTCCAAAAGTTATCTCAGAATCTAATTTTTGTTTACTCATAAGATTCGTCTTTACATCCTCAATTGAGATAGTGTCTCTACCATAGATTATAGTCTCTAAAGTTCTTATTTGAAGGAGGTATTAAGACTAACAAAAATAGGGCTTGATCTTCATCATCAATCTTAACATCAATATTCTACAACTCAGTTATAATTGAATTAAACTCAGTGATATGAGAATTGATTTAAGTGCCTTCTGACATATACAATGTGTAAAGACATTGTTTAAGTCTCAATCTATTGGTGAGGGACTTCGTCAAATAGAGAGACTTTAATTTCTTCCATAAATTAGCAGTTGTAGTTTTCACTAACACCTCCTGTTACACATTATTCGAAAGGCACAACTGAATGTTCGAAAGTGCTTTATCATCCATAGTTTCCCATTCTGACTCAGACATCTCGCTAGCTTTCTTCGTCTCCTAATCCGTATCAAACATATCTACAGGCTTCACTGGCTTCCTTATAATAGCTTTCTTCAAGTCTTGCTGAGTAAGAAAAACCTTCATCTAAACATGTTAAAGATTAAAACTAATATTCCCATCAAATTTGTTAATATCAAATTTCGTTGATGAAGTCAAACTCAACATAATAGTATGGATTGATAATAACCAAGCTTTGATACCAGTTTGTTATGACAAACTATGAAAAACATAATAAATCAACGCATAAAGATAAAGACAATAACACAAGTTTTTATATGGAAACCCAAATCGGGAAAAAAAACCACAGAGAAGGCAGAAGAAATCCATTAAATAAATATCTGAAGAGTACAAGATAAAGAGAGAGAGAACTATGAGAATTCTTAGAATGTTTCTGAATGTCTCTACTCCAAAAACCCAGCATCTATATTTATAGTCCATAAGAAAATCCATAACCAAATAGGGTTAGAAATATTAAATTGAGTATAGTTAGAAAAGATAATTTTCCTAAACTGAAATAGATTCTAGATAATACCTAAATCTGAATCCAATAATGATTCATGTCATACCCAACATTAGATTCGTAGGTTACAACATTCTCATAGTTTCATATTTAATGGTTAAGTCTAATCTTTATAATGGAGCTCATAATAAAAAATGTTGGTTGGAATCATCCACTATTTTGAAACTTAATTTGAAAGTCATATTTTGACCAGAACGTTTTTGGGATGTCGCTAATAACCAATGAATAGCAAGTGTTTTTCCTTGTGAAGATCCTATTTCAATGGGAACTTGATATGTCGATCCACTTAATTTATCGAAAAAATTTCTCATCTTAGTAGAAGCTTTGCAAAGAAATAATTTAGTAGTAACATTAACAGTATTTGGGATGATTTTAGGCGCAAAGTATTCCCTTTGGCTATATTATCGTTGTTAGGTCTGGGCGGCTATGAGAGCTGAATATAGTTCAATGTGTTCATCGGTGTCTGACCCTTAGATGTGGATCATCCAAGGAACATTAACATAGCATAATCATCCTATTCAAATCAGGGTTTAAAACCAAACTTCTCTTCAAGATGACTAATTTGACCCAAATCATAGATCTGATTTTTAATCCTACATCGGTTAATGATGTGATGGGAGAAGTTTTTCTTTTTTCATTTTTTTATCAATGTTGGTCTAGTCAAGGCTCATCCATTTCCAATCCTAATGGAAAAAACTTTGAAAATCTTTTTTTACAATAATAGCATAAATGATGTGGATTATTCAAGAATCAAGCTCGATTTGGTTTACAAAAATAAGATATCAATAAACTTCTATGAAATGGTTTCACGGGATTTAGCCAATTATCTTGATTATAGAATATCATTGAGAAATCTATTACATATACTAAATTGCAGTACATAACACAATTGCATGACATTTGTCATTCCCAAATTGCAGCATCTGTCCTACCTAATTAATGTGTTCATCCATTACTCCAGTTTTTATATCATCGCTACTTAATTATTATCTCCTAAAATCACTACTTTTAAATCCCACATTAATATTTTGATTTTATAATCCCATAAATCACTACAAATCTAAATTATTCTGATAATGTTAATTGTTCTAATATTATCATTACTAATTTAATTATTATCTCCTAAAATTACTACTTTTTTAATCCCAAATTAATATTTTGAATTTATAATCTCCTAAATTACTACAAATCTAAACTTTTTTGGTAATGTCAACTATTCTGATATTATTCTTTCAAATTTAATTATTATCTCTTAAAATCACTACTTTATGATATTATCATTGATGAGCTATTATCATTACTCTAAGTTATTTAATCTAATTTTCTCCCTATAAATACAACATAATATTATACCATTTATAATTATATTACAACATAATATTATACAATTTAAAATATTTAAAACAAAATTAAAATAACAAATAATATCAATCATAATTTACTATGTTGATTTTATAATCCCCAAAATTCACTACTTTTCTAATCATAATTATTATATCCTAAAATCACTATTTTTCTAATATTATACCATTCATAATTATACTATACATTATATTATACATGTATGGTATAATATTATAATACACATATGGTATAATATTATAATACACGTATATAACAAAATAACAAAACCACTATCAATCTAAACTATGTGGATATTATCATTACTAATTAAATTATATTACAACATAATATTATACCATTTATAATTATATTACAACATAATATTATACAGTTTAAAATATTTAAAACAAAATTAAAATAAAAAATAATATCATTCATAACTTACTATGTTGATTTTATAATCCCTAAATCACTACTTTTTCAATCTAAACGGTTTTTATATTAATTATCGTTACTTAATTATTATCTCCTAAAATCATTACTTTTTAATCCCACGTTAATATTTTAATTTATAATCCCATAAATCACTACAAATCTAAACTGTTCTGATAATGTTAACTGCTCTAATATTATCATTACTAATTTAATTATATCTCCTAAAATTACTACTTTTTTAATCCCAAATTAATATCTTGAATTTATAATCCCCTAAATCACTATAAATCTAAACTGTTTTGGTAATGTCAACTGTTCTGATATTATTCTTTTTAATTTAATTATTATCTCCTAAAATCACTACTATATGATATAATCATTAATTACGGCTGAATGACACTTCTATTCCTCTAAGTTACCACCCATTTTCAAAGTCGTCCCTAAAATTTAATTATTGTCAGTTAGGTCCTTAAAGTGGCATTTTGTTGGCATTTTCGTTTCTTCAGTCCAATTTAACCTCAACCCGACCCATTTTTACCAATTTTGACTCAACCGATCTAGTTTGACTCAACCCAAATTTTTTATATTTTGAAATATAAAATTATTTTTAAAATAATTTTAAAATAATAATTATATTTAACATTTAAAATATATATATATATATATATATATATATATTAAATATTAAATATTTTAACATAAAATATCTTTTAAAAATAATTTGAAAATAATTATTATTATATTTAATATTTCAAAATAATTTTTATTTTTTATATTTAAAATAAAATATTATTTTAAAAAGGTTATAAAGATAATTATTATTATTATAAGGAAAAAATATTAGAAACTTTTAGTTTTTTCAAAAATGAGTAAAGTTTCATAAAATATAGACCTAAAAAAATTACATAAGAAAATTAAATATAATTATTGTTTTAAACTTATTTTAAAAATAATTTTATATTTTAAAATATTAAAATTTTGGGTTAGGTCAAACTAGGTCGGGTTTGGTCAAAATGGGTCGTGTTGAGGTCAAATTAGGCTGACAGAACGAAAACGTCAACAAAATGTCACTTTAAGAACCTAACTGACGAAAATTGAATTTTAGGGACGACTTTAAAAGTGGGTGGCAACTTGAAGAGACAGAAGTGACATTCAGCCGAAATTGAGCTATTATCATTATTCTTCGTTATTTTACCTAATTTCTCCCTATAAATACACACCAACTATTACGCAACAACTCATGCTTCAAACAATTCTAAATACTGTTGTAAGTACAAATGAGTTATATGGAGACCTTCAGATTATGGTGACAATGCATTCAATGGGAGGGGATATGGCTTCATTTTGTGGACTATATCTCACGGTGTTTATATTTATGGCTTCGTCATCTATTGTATTCTATTATCTGGATTGTAGATTTGCATGATTTTTTAAGTACTAGCATCCGATAAATCATTTTCATCATCATTAATATTTCTTTGGCATTATGGTAATATTGTGAGTGCCTCTACAATTGCCAAAAATGAATAAAAAAACTAATAAGACAATATATTCGTTTTTTAACTATAACATTGTGTTATGAATGACACGGTGCTATATATATTGCTATGTTTTTGGACACGATGTTTGTTTGACATGAAGATCCAACATAATTATTAATGCTCATGCTTTTCAGTTTCCGCATCTAACATGTAATTTCCCTTAAGGTCTGAGGACCGAAACTGGGACATTCTTCATTTGTTTCCCCTTTCGTTTGGATGTTTGAATTCTAGTGCAAGTAAGCGTATATGAGACATAGACTCTTTAAAATGCATCAAGTACTTGTGTCAGATATTTGATGCTTGGTGAAGTTTATATAATGTGTAACAGACTTCAAATATGTCACTAACAATCATACCAATATAACAACTCGATGACATTGTGCATTACACTTTCTAAATATTTTTTAGTGCTTTAGAATGAAAGAGGTGCCCATTTTTAACCCTATTGGTTACATTATTAACATTTTTATCAAGAAATTAATATATATATATATATATATATAGGAGCCGGATCCTGTCCGAACTCCCGGACAGGTTTAAAATCTGGTCCTTTTTTTTAAAAAACACTTAAAAACACACCCAAAACACTATATTATGTAAACATTCAAGTTCCATAATTTATTTTTTTTAGGTGTTTTAAAAAAAAGCAAAAAAAAAAGGTCCGGACCTGATCTGGCTCCTATATATATATATATATATGGCTATATGTATATACACAGCTGTGTATTACACAGTAGGTTTATGGCTACAGATTTTTTGGGCTATAGCGACGGTAAACTGTCGCTATAGCCCAGAATAGCTATGACGACGGATGAAACCATCGCTATAGCCCAAAAAACCGTCGCCATAGTCTACTGTGTAATACACAGTTGTGTATATATATTTTTCCCATATATATATATGACACGCACACACACAATTATTATATAATGTTCTGGGGTTTAGTGATCAAATTAATTCTATACTTGGATATATTTGCGCACAAAATTTTTACCCAACTCTATGTAACATATGCTACCAAAATTTGATCATCGCACAACAATCTATCATCTTCTTATTATATTTTAATTTATTAATTACACGTATAAATTTATTATTAATAAAATGAATAATCTTGTCGCAACGCGTTAGTAGAAATCTATGTTCACTAGGAGAGCATCCTTATCTACATGAGATATCAATGGTAATAAAATTAATTGATATCCCAGATAGGATGGTCCTAAATCCACTATTGAGGATGTATAAGATTTTTGAATTCTAAATCAAAATCGATCTACCTAGTGAAAAAGTCAGAAATCATTTTCAGTGGGGTCAAAATTATTACTAAGATATAAATAATTTGGCAGGAGTTCAGGGACAGTGTCCCCAAACCATTTTTTTTAATACTTTTGTATTTATAAGTCTCGCACACACATGTATGTATGTATGTATGTATGTATGTATGTATGTATGTATACTATAATACAATGAAATATAATAAGTAAATAATATATGGTATATATACGACTCATAATAGGCTTTTTTAATCACAATTGTTCATAAGTAATTAGTTCGTTAATTATTTTTAAAAATAATATAAATTAAATTACTATTTAGTTTAAAATATTATAGAGAGATATACATATATTGAGAGGATATGAGTCATATGTAGTTAAAATTTGATTGACAAAGTTATAAATTTTTAATCTGACGTATAATAGAAAATTTATAAAATTTTAGTGGGGTTAATTTATAGATGATACTTAAAAATTTTAAAATTTATCTTACATTATAAAGCAATTATTTTTTTAGTGGGGTCAATTGACTCCACAATGATGTATGTAGGCTCTACCATATCAGGATCTATAACCATATATAAAATAATAGGCTGACAAAGAATCTATTTTGATTAATATTATATGACCCTTCAAAAAATAAGATAATATATCTAGAACAAGTGCATCCAGAAGTATCTATCTTTAAGACCTTTGGTTTCACCCGGAATAACAAAATTTCGATGTACCAACTGGTTGTGGTTGTGGAATAAAGTTCTGAAGAAATAGCGGGATCCCTTTTAGCTTCTCGCCCACAATTTATTGTCAATCTCTTTAAAAAGTTCATCCTCCGTTTTGGAAAATTCCTTATTTTTCTTATCTAATAAGTCTATATATGAAGAATGTTCTTCCTGCAGTTCAATTAGCAACAATTTGTAAATTTCTTTCTTTACCATCAAGGCCCATCACTTCTTTTGGAATTGATTGTGCGGTCTGAATTATTGATTCACGTAATTGGAAGAAAATCCATAATATGATTTTTATGGGGGGTTTAACAAAACATGAGTCAATTACCAAAATGTCTTTATCTCACCGCCCACCATACTATGCATGGGAACTGGTTATGCCCGAATTTATTACATTAACCCTCTACCACAAGTTAGAATACCCAGATGTCCTCAACATTGACGAGCCTAGAACATTTAAATGATTAGTAATGAGCCACTTGTTGACCGAGAATGGAGCATTCAGGCAGAGGCTATTAGGATTTTTTCAAGCCTAGCTTCTCAGTCGAAGGCTTCCTTTACTAGTCATGGGGCTAAATGAGGAGCTCCAAATATTGACTTGAATATAGAAACAAAATGAACCACTCCTATTCTCAGTGCTGAGAGAATGTTCTTTTCCCTTTCATCCAATGGTTAGGATCTTGCACTCCTCCCGAGTTGGCTCTCCCGTGTCCAGGGTCCGATCATGGGATCTATTTTGATCCACGTCTCAATATCAACTTTTTCTCTTAGAAAAAAGCTGATAATTTTCTAATCAAAATATTTTCTATCTGGATTTATTTTTTTCCATATACATAATATCACCCTTTTCTAGAATATCCTCTAGTATATCAAAGAATTTGTGTTTCTGTGTGGTGTAATTATAAGAAATTCTTTGGTTGTAATTTATTTGCAATGGTGATCCATAAATAATATATGAGTCCGTCTTCCTTTCATAATTAATAGATTTCTAATCGGCGACCAATTTACGGAAGGAGTTAGCCAAAGGCGAGGAGATTAATGAAAGAATCGTTAGTGTTGTGTTCAACTCTGTGGTCGAAAGGATTACTTTCTGCAATCTATTTTTCCCATTTCTCTCTATTGAGGCGAAATAAATGCAAAAGATACAGGCAAAAAGTCAAAGATTCTCGCAGCATTGCTAACATCATGAAATGAAATAATTGAGGAACTGTTCCATTAAAAAATAAAGTCAAGGGAGAAAACTTAAAGGATTTATATTGCCCATAGTTGTTTTAGATGACTGATCAGGAGATTGATCAACCAGGATGGTTTTACCAGAGGACATATAATCCTTGTAACTAATTCATGATGTGGCATGTGCGGAATGAAAACTTCATTTTCGATTCTACAAGAATTTTAATGAATAAACTGAAACTTTCTAGAGCTACAAAGATAGTTATTGAATCATTAGCGACGCATAAAAACTTGTGCTATGAATGTATAAGTTGGTAAAGAGTACATGTATTGAGCTACAAAGAAAGTAATAGCCCCTAAAGAAGTTAGAACAAGGCCTAATGAAAAATGACCTCGAGGTGTTACCAAGGATCTAAGGTTGTGTTTGATAAACCTGGGAATTAAGATCTGAATTATTATGATATCTAATTAATAAATTAGATCATCTGAATGGTTATGAGGTCTGAATCTAAAAAATTATTTGATAACTAAAAAGTAAGTTGTCTCTTAATGACACTATTTTACTATTTTAAAGGGTAAAATTTTATTTAATAATTTTAAATATTCAATTTAATAAAAATGAGTGCATAATATTGTTGAATATATTTATATAAAAAAAATTATCAAAAAATTTGCATTAAGAAGTACCTCTTAATTATTAAGATTTCAATTTCTGTTTTACCGATTAAGAGGCATTCTAAGGTAACAAAAAAAATAACAAACATCATCATGCCTCTTAGCGAATAAGAGGCAGTCCATTAAGAGACAATCAGATGTAAACAAACAACACCTAAGGGACCTTATTGAGTACATGATAGGTAATTGAAGCAGGCAATCCCCATTCAAAAGGATTCTTCATATGTAATTTTTTTAAGTTATATATCATATATATATAAAATAGCCATAAAGATGTATAATCAATTGATGTTAATACTTTGTTATGTTGTATATAATTAAAAGCACAAATTTGGTTTGGTTTCACCAATTTTGGTTTAGTTTTCATATTCATATCACCATAAGTACTATCCAAATTTGTATCAATTAAATACTATCCAAATCTAAAAATATTTTTATCTCTAATAGGAATTATAAAAAAAAAGGAAGCTTTTTTCTTTCCTATTCAAATCGGTATAAGTACTATACAAACTTATACATTTTTTATCCCCAATCTTGAAGTACATCAATAAATCATTATCCAACAATTTTTGTATCCTTATTTAACTCTCTATTTCAATCTCTATATAGGATTTTACTTCCCATGGTGAGGGAGTCAAAAGAGTATTCTCTGCAAAATGACATTTCACACCCTCATTTAATTGGACAACTCATCAATCATACACATTAACATTATTGTCACATAACTTTTTTATTATTTCATTTTCAAATTATAAAATTGATATAAATTTATTTAATTTATGTCCATATAATTATAAATATTATAAAAGTACTATTAATTATTAAATTTATTATTTTCAAAATTTAAATGAATCATATTTAAATTTAAAAATATCATAAATTAACTTTTTAAAAGTTAATATTGATCTTATGTACATTTGCAACTATAATCCATTCAATACTCACTCCATAAATTACTTAGAATTTAAAATAAAATAAAAGTTATCTTACAGTGTAATACACTTGATAAATTATACTCTTTTTTATAAATTATAAAATTATTATTAATTTTTATAAGTCATTTTGATGCATGCATTCTCAAACTTAATAATTTTGTTAAGAATTGTAAAAATAATAAATTTTATAAGTAATAATATTTTTTTCTAAATAAGTTACAATATGTATTGGTTAAATTTATATTAGTTTTAACTTTAAAAATATCACACACTTACTTCAAAAAAGATTAATAAATTAATAGCAATTTTATAATTAAAAACAAGAGGTTGTAGTATATTACATCTATCATAAGCTCTAACGCATGAAGTCAATACAAATGTCAAATAGTTATAACGGCCAAGACATACTTTGACTGTTGAAACTTTTAAATTTTAAATTTCATTATTTAAGGAATCAATATAAGAAACATGTTGGGTACATAGTGAAAAAATTAAATCCCTATCCTATAGTATGATCTAATGGCACTACAGAGTAAAGATAGAGATAAAAAAAACTACTGTGAATGCTCTTACACCTTATTAATATTACAGATACGAATATTAATGAATAAAAATATACATATATTCATATTCATATCCACTTTGGATAGATACGAATAATATTCACTTTAACACGGATACATACTGTGAAGCCCCCAAAATAGGTCCAATCCATCCAACCTATTCTGAGTCGCCAAATACATGGTACAGAAAATAACTACAACAATACATATGATGTGAGTTTTGATACAAATATATACCAACTGTGACTCATGTCCCAACCGTGAACAGCACCTCACAGTGATACCTTACATAAAGGTACAATCAATAACTGTTTTAAAAATTAAAATCTTTAGAAAATGCTCAAGGAAACCTTTGTACATAGGAGGCCATGAATCTAAGTTATGATAGATATCATATGTCCAGAGAATTATCCTTGGTTGATCCAATAGACCCCAAAGAAAAATGATAAGATTACTGTCATGTTCTTTCCAATGGTGAGTCTTCTCTTGACATATAACTATCTCCACTGTCTCCAGTTGAAAATTATATTTCAAATAAACTTCAAGATCATATAGGTAGTGCTCGTAGATATACTCTGCAAGTGGATGTGCACAACTCTGTCTTATGATAACACGAGGTTGTATATCATTAAACATCTTGTATTATAGTGGCAAAACACCCTTCCAAAGTTGGATTCACCTCACCCTATTCGGTTCACCAAAATTAAATATCAAATGACGTATACAATACGATACACTTATCTAAAGTTCTCAATAAAATTATTTCCATACTGTTTAGGTAGAACCTCAACAACTATAGACCACCGTTCTATTTTCCTGTTATCCCCGTTCGACCCAGCTACACTCTTATTACCTGTAAGGAATTGTGAAGCAAAAGAGTGAGCACAACTAGCTCAGTAAAGAATATCATGACTAAAGATAATTAAATTATCAATAGCCTTCATCAGTAATAAATCAGTGATTTATAACATATGGCAGATGATAAAACTTTTCAACCATAGTTGCAGTGGAACGAGCAATCCATTAGAAGAGTCAAATAGACCATAAAGTCTATTATCTTCTCCATGTTAAAAGTCCACCAACAATGTTTTATCCCTGTAACATCAATCAACGATTTCTGTCCACAATCACGTGTATAACTCATAATCATAATTATAAATTATAAATTCCTCTTCTCATCTAGGACGAAGATAATTTTCATCACATGTCTTTATCTGAAACATCAAAGATCATGGTTATACCAAATCACAGTTCCTGTTCATAATCATACTAATAAATTCATCTTTGCACCACGGGCCAAAGATATTCATCAACAGTTCATCTTTGCATTACATGCCAAAGATATTCAACAACATGTCATCTTTGCACTACGGGCCAAAGATATTCATCAATAATTGATCTTTGCACTACAGGCCAAAGATATTCATATCTCAAAGAAACATACAATCATTTCAGAATTTATATAAATCATAATTATAATCATGTTGATCAATTCACCTTTGCACTTAAGCTAAAAATATTCAATTGTAAATTCAATGGTCATGATCATACTAGTCACCGATTCAACTTTGCACTACTGGCCAAAGAGAACCCATAGTCACAATCATACCAATAATCTACCCATCTTTACACTTAAGTCAAAGAAAAATTTCATCACCGGGATTATGAAAATGTTATATATGATAATAAAAATAATATGATCAACAACTACATTTAATTTCAAAAGTAAGATTCATAAATCAGTGATTTCATAACACCTTAATCCAAATATTATAAATAACTTAATAATCTCATAATCTACTATTATTAATATTATCACAATATCTTAATCATTTTTTAAACTTATAAACAATTTATTTTAATTGTTTACACTTTACTAATTAATGCATTTAACCATACTAAAATGCCAAACTCATAAAATTTCATCACCAATAACCAAATCCTCATCAAAAATCTGCATATACCTTATATAGGATTCCCAAACTATAAAATCCTATTTTCCAATTTTGTTACTTCACATAACATATTTAATTCATTTACTCATAACCAGTCCATTTTCATGAAAAATACCAAAGTAGTACAAAGAAATTTTCTTTTGTGGGATTTATCAGAATATAGTCCCATATTGAACATATATTTTTCTCGAAATTTTTAAAATTCATTTATTATTTTTCATATGGCCAAAACTGCCGAATATTTAGACATTTATCATAAATTGTACTTTTATCCAAAAATTCCAAAATTTACAGGGTATACTGATATTATATAGATGTACTCCCAATAAAAATTTTATCAATTTTGGAGTTAACCACAAGGAGTTATAAGGGTTTACTTTTAAAATAGTCTTTTCTCATAAAATTCATAACTCTTAATCTATACATCCAAAAATCACCATTTTTGGACACAATCAAGAAAATTCATCAAATTAATATTTCAAATTTTTCCAGAATTTTTGAGGGTTGGAAAAATTACGAAACTGAAAAACATAATAACCCTTAAAATCCCGTACCTCAAAAGAACAGTATTTCTGACTGAAATATCGGATATAATTCCGAAGGAAACTTGCACTGAATAGAAACTCTTCAAGTATCTAAATACTCACAAAAATATATTCGACAATATAGAGAGAAAGAAAACTTGTTTCTGGTGTGATTTTCAATTCTAACTAAAGCGTCTATTTATAGGAAAATGCTAGAACGTCATAGAAGACTAAATAATAAAATATTATTATAATCTTTTTTTTTCTCCCTACGCAAGCCACTTTGAAAAATCAACAGCCATCGCACTGGGGCCCACCCAAAAATTATCCACCTTTCCCAACAACCAAAAGTGGGTCCCACCCAGTTTTAATAAAAATTATTTTATTTTCCGAAACTTTAATAATTCATAGAAAATAGCCCGTTTATCAGAAAAATACGAATTGTATGTCCATTCCACACGAAATCGAATTCTCTACAACTTTGTAGCTTTAAGTTTTTCCAAATTCCAGACAAAAAATATCCGAAATCCATAAATGGATAATTTTTAACACCTTTTAAAATTCATTACAAATCACACGTTAATTTTTAACGGTTCAAAATTTGTGGATATATACTCAACTTATATATGTATAACATATCCAAAAATCACAACGATCCAACGGTCAAATTAAAATTATAACTCACGCAATAGAACTTTAAAAACACCGATTGATCTTTTAGTACCTCCAATCTCACAAAATACTGATAAAATACCTCAATATATTAATTCCTTCATTTATAACCACATAAATAAATCCATCATTTATATCCGCATAAAATAAATATTTCATTATCATATAAATCAATAATTAATTATTCGCAAATAATATTACAGAATCACAATACTGACAACCAGGTGGTTCCCAGGAAAGAGGGGGCTTTTCGATAAGGATTTCTCCTTACTGGCGCGCAATTAGGTGACCAAACCTCTCTTTGACAGAACTTTCTAGACATTGCCAATAATGCTATCTAATAATATTACCCAAATAATATGAAGTTTTGATCCGATAATTGAAAATATTGTGCAATGACAATTATTGAGATAATAATAATATACAATATCAACGCAACAATTATTGAATCAATAAAATAAAATATTGAACAGTAATTACTGTAACAATTATTGAGTAGTGCATTCTTACGTAAGAATCAATAATTCAAAAATATTGTGCAATACTGTATGCTACTGTGCACCCACGCGTATTACTGTATTTTAACCACCAGGTAATCCAACAGTGTTAACGGTAATAATTATGCTGTTATTTATAAAAACTCAAATTTGTCGTTTTCTTCATCTGACAGTTATTCTATTATGGGGTCCACAACTGGTTGCGCCGTCGTACGAATATTCTCTGACAGCAAGAATATTCCACGGCCAAACGAATATTTCCCGACAACAACAAGTATTTTATAGCCACTTGCTTATTTTAAAAAAAAAATCATATATCGCCCTTAACTTTACTCTTTATCAATTTAACCATTTACAGAATAATAATTATAAGAAAAATTGAATAATTTTATTTCATAAAATTCGAGATCTTACACATACACTATCCATTTTGGCGCGAATACGGATACAAATTTTTGGTATGAATATCAAATATTTCATATTCCATTTACAACCTTATAAAATAATCATAAAAGCTGCATAATCAATTGAGGTCAAGGTGAGAAACAATTTATGTTCTTCCGTAAGGTATTCCTTATAATAATAATATTTTGAAATATTAAAACACTTTTTTGTGTGTAACATAGGAGCGTGTATTCAATTACATGAATGATAACTCAAACAATTATATGCGATATCCCTCACCTCTTTTTTTTGCTTATAACTAACAACAATGCTACTATCACATAAAAAAGCTCACATAATACTTACATACATATATATGCATACTGTTTAGCCCCGCCTGACATGTGGGGCCCACAATATACATGTGTATATGTGAGTATTATGTAATTTTTTTTATGTGATAATAATATTATTTTATAATTAATCACTTTTACGTAAATATATACAAGAATACCAGAGTACTTGCCTTAAAAAATAGGCTTCTCCCAAGTAGATGTTATGACATGGCAGCCAAGTCACTAGTCACTACCATTTGAGCCCCACCATCTCAGTACCTTGATATATATATATAGAGAGAGAGGCCAGATCCTGTCCAGACTCCCGGACAGGTTTAAAATTCGGACCTTTTTTTTTTGTTTTTTTTTTGAAACAACTAAAAAAAAAATTATGGAATTGGAATTTTTACATAATACAGTGTTTTTTGGCGTGATTTGGATGACTATACCAAAATATTTCTGTACAGTCTGGGCAGACTGTACATACATTGGTTGGTATAGGTATTAAAAACACACCCAAAACATTGTATTATGGAAAAATTTCAGTTCCATAATTATTATTTTTTTAGTTCTACAAAAAAAAAATTGGGGTCCGTTTTTTGATCAGGTTCGGACTCCCGGACCTGATCTGTTGTGTGTGTGTATATATATATATATATATATATACACACGTTTTGAATTTTAAATTTACTCTTTATCTAATATACCTTGCATACCTCTTTAAACGACGGACCGGACGACGATTCTTTCCGTCGCTATATATAGAACCATCATCTTAACTTTTAGCGACGACAACATATAGTAACGGACCGAATAGTCACCTGGTCCGTTACTAAAAGGGGTATGCAAGGTATATTAAATAAGAGATAAACTTAAGATCCAAACCGTATATATATATAGAGAGATTGAAAAAGAATCAAAAGCACTTCTTCTTAAATAGCACTATAGCACTCTTTTATATATATATGATGAAAAATATTTATATGTGTAATACATAATATATATGTGTGTGTGTTTCAATTCAACACTGCTGCCCCTTCTATTCTCCCAATCAAAATTCCTGTGAAATTTACAGGAACCCAAAAACCTATTTTCATAAATTAACAGTCTGCCAAATCTCTGGTGTCTGGACTACCAAATTCAACATGGCCTTGAATTGCTATCTTTCCAAACACCCATCAATTTTTCACAACATTAATTCAACCTCAAGAATCAATCAAAGAAGCCCACAAAGATTGCAAATCAACAACACTGAGAAGAGATGTTTGAGGTGCAACACTATTTACCAGGACAAAGATAACTCCCCAACTGGCTTGCTCTTTCCATGGTCACACCAACGGTATGGAAACTATCTCATTTCTCCTCCACATTTTTTTTCCTTTCTTAATTTTTATTTAGCTGTGTTTTATTTATTTATTTTTCTGGGAAAATATCCTTAAATACCCATGTGGGTAGTTGCTATTTCCAGAATATTGATTGATCAACAATTTTTCCCCTTTCTTGATTTTCTTTAGGCTGTGTTTTATTATCTCCCTCTCCTTTTTTCTTTCTTTTTTTTTTATATTTATTTTTGGTGAAAATATCTTTAAATACCCATGTGGGAAGTTTCTATTTCCACAATATTGATCAACAATTTAAGTAATGTGTGCAATTTTATTTTTATTTATTTATCCGTAGAAGTGTTACTTTCATTAATAATTACACTACCCAATAACTATCAAATAAAGGTTGTTCCTAATAAATTTTTTAACCTGACATCGGGGAGGGTAGGAAACAATTTTGGAAATAATTGCATTGAACAATTAAAGGTCTGTTTGTCTACGATGAATTGTAATTCTTGAAAGTAGTGAGTTCTTGAGAACTCAAAGTCTCTGGTTAGAATTCTTAAAATTTAAATAATGTTGGATAAACTTAAACTTGCAGTAATCTTTATTCAAATAGGTAATTTTTTGTATCTAGTTCAAAATTTTCAGCACAATTAGTGTATAGAATTTCCTGTTATATAAATATGCCCATAGTTCATTGGTACAAGTTTATTTTGGAAAAACAAGTACTTTTAATTAAAATATTGATAAGGACAAATTGCTGTTAAGAATTATAGTCATCAGACTGTAACAACAAGTCAAATTTCAAGTCTGAATCAAAATGCACCAACACCCAATGTATCGGGTCATTTTAGCTGTCCACGGGCTCATTCAAAAGATTATTACTAGAGATACTAATCTCGCATGTTACGCTCCCGTCTCCAGCAACCCGATCGGAAGACTTGATCTGAGGTTTCAAGTGTCAATTTTGATACCATATGTAACAAACCGGATCAAATCTTAGGTGCGAGTAAAATCCAAGACCAAATAGTATATCTTGGGTCATTTTAGTCCACCATAGACTCACCCAAAATGGCCATGACTGAAGGTACTACGAGTGAGACTAGTGTTACACAGACCAACCTAAGTTCCAGCATCTCTTCCCCCAGCTGTATGGTGATCCACTTATGTTGTGTAGCCTACCACTAGTGAATTCATGTACCACCAGTCAAACTATTGCTGCCACAAAGGGCAATGTTGTATGACTTCATTGGCGAGTATCATTATTAAAAAATTAGTATAGAAACTCATGCCACTGCACTAGTGTCAATTATATTATTTGGTTAAATAAAAAGTACAGTATTTTCTTTCTAACAGAATGTTACATGAGAATAATTATGGAACGTGTAAAGATGCTTCATTCTAATTGTTGTTTTGCCATCAGAAGAACTATAAATCCTCAATTGTAGTTTGGATTTGTTTTACTGACATTTATATTTAGCCCAGTCTTAGTTTTGAATTTGGCAAGCTGGGGCTAGTTTCTTTCGTACAGTAATTTGGTTATAGCAAGGGTTGTAACAGCATGTATTTGGAGTTTGATTCATCATTCATCCAATTATTATTTTACAGAAAAAAGAAACAAAGCCAAAGTATTAAAGTCTCCTTTAAAATTCATGCATAACATAACTTCCATCTGAAATGATATTCCTGTTTCTTTCATGCATACTAGTGTTTATGTTTAACTGTGTTATCGACAAACCTTAACATGCGTGAAAAAAGGTCAAATGGAACTCGCACTTTGGAATGGAGGGAGTAGTACCTACTGTGCAACAGAGTTTGACTAAGAACTAAATGGGAATAGTTATTATGAACTTTCATCCTTTTGTTTCTTCCTTGGCAGAACATACCAATTGGTCATGTATTGTCCGACTGGTGTCTTGTACACTTTTTACTGCCTTTAAACTGTCTTGATTTCCATTATGATCACATATCCTGCAGTAGGTGTAACATAAATTGGTTTAGAGCTCTCTGTATAAAAGGTGGAGGCTCAATGCGTTGGAGTGACCCTCATATGCAACAAATAGGGTCTTCTTATTTCAAAATTAGATAGTATAAGGTAGGCAGGTTGTAGGTAATATTGCGATCCCATGAACTTGGTAGCCACTCAAGGGTACAGGTGATCGATACTGCCTTGGCGTGGACATTGAGAACTTGGATTGGCAGTTAAAGATCCTTTTCAACACCTCAATGAACTGTTTGTTCATGCTTTGTATGAAAATCCTTTCCATGATATTTCTTAAACTTGTGCATCCAAAAGTGGCCCAATGAGTTGAACTTTACATCGAAAACTCAAATTCCGACGACACAGGTTTACATCTATTGGAGCTGTCCCCAAACAAGATAGAACTCACTAGAATTACTAGTCCAAATCGGCAGATAGTATACGCAGTTTTACTTATTTGGTTTTGTGCTGATTGCTAAAATTTAACTTCAGTTCTCTCACAGTTTTATGCAGATATATTAGTAGAGTATTAGCACCGTTAAAGCATATCTATATTGAGGATCTTAAGCTTTTATCTTTGCAGGAGAGAAGGGATTATTAGCATTGTCTCCACCTCACCAATGTATTGATGGAGAATGGAGTGATCGATCTGGAGTAATTGTGTACAAATGGAATGAGAAGAATAATCGTCCAAACTCCGGGAGAGCAAACTGGAAAAAGAGATGGAGCTGTTGTTCCGAGTATGGCGAAAATGCCCCACCCTGCCGGCAAGGTTGGCATGTATCATATGATGATGGCTTCACCTTGTACTAGTTATACTGGAATCAATAATATCACCAAATCAATTATATCAGCAGAATCACAGAAGAAATGTAGGCACCATTTATCATCCAGAATGACGATGAATAATGTTTCCAGATAACAAAATTTGATTAGATCATGCAGAAACTGAACTGATAAAATCAGAAATTATCTTAGGCTCTGCAGGAGATTGAGAAATATACTATACATACTCCCTTTGTCTGAAAAAATGACAATGGTACTCTTTTTCCATACACGGGAGAAAAATAACAATGATACTCTTTTTTAAAGACAAATAGAGTGTTATGTAAGGGTGTAAACGAATCGAACCGAAGCGAACAGAGAAACTACTCGAATTTGACTCGAAATAATAAATTCGTACTCGAATTCGGATCGAATTCGAATTATATTTGAAAAATCCTACTCAGATTCGACTCGACTCGACTCGAATATGTATTACTCGAATTCAATCCGATTCAACTCGAATATTTTTTCAAACTACTCGCGAGCTTCAAATTCAAGCTCGAATTCGAGTCTCCACATAATAATTAGTTTTATAATAAATATAATTATAAATTGAATTTGTTATTTTACTTAAAAATGAGAAAATATATTTATTATTACACTTTGTAAATATAAAATCACAATTAAAATTAAAAACAAAATAAAATAATAACTAATTATCTTAATTTGATTTAAATTTGTATATATTATAAGAGAATATATCGAACATCTAATCGAATATGTATTAACCGATTATGTATCGAATCACAATCAAAAATTTGAGTAGTTTGAATGTTAAACGAGTCGAGTATAACCTTGCTCAGATATTCTACTCATAGTTTTATTCGAACTATTTTTAATTCTCAGATTTAGATCATATTATTAACGAATCCGAGTCTTGCTCGTATTTTTTCGAGTCGAGCACGAATCGAGTCCGAACTGTGTTAGCTCGTTTACAGCCTTAGTGTTATGTAGTCAGGGCAGATCAGGATCTATTTCCAGTAGGGGCGGATTTTTTTTTTTGCTAAAGTTTAGCGAGGTAGTAGTAGTTTAAGTTTTTTTTTGCCCCTCTAAGTTTAGCTTTTTTATAAATTTGTCCCCTTTAAGTTTATTAAATTTTATTTTTGCTCATCTCATTATAGTTAAGTTGAGCATAGGCTGTGTTCCATTTGCCCTCCACATAGATCCGGCAGTGAATAATGTAGTGACTATTGGGAGCAATGTAACATTCCAGATTTCCTTTCAACCTTATTTTAAAATTCAAAACAATGTAACCATTTCCTTTTAATATTGTTGAAACTGGGGAAACATAGTTGAAGTCCTGAAATTGTTAGCATCAGTACTCAAACTGACTTCATTTATCTCAATAATAAAATATGTGGATCAAGTTGATACAAATTCATTCATATACAAATATATTATTCTCTCTCAACTCTTTAACCAACAACATTATACATCAACAAACTGATCAAAATGATCCAACAGTTTTAAAAGACTCATGAACATGCCTCAAAGGTTCTTGATCTTTAGTCCATTCCGGCGTAGGCGCATTAACAAAATGCGCATAAAGCTTATTCCTCGCACAAGTAACCGATATTAAGCTATGTTTAGCAACTCCATCAATCTCATAAATGTAATACACTTGCCCTTTCTCATCCTTCGTTTCCTCTGAGGTTACATTATCTGCACTAGCAATTAAGTCCTGCAAATCAACATCAGACAATGCTAAGTTGTTCAAAATAGCTTCTTTTGGCGCCAGTTGTCGAATGCCGGAAAGAAACAGCAAGTACTCTTTTTCTGCCTTTTTTTTTGGGTTATAAAATTCACTGTCTGTCCCATTTGTTCCTTTCTCAACTTTGGACACTAGCTTCTCTTTCCATCCCTCCGGCACGTCGTAGATGTATTCGGCGGAGTCTTTCTTGTTGGAGTTGCCACCGTAGCCGCCGTAGTTGGCAGCGCTAGCGGCTGTGCCGTAGTAAGTTTGGTATGATGGGGTGGTTGGGGAGTCTGCTAGGGAGGGTGGTGTGGTAGTTAGGATTGTGGCTGCGGCTAAGGCGGTGGCGGTTAAGGCGGTGGTTAAGGTAGTTGAGGGTGGTTTGGAAGGTGGGATGGTGAGGGATAGTGGTGGTTTTGAAGGGGTTGTGGAGGCGGAGGTGCTGGTCGCGGTGGTGGTGGAGAAGAGGGCAGAGGGGGAGAAAATGGTTGCCATTTTTTGGGATAATTGTGGATACGGTGGATGATGTTGCTTTTTGTGTATGTGTGTGATTTGTGGTGTTTGTTTAAAAATATTTGTCTGTGATGTGAGTCAAGATTTTTTCTTATCATATTAAAAAAAGGAACGCTGAGGTGGTATAGCTGATGAGTGATATTAGGGGTGAACATGGTGCGGTTTGGTGCGGTTTGAATTCTAAATCGCACACGAAACCGCTTAGGTGCGGTTTAAAAAATTCAAAACCGCACCCGAAACCGCTTGTGATTTGTGCGGTTCGATTTTATAGTGTGCGGTGCGGTTTTAATTGGTGCGATTTCGGTTCCTAAAACCAATTGAAACAACAAAAAAGTTTAAGCCTTCAATAAAATTTAACATAAAACTTACATCGAGCAATTAACTTAGTGACAAAGTCGACAATGAGAATTATATCAAGCATGCTTTAAAACTAAAATATGCGCTATATAAAACAACGGAGACTATTCGATAACAAGCAAGAATGTTTATCTAGTTCCCCAAAAATTAAAAGTATATACTGAAGATAGAATAAAATATATTGCAGAGAGGACTAAAAATAATCTATTAGACTATTACAATTATAGCATTGACATTAACCAATGCATCAAGTGCTCGAGCTCCTCAACTATAAGCCCCTCCAATAACGCATCAAACAAATTCAAAATTCCAAAACCCAATTGCTTAATTTTTGACTTTATAACATCTAACATCTTCTTTCAATTGGTGAAAAAATGACAATGCAAGACTGGGATTTTCTCTGAGCGTGTTCAAGTGAAAAGTAACTTTAGAATTTACTAGAGATAATACATACATACACACACATGGTGCGGTTTCGATTTTATGCGGTTTGGTTTTGGCTAGTAACCAAACCGGAACCGTAAATTTGGTTATTCAACCCACCTAAAACCGTCACATACGCCGGAACCGTTGGTGCGGTTTTAATTGGTGCGGTTCGTGCAGTTTTTGGTGCGGTTTCGGTTCTAATTTGGTTACTTGCTCAGCCCTAAGTGATATTGACCAATCATGGTGGAGAATGGTGCCATGTCATCCTGCCTAGTGAGATTTAATTTTAGTCTACATGTAAATTTGGAATGAATCCTAAAGAAAAGTCTCAAGGTGCTAAAATATATATATATATATATATATATATATATATATTCTGTCCGGACTCCCAAACAGGCTTAAAATGCGGACCTTTAATTTATTTATTTTTGTTTTTTTTAAAACAACTAAAAAAAATTATGGAATTGAAATTTTTACTTAATACAGTGTCGGGATCCCTGACTGGATCCGGACTATATATATATATATATATATATATATATATATATATATTTGATTTCAAAATCTTTTCATCTACATACTTTTAGTATCATATAAATGTTATTGTAGAGTTTTAAATTTATTTAATCTCTCATCAATATTTAGTTATACAATGGAGTATTAGTTAAGCAATACATTTTAAAAGGGACTAATATTTTTATATAAAAATCATTGCACATAATATTAATTGATTATTATTATATTAACATAATATAATGTAAAAAAGTATAAACAGTGCAATTATTTTATAACAAAACACATTTTTCGTACAAGATCATGAGCTAATTTGGATAATAAAGAATGCAGGGATTGTAGCGTTGCTCGAATGTCAATTAATGTGTAACTAAAGTAAACTGTGTAAATTATTATACCATCTCTATTAAATTAAATGATAATGTTAGGAGTATCAGTTTTTTTGGTCTTAAATAATGTGACACTCAATGAAATAAAATTTTTATGACAATACCAAATGCACTCAACTAATATAATGATACCACGTCATTTTAAGACATTATTTGAGGAGGGAGGAGGGAGGGAGGAGGGAAATTGAGACTCTTAACAGTATTTTAAATTAAACTGTCAATAAAATATAAGATAAATATGGCATGAGAAATATTGGAGCATAAACTATTAAAAATGAAGATTTTCAGAAATAAACAGGGGCAATATGTAATATTAATAAACTAAATATGTCGATTAGAAATATATTTGGTCAAATTTGATTATTAGATTATAAACAGTTTCAAAAGATAATTATCAAACTGATACTTTTGATTATTTTTATAAAAATAATTTTTTTATAAAAATAATCAAAAGTATCAGTTTGATAATTATCTTTTGAAACTGTTTATGAATAAATATTTATGAATAAATATTTAAATTTCTAGAATTATTTTTTTCAAAATTATGGTGTGGATTTGAGATAATGTTATAGTTGTGGGTAATATTTAGAAATTTTGCAAAGTACGCAAGTTGTTATATAATATTCGATTGATCGGGGAATATTCGTTTTAACAGGGAATATTCGTACGACGGCACAATCATTGGTAGACCTCACAACGGAATTATTGTCGGATTGAGAAAACGACAAAAATATTTTATGAAAATAACGTCGGAAGTTTTACCGTTAACTGTTGAAACACCCGATGTTAAAAGTACAGGAATACGCGTGGTTGCATAGTAGCACACGGTATTGATTATTGATGCTTATGTGAGAAGTCGCTCAGTTTTGTTCAATTATTGCTTCAGTAATTGTTGTATAGTATCTCACGTTATTTGATTCAATTATTGTCGATATTTTTAATATTATTAAATCAATAATTGAGATGACAGAGTTATTAATATTATTATTTATAATATTAACGATGTCTAGAAGTTCTGCCAAGGAGAGGTTTGATCACCTAATTGCGCGCCAATAGGGAGAAATCCTTATTGGAAAGCCCCCTATTTCTTGGGAACGACCTGGTCGATTAATAGTGTGAATTATAATAATGATGATGAAGTTTTGTTTTATTAGTATTATTAAGGTAATAAAACAGAAAAAAAATTATATAAACAGAATACTTTTATAAAGTTATTCGCTTTATTAGACTGTAAATAGAATATATTATATTCTATTATGCATAGTGTTTTGAATAGTAAAATCTTTTTATATAAAACAAAATATTTTTGTAAAGTTATTCATTTTATTAGACTATAAATAGAATATATTATATTTTATTATGCATAGTGTTTGCATAGTGCCTGCATAGTATTTGCATAGTAAAATCTTTTTATATAAAACAGAATACTTTTATAAAGTTATTCGTTTTATTAGACTATAAATAGAATATATTATATTTTATTATGTATAGTATTTGTATAGTGTCTGCATAGTGTTTGCATAATAAAATCTTTTTATATAAAATAGAATACTTTTATAAAGTTATTCGTTTTATTAGATTATAAATAGAATATATTATATTTTATTTAAAAGATTTTATTTTATTAGAATATTTTATAGTAAACCAATCTGGACCGTCCATTTAAAAGTAAATCAATCTGGACAGTTCAGGAATTAGTTACTATTCAGTCCATTCTCCTATAAATAGAAGCTCATTCCTTCATTATTTCTTACGAATTCACTAAAACTCTAGAGAGAGAAACTATAGAGAGAATTCTTCTTCTATAATCTTGAGCGTATTTTCTTTAGAGTTTAAGAAAGCTTTGAGCGTAGTGCAAGTTTCTTCAAGTATATCCCTGCCCTACCCATCGGAGTACTCTTCTTTATAAGGTAAGGGGTACTATTTCTTTTGTATTCATGAAGAGAACTTCTGTTATTCCATTCTTTATTATTCTGTTGGAATAACTTGTATACGCGGGATACCCTATACTTGGTGAAATTCTTCTGTTGTTCCATTCTTTATTATTATGTTGGAATAATCTGTTTATGCGAAGTACCGCATACATGGTGAAATTCTTCTGTTATTCCATTCTTTATCATTATGTTGGAATAACCTGTCTATGCGAAGTACCGCATACATGGTAAAATTCTTCTGTTATTCCATTCTTTATTATTCTGTTGGAACATCCTGTCGGTGCGAATTTCGCCTGACCTGGTTTTTATTATTCTGTTAGAATATCCTGTCTGTGCGTTTACGTATGACCTAGTTCCATTATTTATTATTCTATTCCAGTCTGTACGTTTACGCATGACCTGATTCCGTTATTTATTATTCTATTGGAATAACTTGTATGTGCGGTCTAACGCATTCCTGGTGATTTCTTTTGTTATTCCATTCTTTATTATACTCAGTTGGTTAAAGTTTTAACTTCTATACTCCATGAAATAAGTGGAATATCCTTGATATTTGCACTTCATCCAGTATCTTTTCATGGAAATATTCTTCTGAGCATTCTTGAATTTTACCCTACAAAGCAGTATCATGTTGACAATTTGGACGTTATTGGTTCCTAGATAAATTAATTCTTCAACTTGTTTTATTGAATTCTTATATCATTGTCATCATCCTCATGTTTATATTATGTTGAAAGTCATTTGTGGCATGTAGTGCATAGATGGACTTGGTATGATTATAACCAGGGATTAATCGGTATAATCATGACCGTAATGTTACAGATGATGTGGTAAAAGTCCTCATTGGCCCATAGTGCATTGATGGACAGTTGTTGGCATGATCATGACCATTGATGAATACACGAATATCTTTGGCCCGTAGTGCATGGATAATTTGTGGTCGTGATATTAGTGAATATCCTTGGTCGTAGTGCAGGGATGATGTAGATTATTTATTAAGTTGAGTCTCAGCGATAAAAGTGATGAAAAACCTTTTTAAATCATAAAAGATAGTAGATTTTATTCTCTACTTGACTTTTTTAATGGATTTTTTATTCTGCTGCAGTTAAATTTGATGTCTATTGTATTTTATCAGTTTAACATTGTTGAAGACTAATGATAATTTATTCTGCATTATCTTAGTCATAATATTTCTTACGGGGCTAGTTGAGCTGACCCTTTTACTTTCATTGTTCTCTTCAGGAAATAAGAACGTAGCAGGGACTAGTCGGGGAACGGAGTGACGGTCCAGATAATAGCATTAGTAGTCCTCACTATTCTGTTAAATAGTGTGATAATTAATGTAATGAGGACTCAATTGAGTGTGGATATTTTCTAGATGACAATATTTGTATTAAAACTCACAACACATGTTTTGTCGTATTTTACACGAGTGTTGTATAATTAAGTTGTATTTGAATTTTGTACCATGTATTTGGCGACTCAAGATGGGTGATGTATACCTATTTTAGGGGCGTCACAGTTGGTATCAGAGCTTAGGGATATGATCCATAGCTGAGATGTGAGACAAGAACTAGGAGGGGAGAAACGGGGAATTCCTTCGCTAGTATGACCTACCTAAGTTTATTTGGTATTTAATTGGTCGGTCAGAGTATAGAGATAATATGTGATATGTTAATTAACCCTTTTTGTGGCAGTATTTGAAAATGGCATCCGAAAATGTTGAAAACATCAATGGAGCACAGGAGACCATTAAGTCTCCACATATCAATAATCAGGATAATGTGCATCAAGAAGGCGACAATCCTCAGGCAAACAACAACACTGACCAAATGATGAACGATGGAATGTTCAGAGGCTTTATGCAATTCATGCAACAACAGGTAAGAGAGACTCTTGTTCAAAATATAGGTGGAAATAATGGCAACCCACGGTCGGTCACCGCTAAGCAGTTCAAAGAGTTGGGACCACCGGAGTTTTTGGGAAAGCCAGAACCACTTAAGGCGGAGACGTGGTTAAAACAGATCAACAAGATATTTGATGTCTTGGGATGCTCCGAGGAGCAAAAGGTTCCCTTTTCCACCTTCATGTTGCGGGCAGAGGCAGATTACTGGTGGGAATCTGTAAAGCGTACTCAACCTGCCGCACTGAAGATGTCTTGGGAGAAGTTCCAAGAACTATTCAACGACAAGTACTTTCCCGAAAGTATTCGTCACATGAAAGAGGTAGAGTTCATTAAACTGGAACAAAACAACATGATCGTGTCGCAGTATGAAGCCAAAGTTTGTCGAGTTTTCCAGGTTTGCGTCCCATTTGGTTAATAATGAGGAGAGAATAACACGGATGTTTCTAAGAGGTTTGAAACCCAATATACGTCAATATCTCATTTCTCACAAACTTTGTTTATATTCAGATGTTGTGAATAGGGCTTAGTTATTGGAGCGCGATAATGAGTCAGCACAACCAAAAGGCAACGACCAACAACACGATAATAATCGTACTGGTGGCAACGGTCATCGGAACAATAATAACCATCGTGGGGGAAATTATCATGCCATGAATGGTAACAACTTCGGTGGTAATCATGGCCAAGATAATAGAAGTGGAAATTTCAAGAAGAGAAGGTTCAATAATGATGGAAAGACAGCAGCACCAGCATCCATTTCAAAGGAAGAAGAACGACCACCAGTCGTATGTTTCAAATGCGGACAGGAGGGACACATCCGTCCAAACTGTACGCAGCAATCCAAAGCGTGTTTTAATTGCGGAAGAGAAGGTCACCTAGCTCAATTTTTTCGTATGGTGAAGTCAAGTCCAGCTGGGATGGTGATGCCAAAGGATGTCCCAGACAAGCCAAAGCCGGTAGTTTAAGAGAGAGCGTTTTTTTTTTCGTGACGAGGAACCTGAATAAAATTATCACGGGTAAGTTAATCATCAACTCTTGCGAAGTCTATACCGTGTTAGATACCGGTTCTACTCACTCTTTTATTTCACCTAGTTGTGTTCAATGTTTGAATTTAACTCCGGAGAAGTAAGACTTTGATTTATCTGTTGAAACTCAGTTGGCCTTCGTTACGTCCACTATTTATAAATCTTGTTTGATTCAAATCAACACTTTCACGTTACCTGTCGATCTTATCACTTTGAAAATACTTGTCTTTGATGTGATTTTAGGAATCGATTGGTTAAATACTCATCATACTTTTAGTAAGGTTGTTAGCTTTCATATTCTTAACCAACCTGTTAAGCGAATTCAAGCAACCAAACCACTAAAGTCAAACATTGTCATATCAAGCCATAAGAAAGAGCCCTGAGCCTTTCGCTGGTGACTTCCAAGTATTGGAATACACCGAAGCTAGAATATCTGTAGGGGCAGGGGCGGACCTGCCTTAGGGCAGGGGGCACCTGACCCCACTGAATTTTTAGGGGGGTCAGGGATCATATTAGGAGGGGAAAAAATTAAGAGGGTCATATTAGAAAAAAAAATTAAGAGGGTCTAAAGTGAACATGTATACTAAGAAACATGACCCCACTGTATTATGTTATATATATACTAAGTGAGCAGACTGTAAGACCCCAGTTTTTATAAATAAAAATGAATTTTCATAATTATTATTTTTGAATATTATGGAATAAATTTGATAAAATATATAGTTGTGGGTAATATTTATAAATTTTGCAAAGTACGCAAGTTGTTATAAAATATTCGTTTGGTCGGGGAATATTCTTTTTGTCGGGGAATATTCGTACGACGGCACAATCATTGGTGGACCCCACAACGGAAGTATTGTTGTAGTTAGAAAACGACAAAATTATCTTTCTATAAAATAACGGCGGAGGTGTTACCGTTAAAACTGTTGAACTACTCGGTAGTAAAAGTACAGTAATACGCGTTGTTGCATAGTAGTACACGGTATTGATTATTGATGCTTACGTGAGAAGTCACTCAGCTATACTCAATTATTGCTACAGTAATTGCTGCATCATATCTCTTATATTATTAATTCAATTATTGTCACAGTATCATCTGTATAATATGTTATATTATCTAAACAATAATTGAGACGACAAGTTATAAATGATTAATAATTGTTGAAAGATTAAATATGTGTTGATTAAAATAAAATAAAATGATTTCTGGTAATTTTTATTCAATCCTTGATGTATATAAAGAGTCTATTATTAGACGTTTGTGGTAAGTTTAATTATTTATGGGGGCCATATGTCATCATCTAAGAGTCTCTTTCATAAATAGTAATTACCTTCGTAAATAGTAATTACCTTCGTAAATAGTAATTACCTTCGTAAATAGTAATTACTTTCGTAAATAGTAATTACCTTCGTAAATAGTAATTACCTTCGTCAATAGTAATTACCTTCGTAAATAGTAAATACTTTCGTAAATAGTAATAAATCTTCTATAAATAGAGGCCTAGGGCTTCATTATTTTTCACGAATTCGTTCAAGCTATAGAGAGAGAAAGTATAGAGAGAGTAATAGAGAAAGAAGAAGAGTATTCGGTTACTACACTACTGCAGTATTCAATCTCCTAATACGGTAAGGGGTGTTATTCTTTCTTCTTGAAGAGAACTTATGTTATTCCATTCTTTGTTATTCTGTTGGAATAACCTGTAAAAGTGGCATACCCTATACATGATCTGTATACGCGGTGTACCCTATACTTGGTGAAATTCTTATGTTATTCCATTCATTGTTATTTTGTTGGAATAACCTGTATACGCGGAATACCCTATACTTGGTGACATCCATTTACTATTCTGTCTTTATATTTCTGTCGGAATATCCTGTCTGAGCTATACGCCGGACCTGGTTCCATTCCTTATTATTCTGTTGGAATATCTTATCTGTGTGTTTTACATCGGATCTGGTTTCGTCTTTATTATTATTCTGTTGGAATATCCTATCTGTGTGTTTTACACCGGATCTGGTTCCGTCTTTATTATTCTGTTGGAACATCCTGTCGGTGTGAATTTCACCTGACCTGGTTCCGTTATTTATTATTCTGTTGGAATAACCTGCCTGTGCGGTCTATCGCATGCATGGTGATTTCTTTTGTTATTTCATTCTTTATTATACTCAGTAGGTTAAAACTTTAACTTCTATACTCCATGAAATTAGTAGAATATCCTTGATATTTGCGCTTCATCCAGTATCCTTTCATGAAAATATTCTTCTGATCATTCTTGAATTTTACACCACAAAACAGTATCGTGTTGACAATTTGGACGTTAATAATTTCTGGATAAAATAATTCTTGAACTTGTTTTATTGAATGATTATATCATTGTCATCATCCTCATGTTTATATTTTGTTGAAAGTCATCTGTGGCCTGTAGTGCATAGATGGACTTGGTATGATTATGACCAGGGATTATTCGGTGTAATCATGACCGTAATATTACAAATGATGTAAAAATTAAAAGTTCTCATTGGCCGTAGTGCATTGATGGACAGTTGTTGGCATGATCATGACCACTAATGAATACACAAATATTCTTGGCCGTAGTGCATGAATAATTGTGGTCGTGATACTAAAGAATATCCTTGGCCGTAGTGCGGGGGTGATTCGATGATGTGGAATATTTATTAAGCTGAGTCTCAGCCATAACGATGATGAAAAACCTTTTAAATCATAAAAGATAGTAGTTTTTATTTTCTACTTGACTCTTTTAATGGATTGCTGGTTCCGCTGCAGTTAAACTTGATGTTTATTATATTTTATCAGTTTAACACTGTTGAAGGCTAATGATAATTTATTCTGCATTATCTTAGTCATAATATTTCTTACTGGGCTAGTTGAGCTCACCCTTTCTTTCACTGTTCTCTTCAGGAAATGAGAATATAGCTGGGACGAGTCGGGGAGCGGAGTGATGGACCAGAGAATAGTATTAGTAGTCCTCATTATTCTGTTAAATAGTGTGACAATAATTGTATTGAGGACTCCTTTTGAGTTTGTATGATCTCTAGTAGACAATTATTGTATTCAAACTCACAGTTGTATTTTGTCGTATTATGCACGACAGTGGTATTAGTAAGTTGTATTTGAATTCTGTACCATGTATCTGACGACTCAAGATGGGTGATGTATACCTAATTTTGGGGGCGTCACACAGACACTAGGCAACAATCCCTAATTCTCAAATCTCACTAAGGTGGTGTTTGATAAAATTTAGTGTTAAGACTTGAATAGTTTAGACGTCTGAATAATATAGAGTATCTGAATAGAATTGTATCTGAATGAAAAAATGTTGTTTGATGATTACTTTTTTCAAAATGTCTGAATAAAAATATTTTACCATTTTAACCTTCTAAACAAAACTATAAAATAAAATAAAAAAATAAAACAAAATATTTTCTTCTTCATCTGCCCCCATCCCCGCCGCCCCCCTCCTCGCCGGCCCTCCTCCCCCTCCACTACTCCGTCCCCTCCCCTCCCCTCCCCTCCCTCCCTCCCTCTCTCCCTCCCCTCCCCTCCCCTCCCCTCCACTCCACTACCTGAATAGTGGATATAGATCCAGCATGAAGGTCAGTACTCTTTTGTCAATGTGCAGATGTAGTATAGCCAGTAGTGGCTTCGACAAGAGCCTGGTCCAAAAATTGCAACAAAAAAAATAAAATTGCTAGAGCCTTGGTCAAGTACTAGCAACTCTGTAGAGACATGGAAGAGTGCTGGATCTTTTTATTAGATCAAACACAAAAAAAAACAGAGGTGTGGGGGTTGGAGGGTCTACCATTCTTTTATAAGTCTCTATCTGCAAGACTTGGTAACTCTTAATTGAGAGAAATTGAGAAAAGGTCAAGAAATTGAGAAGGTCTTATCCATGGAGAAAATGCAAGTAGATTGTAGAGAAGTTTATGAGACTAGGAATGAATGAAGCCAGATATACCAGCAGTAGGTTATTTGATAGTTTCCCATGGAGCTTCATCTTCTTCTGCCTCGGAAATGATATCCAGCATGGATTCAAGATGGGGCTGGTGGTGGCGGTGGTGGTGGTAGATCTGGTAGTGGTGGTGGTGGTGGATAGGAAAGGAAAATGATAATATTAATGAGGGTATTTTTGTCCAAAAAATAGCAACTCTCATTCAGACATGCCTCTTAATCCTACAGACTTGATTTTGTAGCTTAACCATCTAGAGGCATTAAGAGGTAAAAAAAAAAACAACACACCGCCTCTGACCGAATCAGAGGCGGTCCATTCAGAGACATTAAGAGCTAAACAAACACCACCTAAGTCATTAAGCCAACTTTTCTATTCTTCTATATTGTGGATATAGAGAAACGATTCCAATTTTTCGAGTATAGAAGGAATTGGGGAATTGGCTCAAATGTTGGTTCAGAAAATAAAGGATGATGTGTATTCCCAAGTCTATTTATTGCTGAAATTGGCTCTACTTTTGCCCGTTGCTACTGCAACTGTTGAAAGGACATTTTCAGTCATAAATATCATAAAGAATGAACTCCGTAACCAAATGGGAGATAAATGGATGAATGATTGTTTAGTAACATACATTGAGCTTGATATTTTTGTAACTATAAAAAATGAGGTTATATCATGCAACAATTTAAAGCAATGAAACCTTGAAAAATGTTATTATAAATAATATTTGAGGATTGTTTAGTTTTGTAAGTTATTTTATGAAATTTTTATTTGTAAGAAATTTTTTTTCCAAGTTTGACCCCACTGAACAATCCGTCTGGATCCGTCCCTGCGTAGGGGACGTCGTGAATAACGGTGGAAAGTTGGTAGGTATCAATGTGATGTAGTATCCAAGTCTTGGATGGTAGTCACAGTTTTGAATGATATTTCTATTTTTAATAAATTTCCTGACGTATTCCTGAAGACTTCTTAGCCTACCCCTAAAGCGTGAAATCAAATTTTGTATTGACCCCAGTACAAAACCCATTTCTAAAAACCTCAAATATTTTCTTCACCCAAAACGAACGTAACATGCGCCAAAGATGTTGGCTCGAGCTGTTGAAGATTACGATCGTACCATTCAATATCATTGTGGAAGAGCGAACGTGGTAGCTGACACATTGAGTAGAAGATCATATGCGGGTACGAGTGTGATATTGTCAACGCAAAGGCCCATTTTGTGTGTCTTGCAAAGTATGGAGATAGAGTTAAAGACTCCAAGGACCCATGTGATGATGGCGAATATACGAGTAAAATCAACTTTAATCGATAAAGTTAAAGCCGTGTAAACTACATACTCAGAGCTGATGCATGTGAAGAAGAAGGTTCAAGATGGCGTTATTCTAGAAGCAAGAATCGGTGAAGAGAGGAAATCTCAACCCTCAATTTAATTGGCCCATTTGAAATCCTCGATCTAGTAGGAACAATGGCCTGTAGACTCGTTTTACCTCCAAATATATTGCGTGTTCATAACGTTTATCACGTATCAATGTTACATAAATATGTAGATAACCCGAACCACATTATTGTTTCAGAACCGAACGAAATAGCGGAAGATTTAACGTATGAAGAGGTTCCTGTTCAAATCTTGGATAAGAAGGAACATATTCGACACTCAAAGGTTATACCTCAAGAGTTAGAATCTGAAATGAAGTTAATGTATCCTCATCTGTTCGGCATACCAGGTACGTACGTAAATTTCGAGGGCAAAATTTCATAAGGAGGGAGATTGTGAAACCCCAAATTTTATGAATAAAGATTTAAATTTCTCGAATTATTTTTTTCAAAATTATGGTGTGGATTTGAGATAATATTATAGTTGTGGGTAATATTTAGAAATTTTGTAAAGTACGCAAGTTGTTATATAATATTCGATTGGTCGGGGAATATTCGTTTTAACAGGGAATATTCGTACGACGGCACAGTCTTTGGTGGACCCCACAACAGAATTATTGTCAAATTGAGAAAATGACAAAAATATTTTATGAAAATAACGGCGAAAGTTTTACCATTAACTGTTGAAACACCCGGTGTTAAAAGTACAGGAATACGCATGGTTGCATAGTAGCACACGGTATTGATTATTGATGCTTATGTGAGAAGTCACTCAGTTTTGTTCAATTATTGCTTTAGTAATTGTTGCATAGTATCTCATGTTATTTGATTCAATTATTGTCGATATTTTTTATATTATTAAATCAATAATTGAGATGACAGAGTTATTAATATTATTATTTGCAATATTAACGATGTCTAGAAATTTTGCCAATGAGAGGTTTGGTCACCTAATTGCGCGCCAATAGGGAGAATTCCTTATTGGAAAGCCCCCTATTTCCTGGGAACGACCTGGTCGATTAATAGTGTAAATTATAATAATGATGATGAAGATTTGTTTTATTAGTATTATTAAGGTAATAAAACAGAAAAGCTTTTTATATAAACAGAATACTTTTATAAAGTTATTCGTTTTATTAGACTATAAATAAAATATATTATATTCTATTATGCATAGTGTTTTGCATAGTAAAATCTTTTTATATAAAACAGAATACTTTTATAAAGTTATTTATTTTATTAGATTATAAATAGAATATATTATATTTTATTATGCATAGTATTTGCATATTAAAATCTTTTTATATAAAACAGAATATTTTATAAAGTTATTCCTTTTATTAGACTATAAATAGAATATACTATATTTCATTATGTATAGTATTTGCATAGTGTCTGCACAGTGTTTGCATAGTAAAATCTTTTTATATAAAAAAGAATACTTTTATAAAGTTATTCGTTTTATTAGATTATAAATAGAATATATTATATTTTATTTAAAAGATTTTATTTTATTAGAATATTTTATAGTAAACCAATCTGGACTGTCCGTTTAAAAGTAAATCAATCTGAACCGTTCAGGAATTAGTTACTATTCAGTCCATTCTCCTATAAATAGAAGCTCATTCCTTCATTATTTCTTACGAATTCACTGAAACTCTAGAGAGAGAAACTATAGAGAGAATTCTTCTTCTATAATCTTGAGCGTATTTTCTTTAGAGTTTAAGAAAGTTTTGAGCGTAGTACAAGTTTCTTCAAGTAAATTCCCGCCTTACCCGTCGGAGTACTCTTATTTATAAGGTAAGGGGTATTATTTCTTTTGTATTCATGAAGAGAACTTCTGTTATTCCATTCTTTATTATTCTGTTAGAATAACTCGTATATGTGGGCTACCCTATAATTGGTGAAATTCTTCTGTTATTCCATTCTTTATTATTATGTTGGAATAACATGTCTATGCGAAGTACCGCATACATGGTGAAATTCTTCTGTTATTCCATTCTTTATCATTATGTTAGAATAACCTGTCTATGCGAAGTACCGCATACATGGTAAAATTCTTCTGTTATTCCATTCTTTATTATTTTGTTGGAACATCCTGTCGGTGCGAATTTCGCCTGATCTGGTTCCGTTATTTATTATTCTGTTGGAATATCATGTCTGTGCGTTTACGCATGACCTGGTTTCATTATTTATTATTCTGTTGAAATATCCTGTCTGTGCGTTTACGCATGACCTGGTTCCGTTATTTATTATTCTATTGGAATAACCTGCCTGTGCGGTCTATCGCATGCCTGGTGATTTCTTTTGTTATTCCATTCTTTATTATACTCAGTTGGTTAAAGTTTTGACTTCTATACTCCATAAAAATAGTGGAATATCCTTGATATTTGCGCTTCATCTAGTATTTTTTTCATGGAAATATTCTTCTGGGCATTCTTGAATTTTACTCTACAAAGCAGTATCATGTTGACAATTTGGACGTTATTGGTTCCTTGATAAATTAATTATTAAACTTGTTTTATTGAATTCTTATATCATTGTCATCATCCTCATGTTTATATTATGTTGAAAGTCATATGTGGCATGTAGTGCATAGATGGACTTGATATGATTATGACCAGGGATTAATCGGTATAATACACGAATATCTTTGGCCCGTAGTGCATGGATAATTTGTGGTCTTGATACTAATGAATATCTTTGGCAGTAGTGCAAGGATGATGTGGATTATTTATTAAGCTGAGTCTCAGCGATAAAAGTGATGAAAAACCTTTTTAAATCGTAAAAGATAGTAGATTTTATTCTCTACTTGACTCTTTTAATGGATTGCTTATTTCGCTGCAGTTAAACTTGATGTCTATTGTATTTTATCAGTTTAACATTGTTGAAGACTAATGATAATTTATTATGCATTATCTTATTCAAAATATTTCTTACTGGGCTAGTTGAGCTCACCCTTTTACTTTCATTGTTCTCTTCAAAAAATGAGAACGTAGCAGGGATTAGTCAGGGAACGGAGTGACGGTCCAGATAATAGCATTAATAGTCCTCACTATTCTATTAAATAGTGTGATAATAAATGTAATGAGGACTCAATTGAGTGTGGATATTGTCTAGATGACAATATTTGTATTAAAACTCACAACACATGTTTTGTCATATTTTACACGACTGTTGTATAACTAAGTTGTATTTAAATTTTGTACCATGTATTTGGCGACTCAAGATGGGTGATGTATACCTATTTTGGGGGCGTCACAATAATTATATACAAACTTCAAAAATTAATTACATTGATTTTGTAGTCAAAATAATCTCGTACCATAATATATCTGGGAATAATAGTAATTAGTGAAACAAAAATATTTTTACAAGCCATTGAAGTAACCCATCTCGAACGGTCCAAAGATGAAAATCTTTGTAATATTCAGAACCATTCATGAACATCACAACAAAAATAATTAAAACATTTATGGTACATAAATAAAAGTTGCACGACAAGGCGGGATAAATGGGAGTTTGATAATAAAGATGTACAAACAAGAACCAATCCCAATGAAAAGGCGAGATAAATTGGATTGGAAATATAAGCAATTACCAAATACTTTAAAACTGAGATAAACATGTTTGACTGCTTATAACCAATACCAAATATCTAGTCGCTCAATACCACATCTGTGATGCCCCCAAAATAGGTATACAACACCCATTCTGAGTCACCAAATACATAGTACAGAAACAACTATAACTTTATTAATACAGTTATCATGCAAAATACGACAACACATAAACAGTGAGTTTAAATACAAATATTGTCATCTAGACAATATTCACACCCAAATAAGTCCTCATTACAATTATTAATACACTATTTTACAAAATAGTGAGGACTTCAAAAACAAATTCCTAGAACCTTCATTCCATACCCCGACTAGTACTCGTTACATTCTTGCCTCCTGAGAAGAAAAATGGAACAAAAAGGAAAAGGGTGAGCTCAACTAGCCCAGTAAAAAATATTATGACTAAGATAATATAGAACAATTTATCGTTAGTTTTTAACAGAAAAAAATCTGATAGAATATAATAGATAATAAGTTTCAGATCAATATTCACAGCGGAAATAATAATTCATAGAAGAGTTACGTAGAGAATGAAATCTACTATTATCTATGAATTTAAAAGTCTATCATCAATATTTTATCCCTGTAACATCAATCAATATACATCTTGAATCAAATATTTATCTTTGCACTACAGGCCAAAGATATTCATCAGTTGATCATGTTTATCTCAACACCTGTTCATCTTTGCACTACGAGCCAAAGATATTCATCAAAAAATCATTCATCTTTGCACTACAGGCCAAAGATATTCAGTAATATCATCATTTAGGACTGAGGATGATGAAAAATATTTTTAAAAAAATGAATCCAGTGAAATAAAAGAAAAAAAAATAAGGATTCGTACTTTAAACAATCCCAGTTCAAAAATACTTCACAAATAATCATAGTGGAGTAAAATTCAAGAATGAAGACCAAAACATAGATACAATCAAAGCTAGTATCCATAATAGATATTTTGGACAAAAATGAAAATTTAATTTTTCTTTGAATAGTGTCGTATTCGTGAATAGTACCGTATACGTGAATAGTGACGTATATGTGAAAATAGTAACCCTGACACTAAAAACAAGAATTTCACAGGAAAAATATTACCAATATTTCGACATAATGATATTGAAAGTAATAATATCATTTTTAAAAAAATATCCCTTACCTTGAAAAGACAGTACTTCTGACTGGAATACTGGATATAGTGCTGAAGGGAACTTGCACCGTATAGCAACACTCAAAGTATCAAAATACTCACAATAATACGCTCGATAATATAAAGAGAAAAGATTTCAGTTTCTGGTGTGATTTTCAATTCTAACCTAAGCACCCTATTTATAGGAAATTGCTTAGAATACCAAAGCAGAAAATTTAATAAAATATTAATATAAATAAAAAACATTCATGCCCACCTAAGACGAACTGAATTCAACATGTTTACAACATTTTTGGGGCCCACCTAAACAATTAAAATGTTTTTCTTAAAAAAAATAACTAAAACTTCAAAAATCAATTATTCTGGAACTTCAATACCTCATAATAAATAGCCCTTTTATCAGAAAAATTCAAATCTTATGTCCATTTCATAGGAAATTCAATTCTCTACAACTTTATAAGTTTAAGTTTTTCCAAATTCCAAGCAGAAGTTGGCCGAAATCCACATACAGACGATTTTACAGGCTATAATCAAATTTCAGTCAAAAAATGAGTCCCACAAACATGAAAAACATGTTTTAAATATTTTTAATAACAAAAATGTTCTTCCTCCTCATTTATTCATATATCCCACATTCATTGTAAAAATATCACCATTATTATATTATTAAAATATAATAATATATTTAAATAAATTATTTTATCGAAAAAGATAAAATATCAATTTTCAACAATCGTCACATTAAAAATTTTCTCCATCTATATCCACATAAAATGAATATTTTCCTTACCATATAAATCTATAATTAATTATTCACAAATAATATTATAGAATCACAATACTGACAATCAGGCAGTTTCCAAGAAAGAGAGGGTTTCCAATAAGGATTTCTCCTTACTAACGCGCAATTAGGTAACCAAACCTCTCCTTAGACAGATCTTTCTAGATATTGCCAATAATGCTATCAAATAATATTATTCAAATAATATGAATTATTGATCTGATAATGGAAAATATTGTGCAGTGATAATTATTGAAACAACAATAATATAAAATATCAACTTAGCAATTATTGAATCAATAAAATATAATATTGAACATTAATTACTGTAACAATTATTGAGTAGTGCCTTCTTACGTAAGAATCAATAATTAGTGCAATATCGTGTGCTACTGTGTTTTAACCACCGGTATTCCAATAATATTAACGGTAACAACTACGACGTTATTTATAAACAACTTATACTTGTCGTTTTCTTCATCCAATCGCTTTTCGTTATGGGCCCACACAAGGTTGCGCCATCGTACGAATATTCCCTGACAGTAAGAATATTCCACGACCAAATGAATATTCCCTGACAACAATGAATATTTTATAACCACTTGCTTATTTGAAATATTTGCGCATTTTACCCATAACTAACCACATTAATCAAATCAACCCTTACTATTTCAAAATAATAACTAGAGGAAATTCAATTTCATTTAATAATAAGTTGGGGTCTTACAACCTCCGCTCCTTATGAAATTTCATCCTCGAAATTGACGTACATACCTGGTGTTTCGAAAAGGTGAGGATACCTCGCTTTCATTTCCGTTTCCAACTTCCAGGTCATTTTCTCTATAGCATGGTTCCTTGAAAAAACTTTGACTTGTGGTATGACCTTTGTGCGTAGGACATGCTCATTCCTATCCAAGATCTTGACAGGTACCTCTTCGTATGTTAAGTCTTCGGCTATCTTGTCCGGTTCTAACTCAATAACGTGGTTCAGATCTTTCACAAATTTACGAAGCACAGATATGTGAAAAACATTATGAACACGAGACATACTTGGAGGTAACGCGAGTCTATAGGCTACATTTTCTACTCGGTCAAGAATCTAAATGGACCAATAAATCGTGGATTGAGTTTTCCTCTTTTCCCAAATCTTGTAACTCCCTTCCATGGAGCAACACGCAACAATACATGATCCCCAATACTAAATTCCACGTCCATTCGATGAAGATACGCATAACTCTTTTGTCGATCTTGTGCCATTTGTATATGTTGTCGAATTATTTGGATCTTTTCCGTAGTCATACGTACCAACTCTGGTCCTAACAATGTTGCTTCACCCACCTCATCCCAACATACTTGAGAGCGACACTTTCGTCCATATAATGCTTCAAATGGAGCCACACCTATACTTGTCTGATAACTAATATTCTAGGATAATTCTACTAATGGTAAATACTTATCCCAACTCCCTTTGAAGTCTAGGACACAGAGTCTTAATAGATCTTTAAGAGTTTGAATAGTCCTCTCTGATTGTCCGTCCGTTTAAGGATAGTATGCCGAACTGAATCGTAAATCCGTACCCATAGCTTTTTGCAAGCTAACCCAAAATCGTGAAGTGAATCTTAGGTCACGATCCGAAACTATGGATACTGGCATGCCATGTAATCTCATAATCTCATTTACGTACATACGAGAAAGATGTTCAAGGGAATAAGTCTCCCGTATTGGCAAGAAATGAGCAGACTTAGTTAATCTATCAATAATAACCCAAATAGCATCTATGCCTTGAGAAACTGTGGGAAGACCCGTAACGAAATCCATGGTAATGTGTTCCCACTTCCATTTCGAAATCTCAAGTGGTTGCAACGGACCCTTAAGTACTTGATGCTCCGCCTTTACACGTTGACAAGTTAAACACCTCGAGATAAATTTCGCGATCTCTCCCTTCATATTTGTGACGCCCCCAAAATAGGTATACATCACCTATTTTGAGTCGCCATATACATGATACAGAATACAAATATAACTTAATAATACAGATGTCGTGTAAAATACGAAAAAATATAAATTAAGAGTTTTAATAAGAATAATGTCATCTAGACAATATCCACACTCAAAGGAGTCCTCATTACATTTATTGTCACACTATTTAACAGAATAGTGAGGACTACTGTTAGTTCCCAGTAGGCACAATATATATCTAGAAGGGGGGGTTGAATAGATCTTTAGAATTTTAAATTACTTTTACTCTATTAAGTTGTATTGCTCATTAAGTAGCTCATGACAAACTTAAGAATCTTTTCAAGCACATCGGAATAAGTAAAAGATCCCCTTCATTGATATATTCATAATCACACATACATTATTTGTAGATTTACTTCAGTAGTAAGCAGTTAAGACATTCATAGCAGTTATAGCAGTTAATGTACATAATGTAAATAACATAAAGCAAAAGACACAAGGGGTTTTAAGTGGTTCAGAGACTCAAGCTCCTAATCCACTCTTCTGCTTTCAACTAGCAGGATTTCCACTAAGGAAGGGCAGCACCCTGAATCACTAAGATTTATTCAAGGCCAGCAGCCTTGGGACTTCAGTTCACTAAAAACTCTTCAAGGCCAGCAGCCTTGGAACTTCTCTAGTTCCCTAGGAACTCTTCAAGCCCAGCAGGCTTGGAACTTCATTTAATCCCTCCGGACAAGGACCCCTCAGGCCCTGGCTTCTTGTTATTGAGTTGTTTATTGGAGTTGGTACTGAGCTGCTAAGATGTCATTAAGCTCTGAACATCTTGTGTACTTAGCAGCTTGGTGTGGTCCTCTTGGCTTTTAGCTTTGAGTCCGGACCACTTCTTCTTTAGTACAGCTGATCGTCATTCTTTTCTGTTCAATTTCATCTGGTATCAGCTGTGCACCATCACCATCTGGGTTTGTTAAGTCTCTGAGATTTTGGTAGACTTTTTCTGGCACTTAGCAATCCCTGAACCCTTCTTGAATACTTTGCAGACATGGTTCTGCACTTGTTCAGTTTCAACTTTCGATTTATGGTGATTCGTAGAGTGGCTCTCTTGATCTTCTTTGTACTCAACCACTCTTCTGAATTCTATCTTCTTGGCCTTCTCGGCTCTCAGCTTGGCTGCCATCTTTAGTGGCATTCTCATCTTTGTTGAGTGAAGCTTTGATCTGTTTGATTCCTTCTTCAAAGCTGCTTCACTTCCACCTTGGTAGTCTCACTATCACTGAGACTTGTTCTATTGATCTTTTGTGGAACTCGTAGAGTCAACTATAACATTCACAAACTCAACGATTCTTTAACTTTTCAATTATCAGCCCCTCTTGATCTTTGAAGCTTTGTTGATTTATACTGTTTCCCAATCTTCCCGTTGGAAAGTAGCCGTTGAAAGCTATTCAAATTTCTTTGCAGATCTCGAGTTATTTGGTGCAGACTGCATATGTGACATGACATCTTTTTCTGACTTTCTGACACTGCAGTCTGCTGTTTCACCAACCCTGTCAGATATATCACTTTGATATCTTGGGCAAGTCGACGACTTTATTTTACCCTTCTGATTTCTCGATCAGAGGTTGTCCTTTTACATCGATGCTCTCAATAAGCTTTATTCGAATATCAATCTTCAGATAGAGCCGTTGCCAATGCCTCAATTTTCAGTTGTTCGAACTCTACGATTCTTATGCATTCCTTCTTGGACTTGATCGTAGTGTCTTGTTTGACTTTCTTTTTGATGTGTAGAATTAACACTACGATCTTGAAGAGTGTTCATTAGATCTCTAATGTGGAACACCTCTTCCTTCTCTTGTGCAGTGCTTCGATACTTCTGTTTGCCTCGGCTGCTCTCAGATACTGATGGCTCGATTCCTTGCTCTGGCCTTTTCTGAATAACAAGACACTTCAGATTTGTGGCGTGTCCATCTCGCTTTCTCCTTGTGATCTCCCGTTCACTTATCATCAATGGACTGACCCAATGCTTAATCACTTTAGCCTTGTTATTCAGAGGCTGACCAGTATCTCAGTGTGTACTCCATCAGTTCATTTTTCATTTAGCAAACACTACGATCTTGGTTGCTTCCAAGAATGTTGTCGTCTTTCTACTTGACAGCTACTGCATTTGTTGACTTTTCTTGGTCAGTTACAGAAGTCTTCTTCTGATCTCCTTGTAGAAGACTTCATCTCGAATGGCTTCACAACTCAATCTTGATGCTGATTGAGTTGGTGCTTAGATCTTCTGTTAGCTTTCATGCCATTCATTGAGTGCTCTCTGGTTTCCTTCAGGTGGGACGTATCTATGCAGTGCCAACTAGAGGCTTCATTTCTTTGGATATTTCGGGAGTGCTCATTCATTGAGAATCGTATTTGTTCTACGATTCTGCCTTGGCATTGTGAGCACATCTGTTGAGGTCTTAGTTCTGCACTCTACGATTCAACTTTGGTTGTGCAGACACTACCACTCCGAGATCAGATCTTGACACTCTACGATATCTGTCGTTGTGCTTGATGTCTTCATCTGATCTTGCTTGACAACGATCTCTGCCTCTGGTATGATTAGTAGACTCTACGACTCTGAGTGTAGTCTACGATTCTTGACTTAACTTTAACAGATACTCGGTAGGCTCGTAGGCAAGTTGTCTCTACGATTCTGAACATGACTTCCTCAGCAGACTACGGCCCTGAGGAAGTTCTCCTCGACACACTACGATCCTTGCTCGTCTTTCTTGGAAGTCTACGAACTCCGAGATCTACTATCTTGCAGACTACGATTCTGCTTTGATAGCTCTCGAGTTTTCCTTGACTCTCCTGGCAGACTACGATTTCTGGTGTAGTGCTTGACGATCAGACAAGCCTATCTATTACATCATAAGATCAACCTAACATGTTTGATCTTTCTATATTTATAATCCATGTACATCATTTCTTTTTAAGGACTTTACAAAGCTGTTTTGCTTATGTAGGATCAACCTAACACATTTGATCAATTCATTCTAAGTCCTTGTACATATATTTTTATTATATATCAAAGGACTTTACAACTTTTCTTAATGCAAGCATACTTGCATATTCATTCATATATATATTATAATCAAATCATATATAAATAGGAATATCATTCACATGTTTATTCCTAACAACTACTAATACTATCATCTGGACCGTCACTCCGTTCCCCGACTAGTCCCGGCTACGTTCTCATTTCCTGAAGAGAACAGTGAACGAAAGGGGTGAGCTCAACTAGCCTAGTAAGAAATATTATAACTAAGATAATTTAGAATAAATTATCATTAGTCTTCAACAATGTTAAACTGATAAAATATAACAAACATCAAGTTTAATTGCAGCGGAAAAAGCAATCCATTAAAAGAGTCAAGTAGAGAATAAAATCTACTATCTTTTATGATTTAAAAAGATTGTTCATCACTTTTATCGGTGAGACTCAGCTTAATAAATAATCCACATCATCCCTGCACTACGGCTAATAATATCATTAATATCACAACCACAAATTATCCATGCACTACGGGCCAAGGATATTCGTGTATTCATCAATGGTCATGATCATGCCAACAACTGTCCATCAATGCACTACGGGCCAATGAGGACTTTTACCACATCATTTATAACATTACGGTCATGATTATACCGATAAAACCCTGGTCATAATCATACCAAGTCCATCTATGCACTACAGGCCACAGATGACTTTCAACATAATATAAACATGAGGATGATGACAATGATATAAGAATTCAATAAAACAAGTTCAAGAATTAATTTATCCATGAATTAATAATGTCTAAATTGTCAACATGATACTTCTTTGTAGAGTAAAATTCAAGAATGCTCAGAAGAATATTTCCATAAAAAGATACTGGATGAAGCGCAAATATCAAGGAGTTCTAACAGAGTATAGAAGAGTGCTGGATGAAGCGCAAATATCAAGCGCAAATATCAAGGAGTTTCTAGCGACCGGTCCCAATTTTTTTTTTTAAATATCTCCTAAATAATTTATAAGATTTATTATAACTGGAATTTTTACAGGAAAAAGTATTTTGGATACATGCAAAAAATATGTCTGTACAATTTTTCCAAAATATGTATAAAGTATTTGTACAGACATATTTTTTACATGTATCTAAATGACATCCAAAATACTTTTTCCTGTAAAAATTCCAATTATAATAAATCTTATAAATTATTTAGGAGATATTTAAAAAAATAAAAAAAATAAAAAATTGGGCCCTGTCGCTAGAAACCGGTCGCCGTAGAAGGACTGCAAAGGGTAACGTTGAAGCTCTTGCAAAACTATTTATTTCTTAGCTTCCATCGTTCTCTTCTCCACTAAAATTGCTAGGCCTCCGATTTTGGGACCCTAAATTCAAAAATCATGTCGAAGAGGTAATTTTATTGATTTCGCACAATCGGTTCATCCCTGTCTGTTTTTTTTTTCTGATCAATTTTTCCAATTTAGTTGGGATTTAGAAAAGGAATTGTAGCACTGTTTTGTTGTCCTGATTTTTCAGTTTAATGGATTCATTTTGAGTTTTTTGTTTGATTACTTTATGTATCTGTACTGTCGTAATTTGTTTTTTCTGTCGATATCTCAAGCTATGGGTTGAGGGAAAATGTTATGCATAATAGGTGGAAAAATTATGGTTGATTTACCATGTGGGTTCAGTTTAATTCGAAAGGTAATGGGGTGGGGGGGTGGGGGAGAGATTATTGGACATTTTATACGAATGAAAGAACTTGATTTCAATATTGACCTCAAATGGGGATGTAGAAAGCTTGTTTCCATAAATTGATTACTATTGTTTTTTGATTTTCTGAGGTGGTATGGTAAGCAAGTACACCAATGTGCACGTACAGCTACTAGATGCTTTAACAAGAATTTCTCAATTAAGGGGAAAATTTCCCTAAAACCATGTATAATGTGTTGTTCTTCTTGATAATTTTTCTGGGAAATTTTTTAAAAAAGAAACATTTACCAAGCTTCCAGTTATGTTGATTTGGTCTTATTATTTGGATGAAAGCTTTGCTTGTTCTTATTGTGCTCATTTTAATTCTGCCAGGTTTCTTTGCAAGTTTTTTGCTCATGGAGCATGTCTAAAAGGGGAACATTGTGAGTTCTCACATGATTGGAAGGACCCTTCGAATAATGTATAGTTTCTAAAACTTACTTTAAGGGACAGGTATCATTTATTTTGTGACATCCTTTACCCCTGTTTTTTATGGTTCATTAACAGGTGTGCACATTCTATCAAAAAGGAGCTTGCACTTATGGTAGTCGTTGTAGATATGAGCATGTTAAGGTTTCTAGGTCACAGTCTTCTGCTCCATCTACATCGGCCGTTCCTCTCCAATATCTTGTTTCAGATTTATTTCCTGCAGCTTATCCTTCTAAAAATGTGCCAATTGGTGCAACTCCAGTCCCAGGTGTTAATGGAGAGCTTTCAGCTTCAAGTAGACCTTTCTTTCTTCCCACTAAAACATCATGGAATGAAATGTTTGAGAAGCATGATTTAGCAGATGATGGTTATGCTGGGGAGGCAAGAACTGCTAATCCAGTTGACCGTGCTATCTGTTCATTTGCTGCTGCTGGTAACTGTCCTCGTGGATATAAATGCCCTCATCTTCATGGGGATTTATGTCCCACCTGTGGAAAACATTGCTTGCATCCTTTCAGACCTGAGGAGAGAGAGGAACATATAAAAACTTGCGAGAAAAAGCAAAATCATCTGGAGGCATTGATGCGTAGCCAAGAAATAGAATGCAGCGTGTGCCTTGAGCGTGTTCTTTCAAAGCCCACAGAAACTGAACGAAAGTTTGGGTTGCTGTCAGAATGTGATCATCCATTCTGTGTATCATGCATCAGGAATTGGCGCAGCAGTTCCCCAACTGGAATGGATGTGAACTCTGCGCTGAGGACCTGTCCAATCTGTCGAAAGCTCTCATACTTTGTCATTCCTAGCGTAATATGGTATTCCACAAAAGAGGAAAAACAAGAAATTGTAGACAGCTACAAAACAAAACTCAGGTATAATTACGTGAGCATATGCTCTTCATTTTAGCTGGAAATTGCTTACGTTGGATGGTCCATGCAGCAAGACCAATAATGAATGTGTAATGATGGTGATTCCACACCAGGCTCAATAAAGAATTGAATGTAGAAAGCGGATCCCTTCAGGTTTAAAGGCGTAAAGAAAGAAACTTCTTAACAAATCCTTAACTACTGACATAGAGATCAAGCTTAAAAGGAATGGATGCACGCAGGCCTAATAGTGAACTCATACCCCCTGTTGATAGGTATGAGATCAACGACTTAAAAGAAAAGACTGATGTCGAGAGAAACTGTTAGACTTCTTTATTGCATTGCGAAGAGAGATCGAAGACGAAGATTTTCTGACGCAGCGTGTGCGCTGGATGGAAAAGACAGATAAGAGATCAACCTACCGGAAGGAAATACTTCAGGGAGCATCAATCTCCCCTGACAAACATCTATCTGCCCAAAATTACTTATGGATAGAAAGATGCAGGAAAGAAAAATGAAATAAAAAAGAGAAAGATGCTTTGGGAATGTGAGATAGGCGGACAAGGAGTACGCAACGCCACTTTGCATGTCTTCTTGTGGTTGGATCGGGTTATTCTCCATTGCTGTTACAAGGGAGACCTCTCTCCGCTTATATATAGGATTGAGAACTTCCTCCTATGACTCTTCAATAGAGGAAACAATCTCGAACTCAAAATTCTTCCTTGGCTAGTCGGCCCTCAACCCCGAGAATAGTAGGTTGGAATCTCCTATACTACGGCACTTTTCGAGTAGGCTGTATGTACCGGCTCTCCTGGGCGAATAGTAGAAAGAAATGCACTCTGCAAATTGGAGGGGAGCAGCAGAAGGCCTTCCATCGAACCAACAAATAAAGAGATAAGGCTATATTTATCAAGTAACCGTAACGTAAGCATTAGACATTTTGGTAGTACCGGTGAACCAGATGGTTGCGACTATGTTTTTATTTCCGGCGAGGACATCTCTAAAGTACAAACTAAAAGAACGAAACGAACATTTTCGAGCATGTACAACCATAAAAGCATTTTTAGTTTAGTAAGCAACTTGCTTGTGGGTAAGAGGCTTGTTTTTTGGAGTGGTAGGATAGCTAGCTCGGCTCTCTATTGACTTGGTATGGAGTTGGGCTTGGGACCGTTAACCTTAATAGGGTTCTTCTTTCAATGCGAGAAATCACTAGTTGTTTTAAACTACCTCTAAACTATATATTTCATATCCTCTCTATCAGCTAACAATTGCCTTTCACCACTGCTAAAAGCTAACCAAGAAAGAAGGAAGAGATTTTACCTTAAAAAAGCTTGGGTCTTCCAAGCACTTATTGATCAATGAATGGAATGCTTCGTTCGTGAAGGAACCAGACTTTTGATGGGCGAACTCTTTTTTATGCACGACTTTACCCTGAAAGGAAACAAAAAATAGCCAGGCAAGCAAGTCTCATGTCCTTATCTATCACGGCGTTCCGCCACTATTCTCTATAGATTATAGAATAGGTAGTTTGTGTAGTCGCAGTTGAAGCCATAGATCTTGCTCGAGATGCTTGCATTCTAGAATGGTAGCTTTCGAGCCCTTTTTACTTGCTGGCCCCTCAGCACAATGGAGTTTCTGTAGTGCGTCATGAGCACTGGGCTAATGTGTGGTTAAGCAACTCAAGCGAACCGCCCTACCTTAATACAACATAGGGACAAAAGGGAGAAGTTGGCGTCGTTATCCGCACCTCTAGTCGGATGAATGGAGGTCTGACTAATAAGGTAACGAGTCATTAGAGCCAAAGAGGGGAGTTGGTTATCTGAAATGCTTGGCTTTCTCCTGTTGCAACTAGTCGGTACAGGAGACCTTTGTCCCACGCATCTAACCAGTTCGCGTGGTTCACCGGTTTCACCGAAAACACCCATATGACTTTCGTTGTAGTTTTCCAGATTTCTAGAAGGAACCAAATCTTCAAAATATTTCTGCCTACAAGCCATTACAGTGAGGGTTTGTTCTGAATCTTGTAATGACATATTAATACCATAGGTAAACATTAACATTGAAAGCATATCACAATCACATTATGGCAGAGATGGTTAAGAGATTATTTATGGGATTTCTTAGGGTATATTCTTGTCCCGTCACGAAATATTCAAAGGCTCTGCAAAGAGGTGTGTAAAGTCTCGAATTTAAAGCTAATCGAAGCGCAAGCCTGTTCAATAGCCTAAATATAGCCACGCGCCTTTGCGTACAGCCTTGCTCCCAAGCCTAATTGAGACCCTTCCTCAAAAAGTGACTTCCGAAAATTCTTATATTTATGATTCCATGATGAGATGTAGGGATGTATGCTGTTGAGGCATCCTAACAGACCTGTTAGACTAGGTGATCGAAATCCCTTAGGTCAGTGAGGACTTTGGTCAGGAAGAGACATTTTAACCCCTGAACACGCTAGCAAATCATCTGGCAGTGCTAGTGCTTGTCCTTTGATGGCTTTGAGAGTCTTGAAAACAATGTCGAATTTTGCCAAATCCTTGATCGTACTTTTATTCGAAATATGGCTAGCACCTAAACTAGTTGAAATAAACCTTATCTCGCATTCTATCCAACGTAAGCATCTGGATAATCTAGAATGCGACGTGGCATACCCGAAAGCCCTAAGAAATGCATGGGAAAGATCGAATTCAACCCAAAAAAGTGATACCCACAGCAGGTTTGATTTCAGAATTGAAATGATTGGCAAATAAGAATATTTGTCCATTAACAATTGAAATTACATTAGTAGGAATGGTCATGTATACATTTTCTCCATGGTCCTAAGGTACTTGTCTAAAAGTTTTTTACCACATACGTAGCGTCCTACTTCTACATTATATATGCATACAAGTCCATCCAGTAAACTCATAGTGGATAATGACTTATTCTTGAAAAATTAAATTTATTTACCTAGCAAGTCCAACACCCGCCACCTCATGTGCTGAAGTAAAACAGTTCTTCCTTCGTCGCTCCCTCTTTTTCTACATATACGGCGGCGGCGGGTTACCAGAGAAGAGGGGGACACTTGTTTCTCCTTTGCCTTGCTCAATCTTCCTTTTCTATTATATACGCTTAGCGAAAAGAATGTTTTTTGATACACCTAGGGCATGGATTCTATATGAACCAATGGATCGTGACAAGTCGTTACTACTAGCAATGACTTCCTCTTTCATTACTTCATTCTTTCCATATCCCTCTCCTTTGTTCTCAGTTACTCATCAAATGGCACTTGGTTCATATCTTTAAGTTCGTTGTCAAATTCAACGAAAGGGTGGGTCATTAATAAAAAATCGATTTCAAACCATAATGCTAGTAAGGATAGGCATTCAAATTATAAGGTTGACTCTACAACTAGATCATTCTTTAGGAAGTAGATCGAAAGGAGGGCATTCACCCACGAAGGCAGTTTGACATTCACGTTGATGGCCTCTTTTACCTCTTAACTAGAAATATCGTAAGAGAAGAAAAAGAAAAAGAATGCTTTTCATGAAAAGGAGCTTTGTAACTAGTGACCGATTTCTCGTCGTTAGAGCGTTTTCCCAGTGCACAGAGCCCCAATCCAACTGGTCCACGATGTGACATCTGGTGGGACTTTCTTAAGAATAAGAAAGAGGAATCTCGTGTAAATATTGAATAAGGTTTCATCTTATTCATGGAGATTCCATAAATATTTCATTCCAAAAATGAAAAGTTCGATTTTAAAAAAAATAAATTGGATGCATTTATTAATTCATGCCATGACATGTACAAAATGAGAACTTCATTCTCGATTCTACTAGAATTTTTATGAAAGCCTTTCATTTGCTTTTCTTCGATGGAAGTTTGATTTTCCCATAATGTATCTTAATTTCTGGCCTAATCTTCTTCTGATGATTGATTCAACCTCTGATCAAAAAGATATACCTTGGTTATATTTCATCTCTTCAACAAGTTTAGTAACGAGTATAATGGCCCACTTGTTCCGATGGAGAGAAGAACCTATGATTATCTTTTTAGGAAATTTCCAAACGAACAATTTCAACGAAATATTTTAATTTATTATTTTACTATGTTCAACTCTATGTATTCCTCTATCCGTAGAGTACATTGAATGTACAAAAATGGCTATAATAGAGTTTCTCTTATTCGTATTAATAGCCTTCACATGTCTGATGAGAATTAAGTAATTCCCCCATTTCAATTTACTCGCCTAACTTTTATGATTTTGGGATGTCCAAAAACTAAGCAAGAGGATATCGTTCCATTGCTAGAACTTTGACATAGTTCCATCAAAAGGATTGGTTATAGTGGGATGAACACAAGCACTTGAGGACCTTTAGAAGGCCATGACAGAGACACTAGTGCTGGCTTTACCCTACTTGAGAAAGAATTTATTGTAAAGATAGATGCTTCAAAGTTCAAACACACGGAATGAAGCAGTATTAACTTAAGAAGAGAAACCAATGGGCTACTTTAGCAGTCTTGGGATAAAAAAACTCAAGCTATGTATAGCAATTGTTAAGCTGTGATGCAATTAGGCTCAAGTTTGATTAAAGATGAGAAAGGAATAAAGTGTAAACATGGAAAGAGATAAAAGAGCAAGGGGAGGACAATGACTTGGAGGGTTTTATAGTGGTTTGGCTCCCTTCAGCCAAGTCCACTTCCAGTCTACTAGACTGGTATAACAGCTTCAGACTGTTACAACACACCCTCTGTTTTGCCAGGCTCACAGAGAACAACCCAATCTACTTATCATGCTAGAGAGTTGAGAAACATGGAGGTGTAGTTAGTTTTTCATCCAAAGGTTACAACCCTGCTCTTGTAGAATGTGTCTTGTTAAGGTGTTTTTTCTTACGTATCCTTGTTCCTATAAAAGTTTAGGTGGTTAGAAGATTCAATTATCTTTCGGCACTTGTCCTTTGCATCCCACACTAAACCATGATAAACAAAATGGTGAAGGATTAGATAACATCATCTGTTTTACTTATAAAAACTTAAATTTTATGGCTAGTAGGCTACATAGAGAGAAGCTTGTCCGGAAAGGACCATACTTTAGGTGCTGTACTTGTGATCAATGATTGGTAGGATGTCCTTGTGTGTGAACTTTGTACTTTTTCATGCTTAATTTCTTTCTTAGCGAAACTCTTGTCCCTCTTCTTATTATTTGTTCTTCATAATAAATTTATTTTTCTGTCGAAATGAAAATAAAGTTGCGATGTTTTGAATATAACCATCTGTATTACTGGCTATCCCACTCTTTAAAGAAAATACTTTTCATGTTATAGCTATTCTATTCACAGTATCTCTCTTAGTTCATTTTTACATGTGATGAATGTTATAAAGAAGGCTTAGTTAGTTAAGATTATAGTGTTAATAGGTAGTATGTGGTATACAACTCTATACTGCCCTCAATAATAAGCAGCATCGAAATACAGTGCATATTGTTCTAATATTTCCAAAAAGATTTGATGATTCTTTATCTTGGCTTTAGCTATACTATTGGGCTTCACTCCTGTGGGGAGCTGCTAAAGGAAATAACTGCAAACAAGATAATGTAAAGAGAAACTAACAGAGTAGATAAATTCCCCTAACAAGAATCAGCAGGGAAAGATTGAGAAGAAGCCCTGGACATAACAATTTAAAACGAAAATGAGATACCCTCATCACTGAATTAAAATATTCATTAGACATCCTGTTAGATTTTCATAGACAGGTTTGGTAGCATTATTCCCGCTCTGAGTATGGATCTCTGCTGTATATGTCGTTGTATATCCTTCTTAAATATTTTAGTTTCTAATTTTTAAATTTTGCTATGCATCTTGCACAATTTGTGAAACTCTTTTAATGATTTTTCAAATGCAAATAAGTAGGGTTATTACTCTTCATATTTTATACTTTTCTAATAATAGCGTGTGTGAGTTTTTGCAGAAGTTAATCATGTTTTTCTTGTGCAGGGGTATAGATTGCAAGCATTTTGACTTTGGAAATGGTAGCTGCCCTTTTGGAACAAGTTGTTTTTACAAGGTAGATTGTTGAAATTCTATCACTTGTCTATTATATGGTTATATGTTTTGCTCAGTGCAAGGAGTTTAGCCTGTGCAGTTGCATCTATTTATAAATTGGATATTTTGATCAATTATATCTTTTATGTGTATCTCAAACTTTAGGTCGGTACCTGACCCACAAGAAAAGAAAGATGAGGTATAGTGGTGGTAGTAGAGGGTTGAGATGAGGTATAGTGGTGGTAGCAGAGGGTTGAGGCCTATAGGGGTGTGGGAGCTCCGCCCTGTGGTATGGACCTATTATGTTATTTGGGCTTTTTCATTGGTCCGATACTATTTTTATTCATGTGCATGTGTACATGTGTAGTCCTTGAGTGGATATGTCGATTGGTCCTCTTGGATTTAGAAACTTCTTTCAACTACAAAAATGGACACACATCCGAGGAATGATGAGTACACTCTTCTAAGGAATGATATTTATATTTGACTTGTATCAGACACTAACACTTAGTTGGGACTTCTAAAATTCCATTTGAGACCCTTTAACGTGTCTTTGATGACGGGGTCCACAGAGTTTCAAATTCACCTTGTTCTACTCTCAACTCGAAGATAGTTATTTCATTGACTCCTTTAATGGGTGCATGTTTGTTATATTCAGCGTTTGGTGAAGCCAGGCTCATACGTATTAAACTTCACTCTTGGGCTTGATAGGTCCGCCCCAGCTTCCTGGATAGGGATTAAACACACACGGTATACGAATCTGGTGTTTGAGATATGGATGGTTTACATTTTTCTTGAGCACTTGTACAATAGGAGTAGAAGAATTAGAGATCATAGTGCATAAAATTTTGAAAACGAGCTTTCAGTTGGTGCACCAATTGGTTTTGTACTAATGCCAATTGATTTTGATGTGAGTGAATCGTCAAGTGATGAGGATATTTATATTCCTCGCTGGTGTAGTATTCCAGTTGTGTGTGCTGTGATATGATGTTGTAAATCATTGAAATCAAGAGGACTTCTGGCTCTTTGACATCCTACAAACTTTTGGAATATATAAAAGGAAGAAAGTGATGCTTTGAGCTTTTGTATCTATGAATTTATTTTGCTGTGTTAAGACATATTGAACTCTGTCTTTGTCTGCCAAGATTGAGGATTGTGTACTTTTTCAACCATGGAAGTACTACATTCTTTTGGTAGACAAGGAACTCTACTTCTCCACAAGACAAAAAGGAAAAGAGAATGTGAGAATTGGGATGTTGGGAACATGTTCTCTGAGAAACACCTATGATATATATTGATAGTGTTTATCTTGATGATGATGTGATAATATCTAAATGAATCATTTGTTCTTTTAGAAGTAAATGGTTGCCTATGAAACCTTCTTTGAGTTTGTGTCTAGACTCTAGAGTTCCAATTTTCTATATCTAGCAGAGCTAACATATGAAGTGAACTGTCATAATTTTCCTCTTCGCTTTATTCTCTATATTTTGGTGTGTAATGGAGTGTTTTTCTAAGAAAGTGAGTTAGGGAAGGGTAGTGGAAGGTTGTTTAGCATGTTTTTGTACATCAAATCATTGCACGATCACAGAAGTTTGTAGGTTTGTGCAATTTAATGATCGACGGTGAAGTATTATTGAAGTTGTGCATTGTTGGAAAGATTGTCATGTAAATTAACATCATCCATGCTTGGAATGATAAATTTTAGTAATTCTTTTGAATATAGATATGGTTTTTACAATAAGATCATTTATATGTGATTAAAGTCTCATATGTTTATCTAAATGAATGTTCTGTTATTACAGCATGCGTACCGTGATGGTCGTCTCGAGGAAGTGGTTCTGCGTCATCTTGGGGCCGAAGATGGAAATACAGTGATTGCTAAAGATATTAGGTTTGACCATTTGCTTTTCATTATATTTTCTTTTGTATTTGCTTTATTCCTGACTTCCTGTGCTTTAATTGTCGAGCCCTCAATATAATTACTGGTGTTTTCAGGCTCTCTGACTTCCTCAATAGATTGCATCTAAGGTGAACCTTGCTGTTTTGCTTCTGGGATTTGTTCCAGGTTTTGACTTCACTTATGCCACTTAATGCACACCAATTACGCTTCCCTTGTATGTCATGCATGATAATTGATTCTGGTGAACAATTCTTAAGAATTTATGTCAACCAGCATTTCTTTTGTACAGTTTGATGTGAACAAAACTTCTAGCAGATAAGGGCTTATAACTCAGGTTTCTGACTTGCAGTGCATCTGTGTGTGGTGGAGCTTATTGTTCCCTTTCCGTTTCTGTTTCAGTTCCAAATCAAATTTACTAATATCATGGTGTAGAATTTGCTAGCTGACGACAATCAGAAAATCTATTACACAAATATTGGCCCTTGTGGGCAATAAATATTAGATTGAAGGGTTTTTTATTCTCCTGTACTCTTGCTCTAACTATCGAAGCACCTACAGTTGCTTCAAATAAATCCATCATTGTGCATGCTTTTGCTAATTATGTTGGTGGTCATAGTACCATAGGCTAATATGAAATTGATTTGTTTTTTTCATGGTTTAGCGTTTTTATGTTGGTGGCAACTTTATTTAAATTCAATAACAAATGCATTTCATTCACTCAAACTAATTCATTTGTGCAGGATATTTGGCATAACGAACTATGTCCAATATTAGGAAGCCAAATTTCATTTATGATGCCAGAGTTGGATTACAATTTTTCATTGGGTGAGTTTCTCAAGTGCTTATATATTTTGAGTTTTATGACCATGATGACTGTTTCACCTGCTGTAAGACGCTCTATTTTTTTTGGTTTATGGCCATATTTGAGTTATTCATTATTCTCGTATTATCTATTTTATGCATTTACCACCAACCTTCCTTTCTAGTTCTGTCAATCCCAATGCTTATCAAGTGTTCATATGTGAATGTGGGATGTTGTATTTCTTTAGCCATGAGCAAGGATACCCATATGTGCTATATTCAGTATCCTTGCTTATTTTGGTGTAGTATGATCACTTGTAGGATTTCTGGTTTCTGTGTAGATTGTTGAACTATGCAGGAGAAACCTTTTCTGCTTGTCTTCATTAGGAATGCTTCTCGAAGTTGAGCAGAAATATAATGTGTTTTTGGATCTCCCAACTGAAAATATGGATTACTAAAAGATACGAAAATGAAATGTGGACTATGGATTACTAAAAGGTACAAAATATAATGTGTTTTTGGATCTCCCTACTGCAAATATGATGCCAAATGTCTTTTCTTTTTCAAAGAATACAAAGATTCTCGTTCTTTCTGTCCTGCCAAATTTCAGGGTGTTACTTTCATGCTATATGCTGTTAATGGGATTTATGATTCTATCGGATGTCTCCGAAGGATCATAAATGGGATTTATGATTCTTGGTACAAAGCCTGATGATGATATAGTTTGTTTCACCTTGATGTGACTGCAAATACTAAATTTTACAATTTCCACTCTCATTGAAACATCTACAGATTCCCAGTGTAATATATAACTGGAATGACAATTATGTCGTCATATTTCCACTAGAGCAAACAGTCTAGAATGAAGCAACTTTTCCTCTCAATTCTGCTTGTTTTGTCCAAATTGGAAAATAGCCCATCTTTGACAAAATTCTATTCCCTTTTTCCTTTAGGATATGTTTGTTTGCAAAAGTGATGGATGAGATGTGACTATTTGTACTAATTCAGTATGACTAGGGACTATTTTATCCCGGAACTAATCCTTTATTCAATTCTGTGGACTATGTTTTATCATTTCTATGGCCATTTGATGATGAATTATAATCTCAATTGGAGAGATGGTGTTGTATAATCTCCTTTTGAGATATCAAATGACCTTGAAATTATGTCAAATAGACCATGGGATAAAATAGTCCCTAGTGGTATTAAATTAAAACAAATAATCCCATCACATCTATCATTGTTTTAGAAATATAGCCTTTGGGTGTAAAATTCATAACTTGATGCTTCATGTGCATAGTACGTCGGTGGAAGTTGTTCTTTATACATGCATCTATGTTTCTTGTGGTTTCTTAGTAGCCATATTATCTTTACATGCTACACTTTTGGTACTTAACCTTCCTAACACAAGCAATTCAGCTTCATCAATCACCGAGTTTTACTGATATGTTCTTTTTTTCTTTTTGACAGATCGGGTTGCTCAAACATATATAATACGCAAGGCAGGGCGGGCTGGAGTGTATACAAAAACTAAAGATAAAGGAACTTTAATTAAATAAAGGATTTTGGAGAGTTTTACAATTGTTGTCTGCCTTCCTCTTACCCATCTGTATGCTGCTGGGAAATGTATACAACTTAAATCTGGTTCCAAATTCTTTTGTCAATAATGTTATGAATGAAGTTTTTATTTTTGGGAACATTATTTTCACATATATTTTTAATATTTTTACATGGTCCGTGAAGGTGGGACCACCTTATTCTAAAAGACCATGCGGCAATATTAAAAACACATGGAAGTATCAGTTTCTTTTTGTTTTTGTCAGGGCTCTGCTCAGATAAATACTGATCAGGTATTTCAGAACAGAAGATTTGAAATTCAGCATTTGAGACATTATGTTTTTTAAATAAACTTTTGTTTGTGTTTCTTTTCTTCACTTGATTCATTTTTTTCTCATAAAATTATTTGTATATTATTGAGAAGTATTGTTCAGTAGGCTTGAATTACTAAAAGACTTTGGTTCATCACCAGGGTAAAAAAGACTTTGAGTCATTAAAAAAGTTGGGGCTTCCAATAGGCCAGATGGTTCCGGATATGGTCCAATCCGAGTTTAAATTTCTGTCTGGATCTTAATATATCATTACTACATTTGAATAAATTGAATTAACTTGGTTTGTCACTAATATTTATTTTGTAATCTAAAATTTTTCTCACCGACACAAACTTCTAATCAGGTTAGAATGGTTCAAAATTTACTTTATTAGGCAGTGTTTGATTATATTTTAATGCATTTTAATAGGTCACCTTTTTATATTAAGAAGTCTTTTAAATAATTTAGATTCATATTTGTATCTTAACTATTAAGATGACTTCTTAATACACATATGTGAGCCGTCAAAATACATTAAGAATTGAGCTGTTAAAATACATTAAGATATAATCAAACATCACCTTATTCTTGTATATATATATATATATATATATATATATATATATATATATATATATATAGAATAAAGATCAGGTCCGGACTCCCGGACGGGAGAAAATCCGGACCTGAAAAATTTTTTTTTTTTTTTTTTTTTTTTTTTGTAGAACAACTAAAAAAAAAAAAAAAAAAATTTATGGAAGTGAAATTTTTCCAAAATAAAGTGTTTTGGGTGTGTTTTTAACACCCACACCAACCAATGTATGTACAGTCTGCCCAGACTGTACAGACATGTTTTGTTATAGGCATCCAAATCACGCCCAAAACACTGTATAATGTAAAAATTCCAATTCCATAAATTTTTTTTTTTTTTTTTTAGTTGTTTCAAAAAAAAAAAAGCAAAAAAAAAAAAAAAAAAAAAAGGTCCGGATTTTACACCTGTCCGGGAGTCCGGACAGGATCCGGACCCTATATATATATATATATATATATATATATATATATATATATATATATATATATATATATAGGGTCTCCATCCACATCAACCGGTTGTTGGGGAGCAACCCTTTTTTGCCAGCCGGTACAGCTTGTTACGGCTTATAAAAAAAAAAAATAAATTCTAAAGCCGATACAAGCTGTACCGGCTGGCCAAAAATGGGTTGCTCCCAACAACCGGTTGCTGTGGATGGAACCCTATATATATATATATATATATATATATATATATATATATATATATATATATATATATATATATATATATATATATATATGAGCAATGATCCATAACATTTATTTTTTATGGATCAAAAAGTGGCATATAACTTCTTAACCTTCCATTAGAAATATAAACGGCCCAGATTATAAAAGGATATTCGCCATCCGCTAGTAATTCTAGCGGACAAATTTAAAACATTTTTAGGTAGATTATGGCCTTAATTGCCCCTAATTAGCAGTAAAAAGGATTAATTACATATTTTAGTACATTTTTAAAAATAATTACAACAATGGTGCACCCATAAAATAATTACAAAAGTAATACACTTTCCTATATTTATTTACAATATTAGTGCAATTAGAATTACTTAATTTAGTGGATTAGTTCAATTGGAATCATAGTGGTATCTGTAATTGGGGGTGTTTTTGTGATATTCTTCATTGACTTGGCCGCTTTTTGTTTCTATAAAAGTAAGCAAAAGCGATTTAGCAGAGTACAAAGCTCAAATGCCATCGTGATCCATCCTCTTCATTCGAGATCTGATGCTGAGAGTATGAAGATTACAGTCGCAGGATCAAATGTTAGCATTGGTGCAGTTAGTGAAACCCATACCATTCCTACCAGTGAAGCTAGTGACATCCAAATGGTTGAAGCAGGTAACATGGTTATTTTCATTCAAGTCCTTAAAAATGTGAAACAATTTTAGCGAAGATAATATATTGGGGCAAGGAGGATTTGGGACGGTCTACAAAGGGAAATTGCATGATGGAACAAAGATTGATGTAAAGAGAATGGAGGGTGGGGTGATTGCTGGAAAGGGGCTGACTGAGTTTAAGTCTGAGATTGTTGTTTTGACTAAGGTTCAGCATCGGCCCAATACTTACTTTGATTATTGGATTTGATCCAAAATCAGCAACTGATAAAAGAGATCGGTAACCAAACCTTCATACTAAGGTAACCAAACATTCATACCAATATTGCCAATCCACCTCCACACCTGCAGTTTTTTTATAGTGCAGTTGGTAATCAAACCGTCATACCAAGGTAACCAATCCACCTCTACACCTTCAATTTTTTCATAGTGCAGTTGGTAACCAAACATTCACACCAAGGTAACCAAACCTTTATACCAAAGTAACAAAACCTCAATACCAAGGTAACCAATTCACATTCACACGTGCAGTTGGTAGCCAAACATTCATACCTAGGAAACCAATTCAGTGTTATTAGGTTACCAATTTATTTTGAATATGATACAGTTGGTAGCCAAACCTTCATGCAATTCATGCAATGGGTAGCCAAACCATCATACCAAGGTAACCAATTTAATTTTATTAAGTTACCAATTTATTTTGAATGTGATGCAGTTAGTAGCCAAACCTTCATGCAGTTGGTTGCCAAATTTTCAGACAAAAGTAACCAATTCATACTGCAGGTGTGGAGATAGATTGGTTACCTTGGTATAAATGTTTGGTTACCTTAGTATAAAAGTTTGGTTACCTTGGTACGAATGTTTAGTTATCAACATTACATTACACATCACTCTCTTATCTCTCTCTTTCCTATGTAGTGTATAATTAATAAATTGGTTTAACAGTCCAATAAAATTGGTTTAATAGTTGGGCAACCCAAACAACTTAAGAGAGTACGTGTACAATTCCGGTCCGACTGTCAATTACATAATAACCGATTATGGTTGTTTAGTTCTTGCTTGGGTAACAAATCAGATCGAAGTCTACCCCACCACTACCCACGACCTCAATCTTGACTTGCCGCCCATCACCTTTCGTCATCGTGCGTTCACCTCTGGTCACACTCTTCTCCATCTATTTTTCTTAACAATCAGTTATATTTTTATTTAATACCCAAATACATTTTAAATTAATACCCAAATGTATTAATTTGAATTTGAATTATTATTTTGAATTTGAATTTATTTTTGTTGTTAGATTCCAGATATTTGAATTTGAATTTGAATTATTAGTTATGACAATTATTTTTCATTAATTTTAGGTTTCCTTATTAATGTGAATTGCATTATTTTTTGTATGTATTGTTTTTGTAAATACTTTCTAATTATTGTATATTAGCGTTAATTACCCAAATAAAACACCCCATCATCTAAAAATTCTGACAGACACATATTACATGTTCTTCACCTGACTGCAGATAAGGCTGTAAACGAGCCAACACAGTTCGAACTCGATTCGGGCTCGACTCGAAAAAATACGAGCAAGACTCGAATTTGTTAATAATATGATCCAAATCTGAGCATTAAAAATAGTTCGAATAAAAATATGAGTAAAATCTGAGCAATGTTATACTCGACTCATTTAAGATTCAAACTACTCGAATTTTTGATTGTGATTCGATACATACTTGGTTAATACATATTCGATTAGATGTTCGATACATTCTCTTATAATATATACAAATTTAAATCAAATTAGGATAATTAGTTATTATTTTGTTTTGTTTTTAATTTTAATTGTGATTTTATATTTGTAAAGTGTAATAATAAATATATTTTCTCATTTTTAAGTACAATGACAAATTCAATTTATAATTATATTTATTATAAAACTAGTTATTATGTGGAGACTCGAATTCGAGCTTGAATTGGAAGCTAGCGAGTAGTTTGAATAAATATTCGAGTCGAGTCGGATCGAATTCGAATACTAAATATTCTAGTCGAGTCGAATCTGAGTATAATTTTTCAAATATAAATCGAATTCGAGCCGAATTCGAGTACGGATTTATCATTTCGAGTCAAATTCGAGTAGCTATCTGTTCGCTCCGGTTCGACTACACCCTCAACTGCAGAGGACAACTTGGTCCTGATGCCGTATTTTCCAAAGCTACCTTAACGAGATGTTTATATGATGATGATCTAGATGATAATCCCTCATCTGAGACTAACAAATCCATAGTTTTGCAGAATGAGTATAGTTCTTCAAAAATAAAAGCTGTTCTTGAGATTCTTCAATCTCATTGTAGATCCAACTGTCCAGGATCACAAGTGCATGGTATGGTTCGACTCAATGGAGTTTCTTCATCTACAGGGAAGGAATTATCAGAACAAGGTGGTAGCATTGTAAATACAACACACGCAACGGAATTTTCAGACCCGCACACTGAAGGATCAAAAAAGGCTATCGTTTTCTCTCAGTGGACTGGCATGTTGGACTTGGTTGAAATGTAAGTGAACCAGACTGCTTCTTTTTTTTTTTGTTTATAACACGTGCTCTAGAATTACTAGCGGACAGATAATAGCTAGATTTCAATTACTTCATTAAATGGCCTGAGTGGGGGACTTAATCGATCTAAATATGTTTTAAATCTGTTGCTAGAATTACTAGTGGAAGGCGATAATCTGGGCCGTTTATATTTCTAATGGAAGGTTAAAATGCTATATGCCACTTTTTGATTTATAGCAAATAGATGTTATGGATCATTACCCATATATATATATATATATATATGAATTTTTTTTAACAAACCAAAGACGAACCGGGTTGTAGTGACGGCTTTTTGAGATATAGCGATAGTTCGAACTGTCGCTTTAGATATAGCCAGCTATAGTGACGGTTTTTTATGCTATAGCGATGAAAAAAATCATCACTAAAGCCAGTTCATTTTTGGTCCGCTTTTTTTGATTCGCTGGAGAAGCGGACTATATATATATATATATATATATATATATATATATATATATATATATATATGGGAAAAATATATGTACACAGTTGTGTATTACACAATCGGCTATGACGACATATTTCTGGGTTATAGCGACGGTTTCACCCGTCGCCATAGCTATTCTGGGCTATAGCGACGGGTGAACAGTCACGAAAGCCCAAAAAATCCATCGCCATAGATCTACTGTGTAATATACAACTGTGTATATAATCTAAAAGAGGATTACAATTGAATTAATTGAATTAATCATTAAATTAGTACATAGCTATATATATAAAAAGGAGTCTAAATTAAAATGAATTCCTTTTGTCAAAAAAAAACACAAGAAACAGAAAAATAGAAAAATAGAAAAAAAGGAAAAACATATTGCACTATATAGAAGAAACATACAAGAAAGTTAGCTTTGTCTCGCAGAAAAATTAGGTTATATATTATTTGTGAAGGTTACAAACAGCAACTTAAGTAGATCTGTTTTGTGAAGTTATTATGTGGAATTACAATTGCGTATAAAGAAGGTTCACCATTTTCTGAGTTTGTTTGGAGCTCAATGTTTAGCTGTTATTGAGAGTCTCCGTCTCATAATAAACGTATTTATTTGATTTTTATGGTCAAATTGACCATTTTTAAATTTAATAAATTTTAAAAAAAATCAAAATATATGCAAAGTGGTTATGATCATAATAAACTACGGAAAATTTACTACTAGTGTCAAATTTTAAATTTTGAAAATTTTATATAAATATTTTTAATTAATAAATCTAAAAACGGTCAATTTGTACTGCAAATTTTAGATACTTTGTCCACATCAAATGTGCTACATCATCAATTCATCAGTTCGTGACCATCCCATCCCCTCTTGTCACGTTTTTATTTGGCTGGCTGACTTATTGTTCTGCCCTCTAAGTTGCTAGTTAATTTCAAAGATGCCCCTCAATTATCAAAGTGAACTCTTGTATCCTTATAATTGTCTATTGTCAATTATTTTCTTTGAGTAGTTTTTTCTCAATTTTGTGTTACAGTATCTTTGTACTTGACGATTATGTAAAATATCCAACTCTCACGACTAAAACGTGAACTTGATAGTTTAATTACTAATTCAATACTCTCATTAAATAAAAGCATGGCTAGCATATAACACAATTAAAAAAAATGTTGATCAAATATACATAATTTATATTAAGTGGCAACTATAAAGAGACAAGTGTTCACTCTATCAATTCATTGGCTACATTGAAATTTATTGGTACTCTCTTTGTCTCTTAATATAAGTCGTTTTAGAATTGTGCATAAGTATTAAAAAAATAATTGTATAACATTAAATATAATATCAATTGTCTATATTGTCCTTGTATTGAAAAAAAAGTGTTTACGTGACGACAGTCCAATAGACATACCCGTGTTGCGAAAATGGTGATTTGCACCGCTAGCAAAGAAAGTAAGGGCATGTTTTGTTGATAAATTTTATTTTGTAGTAAGATATAGTACAACAATATTTCTGCCTGAATCGAATGGTTGACCACTCTTTTCTTAAGACTATATCCGCCCCTTACTTTTGCTACAGAGGGTTACTGTGAATTTGTCTCCTAAGATAAGGCAGACCCATATTTTATTCTGTACTAGAATTTGTTGTGTATGAACAAATCTAGTGCTAAACTATAAATGAAAGAAGAAAATTATAACAAGAAAAATATATAGAATAATAATTTTTCTTAAGAACTTGGAAATGATTGAATAATTTTCAGCGAGTAATTTGGGTGGATTTGTAACCTATTTATAGGTTTCTAAACACCCATTTGAAGAGTTATGTTGATAGATGGCATCCCATTATTTTTGTCGTATCCCAATTATGCCATATGTCGTTTTGTATTTTTGAATCGTGTTTTGTATTTTTGAATCGTATCCCAATTCTGATGCTGGGATGTCCCCAATTCCAATGTCGACATATTACCCATGTGGACATATTACCTGCCAGTGAAATATTACCGTTGGCTTGGAAATACCGTCCGTTATGGTCTGCATCCCCCAAATCGGACATAGATTCATTAAAGGTTTACCCTACCCTCTTTGTTCTCCATACAAGCACACACTATCTTTGAGATGATTTTGAAGAATTTCTTCTTCATACTTGTCTAGTGTATAACCGGTTATTACTATAAGTATTTTTCCATTGAACTAATATACCAGATGTTACTCTAGTATTTAGTTGGGTTCCACTTATAGATTACCTCTCATTTAAAGGCTTTAAACCCATCTCCCTAGAAGTTTTACATATTACATCCTTGCCTAGACCTTTTGTAAAAGGATATGCCAAATTTTCCTTTGACTTAACATAGTTAAAGGTAACAACCCCTTTATTGATTTTCTACCTTACATAACTATGTCTTAAACTTATATGTTTAGACTTCCCGTTATAAACCTTGCTGCCTTATTATCATAATATATTGAGATATCTGTCATTGGTTTGGACCAAAGTGGTATCTCAAATAATAAATCCTTAAGCCATTCGACTTCTTTTACAGCAGTTGATAATGCAGCAAACTCAGATTCCATAGTTGAATGTGTTATCAAGGTTTGTTTCTTGGAACCCCAAGAAATTGCCCCTCCTTCTAAAGTGAATATCCATCCACTTGTAGACTTTATTTCATTTGAATCTGTTATCCCGTTTTCATCCGTGTACTCTTCTACCACAACTGGGTTATCCTGTATAGCATAATGCATAGTTCATTGTGCCTTTAAGATATTTATGTATCCTTGATACTGCATCCCAATGAACCTGACCTGGATTATGAGTAAACCTACTCAATACTCCTACTACAAATGCTATATCAGGTCTAGTACACTGCATTGCATACATTAGACTACCAATAAACTTGCATACTTTAATTGAGATATGTTATTTCCTTTATTTGGAAATAACTTAACAGAATGATCATACGGGGTAGAGGCTATCTTGCAATTCTCGTGATTAAACTTCTTTAACAATTTCTCAATATAATGAGACCGAGTTAAAGAAATGGTATCTTGAGACCGCAAAATTTTAATACCTAAAATTACATCAACCTCCCCATATCTTTCATATCAAAAGTAGCAGATAAAAATGGTTTAGTTTCTAATACTCCCTTTTCACTAGTACCAAAAATAAGCATATCATCAACATATAAACAAATTATAACACCAAAACCTTTACTAAACTTAGAATAAACACATTTATTCGATTCATTTAGTTTAAATCCATTTGAAACAATCATTTGGTCAAATTTTTCATGCCACTGCTTAGGTGCTTGTTTTAGGCCATATAAAGATTTAATAAGTTTATAAGCTTTTCTTTCTTGACCTTTCAAAACAAACCCTTCTGGTTGTTCCATATAAACTTCCTCTTCTAAGTCACCATTTAGAAAAGCAGTTTTAACATCCATTTGATGTATAAAAAGTTTATGAATTGATGCTAATGCAATTAATAATCTAATGGTACTAATTCTTGCTACCGGAGCATATGTATCAAAGTAATCAATTCATTCCTTTTGCTTAAAATATTTGGCTACCAGTCTAACTTTATTGTAAGACCCCGAATTTTATGAAATGAAAGTATTCAATTTTCTTATAATTATTATTCTATTTAGTAAATGATTAAATTGATAAAAGGTTACAGTTAAGAGTGATATGTAAAAATTTTTACAAAGTAAGCAAGTTGTCATAAAATATTAGTTTGGTCGGGGAATATTCATTTTATCAGAGAATATTCGTACGACGACACAATCATTGGGGGACCCCACAATGGAATTACTGTCGAAGTTAGAAAATGACAGAAATAACTTTTTATAAAAATAACGGCAAAACGTTTACCGTTAACTGTTGAAATACCCGATGATAAAAGTATAGTAATACCCGTGAGAAGTCACTCAGTTTTGTTCAATTATTGCAATAGTAGTTGATGCATAATATCTCATATTATTGATTCAATTATTGTCACAGTATCATCTGCACAATATTTTATATTATTAAATCAATAATTGATACGATAAAGTTATTCATATTATTATTTTCATTATTGACAATGTCTAAAAAGTTCAATCGAGGAAAGGGGTTTGGTCAGCTAATTGCGCGCCAATAAGGAGAAGTCCTTATCGGAAAGCCCCCTCTTTTCTGGGAATGATCTGGTTGTTAATATTATAAGTTATAATATTAATGATTAATAAATATTATTAAAAATTTGTTTAGTGAAGCCAAGTGAATTGAGATAAATAGAGAGGATTTTTATGAAGTATTTGTTATAAATTTAGCTTATTGCATGGACCCCCACTTACCCATTTTTCAAAATCGTCGGTAGAAAATTATCTCAGTTTTGTTTTATTACTTATATATATATATTATAAGCTTTTTATATATAAAATAGAATATATTATATTTTATTATGCATAGTGTTGCATAGTACGACATAGTATTTGCATAGTAAAATCAAAATTTTCAAAATTTTCAATCGGCCGAATTCACCCGTGATTCCTATTGTTGGTCTGTGATTTTCTAAATTCAAATAGTGCCCTACCATTTTCCTATAAATATGATGCTCAGTTTAGAAATGAAAATCACACTAGAATCAGAGAATTCTTTTTCTATAATATTGAGCGTATTTCTTTTGAGTTTAAGGAAGCTTTGAGCGTAGAAAATAGTATACGTTTTCTTCAAGAATATCCCTGCTATATCAGTCAGAAGTACTCTCCTTTTAAGGTGGGAGGTATTATTTATTTCATATTTGCTTATGATATTATTTTTCGTATTCGTAAGGAATATTATATTCGTTCAATATTCGTAAGAAATATTATTTTCGTTCAACAATCGTAAGAGATATTATTTTTGTTCAATATTAGTATGAAATAATATTTTTTTCCATACTCTTTATTATGTAAGTAATATTATTTAGTTTTATATTCCTAATTCTACACTCATTTTGATAAGTATTGTTTTCATACTACTTGAAATTAGTAGAATATCCTTAAAATTTGCGCTTTATCGAGTATCTTTTTACGAGAATATTTTTCTGGACATTCTTGTTAAATTTTAATCTTTTTCAAGACGGAGTACTATTCATACGTACGACACTATTTATACGTACGATACTATTCATATGTACGACACTATTCACAAAGTACTATTCATGGGGTACTATTCACAATAAAAATTGATTTCTTTTCTGTCCAAATTATTTTTGATACATGAATATTATTCTTGAATTTTACTCCACAAAGTAGTATCATGTTAACAATTTGGACATTCTTAAACTTTGGATAATTTGAATTATAAATCTTTAAAATTTATTATTGATATCATTTAATTGAATGCTTATATCATTGTCATCATCCTCATGTTTATATTGTGATGAAAGTCATCTTTGGCCGTAGTGCATTGATGGACAGTTGTTTGGTATAATCATGACCACTGATGATAATAACGAATATCCTTGGCCCGTAGTGCATGGATAATTCCTGGATGTGATAATAATGAATATCTTTGGCCCGTAGTACATGGATAATTCATGGATGTGATAATAACGAATATCCTTGGCCCATAGTGCATGGATAATTCGTGGATGTGAAAATAATGAATATTCTTGGCCCGTAGTGCATGGATAATTCATGGATGTGATAATAACGAATATCCTTGGCCCGTAGTGCATGGATAATTCGTCGATGTGATAATAATGAATATTCTTGGCCCGTAGTCCGTAGTGCATGGATAATTCATGGATGTGATACTAATGAATATCCTTGGACGTAGTCAATGGATAATTCGGTGATGTGGATTATTTATTTTACAGACAAATGATGTGGTAAAAATCATCTTTGGCTTACGTGCAAAGATGGACTAATGTTACATACAAATGATGTGGTAAAAATCTTCTTTGGCTTACGTGCAAAGATGGATTGTTGATTATTGGTTTTACAGTTGTATATCTTTGGCTTACATGAAAAGATGAATTGTTGATTATTGGTTCTATAGTTGTATATCTTTGGCTTATGTGCAAAGATGGACTGTTGATTATCGGTTTTATAATTGTATATATTTGGCTTAAGTGCAAAGATGGACTGTTGATTTACCTGATTATAAATATGAATTGGGAATTTAACTACAATCTTTGGTGGTTCAGGTGAAGATAGGTGATGGGAGTTCTCTTTGTCTTGGGTACAACAAAGAACTATTGATGATTATTACATGAATGAAATATTAACGATGAACTTTTAATTTGGAGGAGATAGTAGACATTATGTTCTACTTGACTTTTCTAATGGATTGTTGATTTCGCTATAATTATGGTTGAAAACTTTTATTATCTACCATATGTTCTAAATATCTGATTTAGTACTGATGAAGGTTATTGATAAATTAATTATCTTAGTCATAATATTCGTTACTGGGCTATTTGTGCTCATCCTTTTACTTTACAATTCCTTTTAGGTATTAAGAGTGTAGCTGGGTCGAACGAGGATAACAGGGAAATAGTGTGATGGTCCGAGACTTTGGAAGTTTCTTAATACATTATAAAATTGCATGACATGCAATATATAATTGTATTAAGAACCTAAGATCGGTGTGTCATATATTATACATCACTTAATAATTGATTTTGGTGAACAACAATAGGGTGATGAGAACCCAACTTTGGAAGCGTCAAAAATGCTCTCCATTAGAATGAGGAAAAATCTTCTCGTGTCCCTTTGGAGACTTGAAATATTTGTTCCTATACTTTATATGGCATTGTAATAATTTGAGTATGAATATTGTCGTATTATATACGTAACAATATTTGTATTGAAACTCGCAGCTTATGTGTTGTCATATTTTGCACGACAATTCAATAATTATATAAATGAAGTTTGTATTTGAATTCTGTACCGTGTATCTGGCGACTCAGGATAGGTTGTGTATACCTATTTTGGGGGCATCATATTTATACTTATCAATGGATCCATCTGATTTTCTTTTTCTTTTAAAGATCCATTTACAACAAATGGATTTACAACCAGGAGGTAAATCCACCAAGACCCAAGTCTTGTTACCCATGATAGAATCCATTTCATCATTAATGGCTTCTTGCAAAAAACCTGAATCTTGAGAGTACATAACTTCTCTAAATGTCAATAGATCTCTATCACTAGAATCATGCTCAGTTACAAAAACACTAGAAGAAACAATAGCATCCCTATTTCCTTCTACTAGGTACATGTAGAAATTAGGGCCATAGGATTTTTTATCCTTGTTCTTTTACTTCTTCTTGGTTCTATTTCTTCAGTAGATGTAGTAAGTTTCATTTCATCATTTATTTCATGATGAACTATTTCTTGATCCTCTTTATCAGTGTCTTATCTTGACCTTTTCCTAAAGAAAGAATTCTCAAAGAACTCAACATATCTAGACTCCAAAATTATATTTTGGCTAACAGAATCTATGGATTCCATGGTAAATAATTTATAGGCTTTGCTATTTTGTGCATATCCTATAAAAGAACACTCGATTGCTTTAGCACCAAGTTTAGGCCTTTTAGGATCAGTTAACCTTACTAATGTTCTACATCCGCACACCCTTAAATGGTCAAAAGAGGGTTTTCTCTTTTTGCACAATTCATAAGGTGTGATATTAGTTTTCTTATGGGGTATACGATTAAGTATATAACAAGCAGTCATTAATGCTTCCCCCCATAAATTTTTAGGCAAACCAAAAGTAAGAAGTAATGTATTAGTCATTTCTTCAAGTATCCTATTTTTTTGTTCTGCCACTCCATTTTGTTGAGGACTATAAGGGGCTGTAGTTTGATGAATTATACCATAATTCTCACAAAAATCATTATAACAGAAGTATTCCCCTCCTTTATCTGATCTAATAATTTTAATTCTTCGATCTAACTAATTTTCAACTTCAGCCTTATAGATTTTAAATTTTTCTAAAGCCTCATCTTTAGTCATCAACAAATAAACTTGAGTGTATCTAGAACAATCATCTATAAATGTTATAAAATATCATTTACCTCCCCTAGTTAATATGCCCTCAAATTCATAAATATTGGAATGATTTAATTCTAACAATTGTGAATTTCTTTCTACTTTTTAAAAAGGCTTCTTGGCAATTTTAGATTTAACACATATAGTGTGACGCCCCCAAAATTAGGTATACATCACCCATCTTGAGTCGTCAAATACATGGTACAGAATTCAAATACAACTTACTAATACCACTGTCGTGTATAATACGACAAAATACAACTGTGAGTTTGAATACAATAATTGTCTACTAGAGATCATACAAACTCAAAAGGAGTCCTCAATACAATTATTGTCACACTATTTAACAGAATAATGAGGACTACTAATACTATTCTTTGGTCCATCACTCCGTTCCCTGACTCGTCCCAGCTATATTCTCATTTCCTGAAGAGAACAGTGAAAGAAAGGGTGAGCTCAACTAGCCCAGTAAGAAATATTATGATTAAGATAATGCAGAATAAATTATCATTAGCCTTCAACAGTGTTAAACTGATAAAATATAATAACATCAAGTTTAACAGCAGCGGATCAAGCAATCCATTAAAAGAGTCAAGTAGAGAATAGAATCTACTATCTTTTATGATTTAAAAAGTTTTTAATCACTTTTATCGCTGAGACTCAGCTTAATAAATAATCCACATCATCCCTGCACTACGGCCAAGGATACTCATTAGGGTCACGACCACAAATTCCATGCACTACGGGCCAAGGATATTTGTGTATTCATCAATGGTCATGATCATGCCAACAACTGTCCATCAATGCACTACGGCAAATGAGACTTTTACCACATCATTTGTAACATTACGGTCATGATTACACCGAATAATCCCTGGTCATAATCATACCAAGTCCATCCATGCTCTACAGGCCACAGATGACTTTCAAAAATATAAATAAGAGGATGATGACAATGATATAAGAATTCAATAAAACAAGTTCAAGAATTATTTTATCCAAGAATTATTAACGTCCAAATTGTCAACACGATACTGTTTTGTGGTGTAAAATTCAAGAATGATCAAATGAATATTTCCATGAAAGGATACTGGATGAAGCGCAAATATCAAGGATATTCCACTAATTTCAAGGAGTATAGAAATCAAAATTTTATCCAACTGAGTATAATAAAGAATGGAATAACAAAAGAAATCACCATGCATGCGATAGACCGCACAGACAGGTTATTCCAACAGAATAATAATAATAATAGAACCAGGTCAGGTGAAATTCACACCGACAGGATGTTCCAACAGAATAATAAAGACGGAACCAGGTCCGGTGTAAAACACACAGACAGGATGTTCCAACGGAATAATAATAAAGACGGAACCAGGTCCGGTGTAAAACACACAGACAGGATGTTCCAACAGAATAATAGAAGAATGTCACCAAGTATAGGGTAGACCGCGTATACAGGTTATTCCAACAGAATAATAAGAAATGGAACAACAACAGTTCTCTTCATGAATAAGAAAGAATAACACCCCTTACCGTAACAGAAACTGGATATGGGAAAAGAAAAGTTAAGTAGCAGAAAGCTTTTCTTCTATCTCTCTATAGTTTCTCTCTCTAGAGTTCAGTGAATTCGTAAGAAAATAATGAAGGAATGAGCTTCTATTTATAGGAAAATGGAATGCATAGTAACTAATCCATGAACGGTCCAGATTGGTTTACTTTAATCTGACGGTCCATATTTAAAGAAAAATCTTTTAAATAAAATATAATATATTCTATTTATATAAAAAGATTTTTACTATGCAAACACTATGCAACACTATGCAAAACACTATGCAACACTGTGCATAATAAAATATAATATATTCTATTTATAAAATAACTTTAATAAAGTATTCTGTTTTATATAAAAAGATGTTTCCGTTTTATTACGTTAATAATACGAATAAAACAAAACGTCATTATCGCTATAATAATTCATATTATTAATCGACAATAATTGAATCAAACTGAGCAACTTCTCACATAAATATCAATAATCAATACCGTGTGCTACTATGCAACAACGCGTATTACTGTACTTTTACTACCCAGTAGTTCAACAGTATCAACTGTAAAACTTCCGCCGTTATTTTTAATAAAATATTTTTGTCGTTTTCTCAATCCGACAATAATTCTGTTGTGGGGTCCACCAATAATTTTGCCGTCGTACGAATATTCCCCGACAAAAAGAATATTCCCCGACCAAATGAATATTTTATAACAACTTGCGTACTTTGCAAAATTTATAAATATTACCCACAACTATAACATTATATCAAATTTCTTCCATAATATTCAAAAATAATAATTATAAAAATTCATCTTTATTTATAAAAACTGGGGTCTTACAACCTCCCCTTCTTATGAAATTTCGCCCTCGAAATTAGGGTACGTACCTGGTATGTCGAAGAGGTAAGGATACCTTGATTTCATTTCAGATTCTAACTCCCAAGTCATTTCCTCAACATCGTGGTTTTTCCACAAAACTTTGACTTGAGGTATAACTTTGGTGCGTAAAATATGTTCCTTCTTATCCAAGATTTGAACAGGAACCTCTTCATACGTTAAATCTTCCGCTATTTCGTCCGGTTCTAACTCAATAATGTGGTTCGGGTCTTTCACATATTTACGTAGCATGGATATGTGAAAAACGTTATGAACACGAGACATACTTGGCGGTAAAACGAGTCTATAGGCCACAGTTCCTACTTGATCGAGGATTAAAAATGGGCCGATGAATCGAGGATTGAGCTTTCCTCTCTTTCCAAATCTCGTAACTCCTTTCCACGGAGCAACACGTAACAACACATGATCTCCTATATCAAATTCCACGTCCTTTCGATGAAGATCAGCATAACTCTTTTGTCGATCTTGTGAGGTTTTTATACGTTTCCGGATCGTTTGAATCTTTTCCGTAGTCATACGTACCAAATCCGGTCCCAACAACGTTGCTTCACCCACCTCATCCCAACATACTGGAGAACGACACTTTCTTCCATACAACGCCTCGAACGGAGCCATGCCAATACTTGCTTGATAACTATTATTGTAGGAAAACTCCACCAATGGTAATAACTTGTCCCAACTTCCCTTGAAATCAAGGACACAGAGTCTTAATAGATCTTCAAGAGTTTGAATAGTCCTCTCTGACTGTCCGTCCGTTTGAGGATGATATGCCGAGCTAAATCGTAAATCTGTGCCCATAGCTTTTTGCAAACTAACCCAAAATCGCGAAGTAAATCTTGGGTCTCGATCAGAAACTATGGATACTGGCATACCATGCAATCTTACAACCTCGTTTATGTATATACGAGCAAGACGTTCAAGTGTATAAGTTTCTCGTATCGGTAAGAAATGAGCAGACTTGGTCAATCTATCAACAATGACCCAAATCGCATCTATGCCTTGAGAAACTTTGGGAAGACCAGTAATGAAATCCATGGTAATGTGCTCCCACTTCCATTCTGGAATTTCAAGTGGTTGCAATGGTCCTTTTGGTATTTGATGCTCCGCCTTGACTCGTTGACACGTTAGACACCTTGAGATAAAAAGCGCTATCTCTCTCTTCATATTGCCCCACCAAAATGTATGTCGAAGATCATGATACATTTTGGTACTCCCAGGATGGATTGCAAACGGTGTGTTGTGCGCCTCCATCATGATTTTATACTTTAAATCAGGGTCGTTAGGAACACAAAGTCTGGAGTTGACTCGAAGTATTCCTTCTTCATCGATTCTTGCTTCCGGTATCGCACCTTCTTGTACTTTCTTCCTCATACGCATCAGCTCCGGATCTGTAACTTGAGCAGCTTTAATTTTATCAATTAAAGTCGGTTCTACTCGTATATTCGCCATCATAACGTGGGTCCTTGGAGTCTTTATCTCTATCTCCATCCTTTGCAAGTCATCCAAAATGGGCCTTTGCGTTGACAATATTGCACTCGCACCCGCATATGACCCTCTACTCAATGCGTCAGCTACCACGTTCGCTTTTCCAGGATGGTATTGGATGGTATGATCATAATCTTTCAACAGTTCAAGCCAACGTCGTTGTCGCATGTTGAGTTCCTTTTGAGTGAAGAAATATTTGAGGCTTTTATGATCCGTAAAGATCTCCACTTTCTCCCCATACAAGTAATGCCTCCAAATTTTAAGTGCGAAGACAACAGCTGCTAACTCTAGGTCATGAGTAGGATAATTTCTCTCATATTCTTTGAGTTGTCGTGAGACATAGGCTATGACTTTCCCATGTTGCATGAGAACACATCCTAACCCTTTGCCCGAAGCATCACTGTAGATGACAAATCCCTCCGAACCAGATGGTATTGTCAGAACAGGTGCTGAAATGAGTCTCCTCTTGAGTTCTTGAAAACTCTTCTCACATTCCTCGCTCCAACCGAACTTTGTATCTTTCCGAGTCAGCTGAGTTAGTGGAGTAGCGATTCGAGAAAACCCTTCTACGAATCTCCGATAATAACCAGCTAAACCGAGAAAGCTATGTACTTCGGTCACTGATTTAGGTTGCTCCCAGCTTTGAATAGCTTCAATCTTTGCTGGGTCAACAGATATTCCACGACTTGATACCACGTGCCCAAGGAATGCTACTTCCTCAAGCCAGAACTCGCATTTCTTCAACTTGGCATAAAGCTTGTATTCACGAAGCTTTTGGATATTAGCCTCAAGTGTTCCTCATGATCTTCACGGCTTTTGGAATAAATAAGGATGTCATCAATAAAGACGACCACAAAGTGATCCAAATATTCCTTGAATACTCGGTTCATCATATCCATGAAGGCAGCAGGAGCATTAGTCAATCCAAAGGACATGACTAGGAATTCATAATGCCCGTACCGAGTTCTGAAAGCCGTCTTTGGAATGTCATCGGTTCTAATCTTCAATTGGTGATATCCGGAACGAAGATCAATCTTTGAAAAGAATTTGGCTCCTTGCAACTGGTCAAACAGGTCATCAATACGTGGCAATGGATACCTATTTTTGATGGTGACATGATTTAACTCCCGATAATCAATACAAAGTCGCATACTCCCATCTTTCTTCTTCACGAATAGAACAGGAGCACCCCAAGGAGAAGTACTAGGACGAATAAAGCCAATGTCTAACAATTCCTGCAGTTGAGTCTTTAACTCCTGAAGTTCAATAGGAGCCATTCGATATGGGGCTTTGGAAATGGGTTTTGTACCGGGTTCAAGGTCGATACAAAATTCAATTTCACGCTCTGGGGGTAGGCCAGGAAGTTCTTCAGGGAATACGTCAGGGAATTCATTAACAATAGAAATATTATTCAAAACTGACGTATTTTTGTTTAGATCTGTGACATGAGCTAAGAAAGCTTGACATCCGTTTTTTAATAAACGAATAGCTTTATGGCTTGAGATGACAGTGATTGATTTTAATGGTTTGGTTGCTTGAATTCGCATAATAGGTCGATTTGGAATATGAAAGCTAACAACCTTACGAAAACAATCAATTTTTGCATGATGAGTAGTTAACCAATCAATCCCTAGAATTACATCAAATGCAAGTATTTTTAATGCAATAAGATCGACAGGTAATGCGTGGGTACCAACTTGAACCAAACAAGACTTATAAACCGTGGATGTAATGAAGGTTTCTCCCAACGGAGTTTCCACAGATAAGTCAAATTCTAATTTCTCCGGAGTCAAATTTAATCGTTGAGCGCAAGTAGGAGAAATAAAAGAATGGGTAGAACCGGTATCAAATAAAGTGTAGACTTCGCTAGAGTTTATGATAAGCTTACCCGTGATGACCTCATGCGGGTTCCTTGCTTTCTGGGAGGTCACAACAAACGCTCTCCCTTGCACTACCGGCTTTGACTTTTCTAGGACAGCCTTTGGTGCCTCCATCCTAGTTGAATTTGTCTTCGGTGAACGACAAAATCGGGCTAAGTGGCCTTCTCTTCCACAATTATAACATGCTTTGGACGGCATCGCGCAATTTGGACTGATGTGTCCCTCCCCTCCGCATTTGAAGCATATGATAGGTGGTCTTTCTCCTTCCTTAACAACGGTTGCTGATGCTGACGTCTTTCTATCATTGTTGAATCTCCTCTTCTTGAAATGTCCATTCTTATTGTTTTGGCCCTGATTACCACCGAAGTGGTTACCATTTCTGGCCTGATGATTTCCTCCACGCTTGTTGTCACCGCTTCGATGACTGCTCTCACTGGTGTTATCATTTTGCCGGCTGCTCTCTTTTGATTGCGTTGCCTCGTTATCGCGCTCTACCAACTGAGCCCTATTTACAACATCTGAATACAAACACAGTTTATGAGAAATAAGATGTTGACGTATCTCCGGCTTCAAACCTCTTAAAAACAATCGTGTCATTCTCTCTTCATTATCCACCAAGTGGGACGCAAACCGGGATAACTCCGCAAATTTTGCCTCGTATTGCGACACGGTCATATTATTTTGCTCCAATTTGATAAACTCCACCTCCTTCATGTGACGGATACTTTCGGGAAAGTATTTGTCATTGAACAGCTCTTGGAACTTCTCCCAAGACATCTTTAGTACGGCAGGTTGAGTACGTTTTACCGATTCTCACCAGTAATCTGCCTCTCCGCGCAACATAAAGGCGGCAAAGGGAACCTTTTGCTCCTCGGAGCATCCCAAGACATCAAATATTTTGGTGATCTGCTTTATCCATGCTTCCGCAATAAGTGGTTTTGGCTCTCCCTTAAACTCCGGTGGTCCCAGCTCCTTGAACTGTTTAGCGGTGACCGCCCGAGAATTTCCAGTGTTTCCACCTAAATTTTGAACAGGAGCCGCTCTCGCTTGCTGTTGCATGAATTGCATAAAGCCTCTGAACAATCCATCATTCATCATTTGGTCATGAGGATTGTCGCCTTCCTGATGCACATTCTCCTGATTATTGATATGTGGAGACTCAACGGTCTCTTGTGCTCCATTGTTATTCTCAACATTTTCGGAAGTCATTTTCAGATACTGCCACAAAACAAAGATTAATTGACATGTAACATAATATCTCTAAACTTTGACCAACTAATTTAAATACAAAATAAATTTAAGTAGGTCATACTAGCGAAGGAATTCCCCGTCTCTCCCCTCCTAGTTCTAGTCTCACATCTTAGTCAGGGATCATATCCCTAAGCTCTGATACCAACTGTGACGCCCCCAAAATTAGGTATACATCACCCATCTTGAGTCGTCAAATACATGGTACAGAATTCAAATACAACTTACTAATACCACTGTCGTGTATAATACGACAAAATACAACTGTGAGTTTGAATACAATAATTGTCTACTAGAGATCATACAAACTCAAAAGGAGTCCTCAATACAATTATTGTCACAATATTTAACAGAATAATGAGGACTACTAATACTATTCTTTGGTCCATCACTCCGTTCCCTGACTCGTCCCAGCTATATTCTCATTTCCTGAAGAGAACAGTGAAAGAAAGGGTGAGCTCAACTAGCCCAGTAAGAAATATTATGACTAAGATAATGCAGAATAAATTATCATTAGCCTTCAACAGTGTTAAACTGATAAAATATAATAACATCAAGTTTAACAGCAGCGGATCAAGCAATCCATTAAAAGAGTCAAGTAGAGAATAGAATCTACTATCTTTTATGATTTAAAAAGTTTTTAATCACTTTTATCGTTGAGACTCAACTTAATAAATAATCCACATCATCCCTGCACTACGGCCAAGGATACTCATTAGGGTCACGACCACAAATTCCATGCACTACGGGCCAAGGATATTTGTGTATTCATCAATGGTCATGATCATGCCAACAACTGTCCATCAATGCACTACGGCAAATGAGACTTTTACCACATCATTTGTAACATTACGGTCATGATTACACCGAATAATCCCTGGTCATAATCATACCAAGTCCATCCATGCTCTACAGGCCACAGATGACTTTCAAAAATATAAATAAGAGGATGATGACAATGATATAAGAATTCAATAAAACAAGTTCAAGAATTATTTTATCCAAGAATTATTAACGTCCAAATTGTCAACACGATACTGTTTTGTGGTGTAAAATTCAAGAATGATCAAAAGAATATTTCCATGAAAGGATACTGGATGAAGCGCAAATATCAAGGATATTCCACTAATTTCAAGGAGTATAGAAATCAAAGTTTTATCCAACTGAGTATAATAAAGAATGGAATAACAAAAGAAATCACCATGCATGCGATAGACCGCACAGACAGGTTATTCCAACAGAATAATAATAATAATGGAACCAGGTCAGGTGAAATTCACACCGACAGGATGTTCCAACAGAATAATAAAGACGGAACCAGGTCCGGTGTAAAACACACAGACAGGATGTTCCAACGGAATAATAATAAAGACGGAACCAGGTCCGGTGTAAAACACACAGACAGGATGTTCCAACAGAATAATAGAAGAATGTCACCAAGTATAGGGTAGACCGCGTATACAGGTTATTCCAACAGAATAATAAGAAATGGAATAACAACAGTTCTCTTCATGAATAAGAAAGAATAACACCCCTTACCGTAACAGAAACTGGATATGGGAAAAGAAAAGTTAAGTAGCAGAAAGCTTTTCTTCTATCTCTCTATAGTTTCTCTCTCTAGAGTTCAGTGAATTCGTAAGAAAATAATGAAGGAATGAGCTTCTATTTATAGGAAAATGGAATGCATAGTAACTAATCCATGAACGGTCCAGATTGGTTTACTTTAATCTGACGGTCCATATTTAAAGAAAAATCTTTTAAATAAAATATAATATATTCTATTTATATAAAAAGATTTTTACTATGCAAACACTATGCAACACTATACAAAACACTATGCATAATAAAATATAATATATTCTATTTATAAAATAACTTTAATAAAGTATTCTGTTTTATATAAAAAGATGTTTCCGTTTTATTACGTTAATAATACGAATAAAACAAAACGTCATTATCGCTATAATAATTCATATTATTAATCGACAATAATTGAATCAAACTGAGCGACTTCTCACATAAATATCAATAATCAATACCGTGTGCTACTATGCAACAACACGTATTACTGTACTTTTACTACCCAGTAGTTCAACAGTAACAACGGTAAAACTTCCGCCGTTATTTTTAATAAAATATTTTTGTCGTTTTCTCAATCCGACAATAATTCTGTTGTGGGGTCCACCAATAATTTTGCCGTCGTACGAATATTCCTCGACAAAAAGAATATTCCCCGACCAAACGAATATTTTATAACAACTTGCGTACTTTGCAAAATTTATAAATATTACCCACAACTATAACATTATATCAAATTTCTTCCATAATATTCAAAAATAATAATTATAAAAATTCATCTTTATTTATAAAAACTGGGGTCTTACATATAGCACATTTTTCTAAATCAAAAAAAATTAAACTTAGGAATTAAACTAAGATTACTCATGCTACACATACTTTTATAATTTATATATCATAATCTAGCATGCTAAACATTAAAAGTAGAAATCATATAAGCAAAAGATGAATTTTCATTAATAACATTTAGTTTGTACATGCTATTAGATTCATATCATTTTCTGACATACATACCACCCTTAGACAATACAATACAATTAGCGTCAAACCAGACTTTTATGCCATGTTTGTTTAAAAGACTAATAGATACAAGTTTTTTCCTAATTTCTGGAACATGAAGAACATCATTAAGATACAAGTACAAAGTACATTGTTTCTTGAAATGTCTTGGCTTACCACACTTTCAACAAGTACCTTTCGGTTTTTTTTCCATAAGTGCTATGTTAACCACAACGCTTTCTTTTATTGTTTCCCCTTGGTTTAAATGCATTTTCTTTGACAAGAGCTTTAGCACTTTTATTTTCTATTTCCAATTTATCCAAGTTTCAAGAATTTTCTTCAACTTGGAGAAATTTAATAATTTCTTGCATAGTCATTGCATCTGTCTTTTGTTTCAATTCCTTTCGACAAGCTTTTCATGAAAATGGTAACTTTGAAATGATTGTCGATACTTGAAACCCTTCATCAAGGCTATGGCCTTCCGATACAATTTGATTCATAATAATTTGAAGTTCATGTAATTGCAGCATAACAGATTTGTTTTCTATCATTTGATAATCAAATAATGAACTTCCTAGAATTTTTTTTTTGGCGTCCTCGATTTTGTATTTGTTGTCGAGATCTTCCCATAATTCCCTTGCCATCTTTTTCATGAATTTGGCTTCATACATATCGTACAAAAAATTGGATAGTGCATTTAAAATATACCCTTTACACATGAAGTCATCTAGTTCCCATTTTATTCGATTCTTCATTTCTGCCGGTGTCTCATTTTCCTTTTCTTCAATTTTCTCTTCATTTAGCACATGAGAGATTTTTAATGTAGTTAAGCAAAAATACATTTTGCTTTTCCAACATCTGAAAGATAATCTATCAAACTTCTCAAGTTTGTTAATTTGGTTCAAGCTATTTTTTAAATTGTTGTCCTCCATGGTAATATAGTCTTAAGATTGTTGATAAATTTTACTTTGTAGTAAGATATAGAACAACAATATTTCTGCCTGAATTGAATGGTTGACCACTCTTTCCTTAAGACTATATTCGTCCCTTACTTTTGCTACACAGGGTTACTGCGAATTAGTCTCCCAAGATAAGACATGCCCATATTTTATTTTGTAATTGAATTTTTGTGTAGGAACAAATCTAGTGCTAAACTATAAATGAAAGAAGAAAATTATAACAAGAAAAATATATAGAATAATAATTTTTCTTAAGAACTTGGAAAGGATTGAATAATTTTCAGTGAGTAATTTGGGTGGATTTGTAACCTATTTATAGGTTTCTAAACACCCATTTGAAGAGTTATGTTGATAGATGGCATCCCATTATTTTTGTCGTATCCCAATTATGCCATATGTCGTTTTGTATTTTTGAATCGTATCCCAATTCTGATGTTGGGATGTCCACAATTCTAATGTTGACATATTACACTTGTGGATATATTACCCACCAGTGAAATATTACCATTGGAAATATTCCCGTTGGCTTGGAAATACCGCCCGTTGTCCTTAATATCAACACCTCTCTCTTATCCAACTGAACCAATATTAATTGTTATTACATGGATAACATATAATATGTTTATTATATACTTTATATAATGAAAATATCCAACATGTTCCGCAATACGATTGTCAGAAGTTTTGGGACCAGTGACAATATTTCTGGGACATCTTTCGAATTGTTTCTGGAAAATTAGTTGAAGGTAAAAGAATTAGCTTCTTCAATTGTTAGTAAAACTGAGTCGCAGTCGGCGTAGATTATTTGGGATTTGGACGGTGGATTTGGGGTGGAGATGTTGCCGAAAAGGGGTTGAAAGTGGTGGAGGGTGAGGGAGAGGAAGTGTATAAGATTGAGAAAGATAGTGGTTGTGAATTGAGAAATGGAGTGAGGGAATTCATAGAAGAAAAGTGGTAGGCTTGGAGAAAATAAAAGCCATGATTGATATGGCATTGATCAATGAGCATTGAAAAGAAAAGTGGTGGTTGTGAATTGGAGAAGTGGATGGAGGTGGAGAGATATGGCATTGATCAGGAACATTTACTCAGAAAGTTTGATCCATGAATGAAAATAGAACTGATAGTAGGAAAAGTGTTGGATGTGTTTTTACATATATAATGTCTTCATCATGCCATAATTGATTTTTATTCTTCTTAAAACTTTGTACTTTTTTTGTAGTTTTTTTTAGAAAATCTTATACAAAGCTTTATGCGACTGTATGGTAAATGACAAACGCACCCTATAATTTACTTCCTTAGTTACTTTTTAATTGATATTTTAGGAGAAAATACAATTATTAAAAAATATAATAAATATTTTTTCAAATTTATCAAAATGAATATAATTATAAATGTTAATATTATAATTTTAAAATTTATTGGGAAAATAAAAAAAGAAATTAATTAGTATTTAATACTCCCCCTATCCCCAAAATGATGAGCAACATACAATTTGCAAACGAAAAATAAAACTATAGGAAAAAGAGTAAAAAAAAATAAAATTAAATGTATTCTTAGTGTTCCCGATGAGTGGGTTGAAAACTTACGAATTGGGTACTATTTAACTTGAAATAGTCTGTGTTCTTTGTAGTTTTCTATGTTACTTGTTTCGTTTTGTGTCACTTTGCTGAAATAAAGGTGAGGATGGGCTTAGGAGTTGAAAAGAAAGAAAAAGATAAGGAAATGGATCTGCTGATGAAATGGCGCGAGGCGCGCTAAATTTGTTCTGTAAATAGCGCGCCAGGCTGGATAAAGAATTGCAGGGCGGGCTGCGCAGTTTAATGAAGAGGACTGGCACGGGGCGCGCCTGCCTGACGGATTTTTGCAGATTTATTTCCTTAAGTACTCAAAGTTGACTCAATTAAGGATTTTGACTTACCTTATGTAATAGGCTTTTACTAGGATTATAATTATTAGTTGTTTACCTAGTTTTAAAAGACTTTTGAATACAATTCATTGAGAGCAACTTCTATTAGAGACTTGGAGATATCATTGAATAACACACAAGAAGGAGATTGAAGCTTAGAAACTGAAGATTCTTCGACAAAGTTTTTCTTCTTCTCTTAATTTCATTATCTGTACTTGAGATGATATTTAATTTTAATCTTCTTGACTTCCTGATGATGATGAACTATTTTCCCAATTAGGGGTACAATAGAACCTTTTGCAATTCAATAATTTAATTATCATTATTTTCACTTGTTGATTCTATTGAGTTGATTATTATATTTTGTGCTTAATCTATTAATTGTCTAGCTAGCAGTTAATCTGATATCTTTGATGGAATTAAAAGAGGAAATCTTAGATTAGATTTGAGTATAATAACATATGAATTTGGTTGATTCTTGTTAAGGATAACATAACAGTGTATAAGATGAAAGTACTTGTATGCCCTGCGTAACTTTGTTAAGAGTTTGTGCTTAATGAATCTATTTTAAGTGTCTTGCATGAAAATAGCAAAATAACTATAATAGGTCTTTTTATTAATATTTGACATATGTCAACAAATTGATAGACAATCCTAGTTAGCAACTCATTAGATTAAATAAGTGGAAATATGATAAGGCGATTTTTGCAAAGCAATTTGGGAAAATTGTACTCCTATGTTTTAATCATCTGGCGATCAATCTTTGTTAGTTTATTTAGTTTTATTTTTTTTATTAAAAACAATTTTCACAAATCAATTGAGTGACTGTTTAAATGGAATTAAATTAGTATAAACTTGATAATTAGAATAATTGTTAGTAATTGTTCTCTGTGGGTTCAACAACCTTTCTTATCTCTTTATTAGTTGATTGATCGCGTGTGCACTTGCGCGTATTTGTCATTATATAAATTAGATAACAAGTTTTTTGCGCCGTTACAGGGGAACGGTTCTAATAATTATTTCGTTATTAGTTTTTATCAATTTAGTTTATTTAAACATTTTTAATTTTTTCTCTTTTTTTCTTTCTTTACGAGGTACATCATGGCTAACTATAATTATTAATGGCCTTATACGAAAATGACTCAGCCAAACGCGACAAGGATATATGAACTCGATGAGTTGTCAGCACAGATGGAGACACTGGCGGATATTTATGATTATTGTGTTGGAAACCATCCTAGTCATCAATGCGCCATCGGTTTCAAGTCAATACAATATGGTGGCAACTTCGGTGGCTACCCCCAACAAGTATGCCTGTAAGACCCCAACTTTTTATAAATAAAATTGAATTTCCTCTATTCATTATTTTGAATTAATAAGGTATTAATTTGACATAATGCTTTGGTTATGGGTGAAATGTCCAAATTTTGTAAAATAAGCAAGTGGTTATAAAATATTCATTGTTGTCGGGGAATATTCATTTGGTCGTGGAATATTCTTGTTGTCGGGGAATATTCGTACAACGACGCAACTATTTGTGGGCCCCATAACGGAATAACTGTCGGATGAAGAAAACGACAAGTTTGTGTTTTTATAAATAACGGCGTAATTATTACCGTTAACACTGTTGGATTACCTGGTAGTTAAAATACATTAATACGCGTGGTTGTACAGTTGCACATGATATTGCACAATATTTTTGAATTATTGATTCTTACGTAAGAAGGCAATACTCAATAATTATTATAGTAATTACTGTTCAATATTTTATTTTATTGATTCAATATTTGCTGCATTGATATTTTATATTATTATTGTTTCAATAATTGTCATTGCACAGTATTTCCCATTATCAGATCAATAATTCATATTATTTGAATAATATTATTAGATAGTATTATTGGTAATGTCTAAGGAAGTTCTGTCTAGAAAAGGGGTTTGGTCACCTAATTGCGCGCCAGTAAGGAGAAATCTTTATCGAAAAGCCCCATCTTTTCTGGGAACGACCTGGTTGTCATAATTGTGATTCTGTAATATTATTTGTGAATAATTAATTATTGATTTATATGATAAGGAAATATTTATTTTATGTGGACATAAATGATGGACAGGAAAATATTTATTTTGTGTGAATATAAATGAAGAAATTAAAGCTGAGGTGTTTTATCAGTATTTTGTCAGAATGGAGGTATTAAAAATCATCCGTATGTGGATTTCAGACATTTTCTGTTTGGAATTTGGAAAAACTTAAAGCTAAAAAGTTGTAGAGAATTCAATTTCCTATGGAATAGATATAAAATTCGTATTTTTCTGATAAAAGGGTTATTTATTATGAATTATTGAAGTTTTGGAAAATAAATATTTTTATTAAAAACATGGTGGACCCCACTTTTGGTTGGTGTGGAATTGCTGATTTTGGGTGGGCCCCACTGTGGTGTGCTAAAATTTGATCAAAAGTGGCGTGCTTGAATGGTTTTAGAATATTATTATTTTATTAATTTAGTCTCCTTTGACATTCTAGCATTTTCCTATAAATAGGTGTATAGGTTAGAATTGAAAATCACACTAGAAACATAAGTTTTCTCTCTCTATATTATCGAGCGTATTTTTGTGAGTATTTCGATACTTTGAGAGTTGCTATTTAGTACAAGTTTCCTTCGGTATTACATCCGATATTTCGGTCAGAACTACTGTTCTTTTGAGGTAAGGGATGCTATTTTATTCATAAATGATATTATTTCTTTCAATATCATTATGCTAAAATATTGGTATGAATTTTATTGTGGAATTTTTATCTTTTTTGTGTCGGGATTACTATTCACGTATACGATAATATTCACATATACGACACTATTCACGAATACGACACTATTCATCGAAAAATAAAATTTTATCTTCTTTGTCCTAGATGTCTATTATAGTTACTATCTTTGATTGTATCCATGTTTTAATCTTCATTCTTGAATTTTACTCCACTATGGTTCAGTATAGAGTATTTTTGAACTTGGATAAACTGTAGTACGAATCCCTAATATTTGTCCTTTTGTCTCACTGGATTCATTTTTTAAAAGATATTTTTCATCATCCTCAGTCCTAAATGATTATATTACTGAATATCTTTGGCCTGTAGTATAAAGATGAATGATTAACTGATGAATATCTTTGGCTCGTAGTGCAAAGATGAACAGGTGTTGAGATGAACATGACCAACTGGTGATACAAATGAATATCTTTGGCCTGTAGTGCAAAGATGAATATTTAATTCAAGGTGTATATTGATTGATGTTATAGGGATAAAATATTGATGATGAACTTTTAAATCTTAGAAGATAGTAGAATTCATTATCTACTTGACTCTTCTAATGGATTATTGTTTCCGCTACAGTTCTGGATCTAAAACTTGTTTTTTATTATATTCTATCAGATTTTTCCCCGTTGAAGTCTAATGATGATTTTTTGTATATTATCTTAGTCATAATATTTTTTACTGAACTAGTTGAGCTCACCCTTTTCCTTTTTGTTCCATTTTTCTTCCCAGGAAGCGAAAATATAGCGGGGAGTAGTTGGGGTGTGGAGTGATGTTCTATGACAGTTGTTATAATAGTCCTCAATATTTGTAAAATAGTGTATCAATAATTGCACTGAGGACTTATTTAAGTGTGGATATTGTCTAGAGGACAAAATTTGTATTTAAACTCACAGTACTTGTGTTGTCGTATTTTGCATGACAATTGTAATAATGATATTGTAGTTGTTTCTGTAACATGTATTTGGTGACTCAGAATGGGTGATGTATACCTATTTCCGAGGCATCACAGTTGGTATCAGAGCTTAGGGATATGGTCTCTGGCGGAGATCGGGGAACAGAACTAGGAGGGGAAAGACGAGTAAATCATTCGCTAGTGTGTCCTACCTAAGCTTATTTATTGGTCAGTCATAATATAGGGATATTATGTGATATATTAATTTGTTTAATTAACCCTTGTTTTATGACAGTATTTAAGAATGGCAGCAGAGAACGTTAACAATGGAGTATATGAGACCGTGGAGACACCTTTAATCACTAACCAGGAAAATGTGCAACAGAAAGGCAATATTCCTCCTGTAAACAATACTACCGAGCAAACGATGAATGATGGGATGTTTAGAATCTTTTTTCAGTTCATGCAAAATCAGACGAGGGAGACTCGTGTACAAAATACGGGTGGAAATGATAGCAACACGCGGTTTATCACAGCCAAGCAGTTCAAGGAGTTGGGACCACCAGAGTTCTGGAGAAAGCCAGATAAGATTAAGGTGGAAATTTGGTCAAGCAAATTACCAAGATATTTGATGTCTTGGGATGCACAGAAGAATAAAAGGTTCATTTCGCCACCTTTATGTTCTGTGGTGAGACAGATTATTAGTGGGAATTTGTGAAGTGTACCTAGCCAGCCTCACTCAACATGTCTTGGGAAAGATTTCAGAAACTGTTCAATGACAAGTACTTTCTTGAAAGTTTTCGTCATATAAAGGAGGTAGAGTTTATTAGACTAGAACAGAACAACATGACGGTGTCCCAATACGAGGCGAAGTTCACGGAGTTATCCAGTTTTGCACCTCATTAGCTAGAGAATGAGGAATGTATGACGCGGATGTTTCTAAGAGGTCTAAAACCCGAGATTTGTCAATACCTTAGCCTCTCACAAATTTTCTCTATATTCAGATGTTGTCAACAGGTCTCAATTATTAGAGCGAGATAATGAGTATGTTCAACCAAGGGACCACAACCAGGGTCATATCGGTGGCAGCAGCCATCGAAGCAATGATAACCAGCGGGGTGGAAAGAATACAGACAACAGCGGTAACCACTCGGGTGGTAATCATGGCCATGATAATAGAAGAAGTGAGTCGGGAGGAGATTTCAAGAAGAGAAGGTACAATAGTGACAACGTGAAGACGTCAGCACCAACATCAATTATTTCTAGCGGAGGAGAACGATCACCGGTCGTATGTTATAAATGCGAGAAAGAGGGACATATCAGCCCAAACTGCCCACAAAAATCCAAGGTATGTTATAACTGTGGAAATGAAGGTCATATAGCTCAAGATTGTTCTGTAGCGAAATCAAGTCTAGCGGGGATGGTGACTCCAAAGGCTTTCTCGGACAAGTCAAAATCAATGGTTCTTAGAAGAGCGTTTATCGTGACTGGCCAAAACGTGAGAAACCTGAACGAGGTGATCATTGGTAAGCTAATCATAAACTCTTACAAAGTTTATACCTTACTAGATACCGGTTCTACCCATTCTTTTATCTCTCCTGCTTGTGCTCAATGTTTGAACTTGACTTCGAAGAAATTAGACTTTGACTTATCTATTGAAACTCCGTTAGGAGAAACTTTTGTTACATCCACTGTTTATAAATCTTTCTTGATCCAAGTTGGAACTATCACATTACCTGTTGATCTTATCTCTTTAAAGATATTTGCATTTGACGTGATTTTAGGGATTGATTGGTTAACTACTCATCATTCCAAAATTGATTATTTTCGTAAGGTTATTAGTTTTCATATTCCTAACCAACCTGTTATACGAATTCAAGCAACCAAACCACTAAAGTCAATCACTGTCATATCAAGCCATAAAACCATTCGTTTATTGAAAATCAGATGTCAAGCTTTCTGAGCCCATGCTATGGAGTTGAACAAAAACACGTCAGATTTGAATAATATTTCTATTATTAGTGAATTTCCTGAAGAACTTCCTGGTCTACCCCCAGAACGTGAAGTTAAATTCTTTATTGACCTTGAACCGGGTATAAAGCCCATTTCTAAACCCCATATTAAATGGCTTCTATTGAACTTCAGGAGTTAAAGGTCCAACTACAGGAGTTGTTAGACATCGGTTTCATTCGTCCTAGTACATCTCCTTGGGGTGCTCTTATTTTATTCGTAAAGAAGAAAGATGGGAGTATGCGACTTTATATTGACTACCGGGAATTAAACCATGTCACCATCAAGAATAGGTATCCACTACCTCGCATTGATGACCTGTTTGACCAGTTGCAAGGAGCACAATTCTTTTCAAAGATCGATCTTCGTTTTGGATATCATCAGCTGAAGATTAAAACTGAGGATATTCCAAAGACTGTCTTCAGAACTCGGTACGGGCATTATGAATTCTTAGTCATGCCATTTGGATTGCCTAATGCTTCTGCTGCTTTCATGGATATGATGAACCGTGTGTTCAAAGAATATTTGGATAAGTTCATTGTTGTCATTATTGATGATATTCTCATCTACTCCAAAAACCGTGAAGATCATGAGCTCCATTTAAAACTGGTACTGTAAATGCTTCGTGACAACAAGCTATATGCCAAGCTGAAGAAATATGAGTTCTGACTTGAGGAAGTAGCATTCCTTGGGTATGTGGTGTCAAAATATAGAGTATTTATTGACCCGGTGAAGATAGAAGCAATATAAAGTTCGGAGCAACCGAAGTCGGTGACCGAAGTACGTAGCTTTCTGGGCTGAGCAGGTTATTATCGAAGATTCATGGAAGGATTTTCTCGAATTGCTACCCCGTTAACTCAGCTGACTTAGAAAGATACAAAATTCGTATGGAGCAAGGAATGCGAGAAGAGTTTCCAAGAACTCAAAAGGAGACTCATTTTGGCACCTGTTCTAATAATACCATCTGGTTCGGATGGATTTGTTATCTACAATGATGCTTCAGGTAAAGGGTTAGGATGTGTTCTTATGTAACATGGGAAAGTCATAGCCTATGCCTCACGACAACTCAAAGAATATGAGAGGAATTATCCTACCCATGATCTGGAGTTGGCAGCAGTCATTTTCGCATTGAAAATCTGGAGACACTACCTGTATGGGGAGAAAGTTGAGATTTATACGGATCATAAAAGCCTCAAATATTTCTTCACCCAAAAGGAACTCAACATGCAGCAACGACGTTGGCTCGAGCTCTTGAAAGATTATGACCATAACATTCAATATCATCCCAGAAAAGCAAACGTTGTAGTTGACGCATTGAGTAGAAGAACGTATGAGGGTACGAGTACGATGTTGTTAACCCAAAGACCCATTTTGTACAACTTACAAAGGATGGAGATAGTGTTAAAGGCTCCAAGTACCCACGTGATGATATCAAATGTGACGCCCCCAAAATAGGTATACATCACCCATATTGAGTCACCAAATACATGGTACAAAATTCAAATACAACTTAATTATACAACAGTCGTGTAAAATATGACAAAATATATGCTGTGAGTTTTAATACAAATATTGTCATCTAGACAATATCCACACTCAATTGAGTCCTCGTTACATTTATTATCACACTATTTAACAAAATGGTGAGGATTACTAATGCTATTATCTGGACCGTCACTCCGTTCCCGGACTAGTCCCTGCTACGTTCTCATTTCCTGAAGAGAACAATGAAAGTAAAAGGGTGAGCTCAACTAGCCCAGTAAGAAATATTATGACTAAGATAATACAGAATAAATTATCGTTAGCCTTCAACAGTGTTAAACTGATACAATATAACAAACATCAAGTTTAACTACAGCGGAACAAACAATCCATTAAAAGAGTCAAATAGAGAATAAAATCTACTATCTTTTATGATTTAAAAGGTTTTTCAGCACTTTTATCGCTGGGACTCAGCTTAATAAATAATCCATATCATCCCTGCACTACGGCCAATGATATTCATTAGTATCACAACCAAAAATTATCCATGCACTATGGGCCTAGGATATTCGTGTATTCATCAATATTCATGATTATGCCAACAACTTTCATCAATGCACTACGGGCCAATGAGGACTTTTACCACATTATTTGTAACATTACGGTCATAATTATACCGATTAATCCTTGGTCATAATCATACCAAGTCCATCTATGCACTACAGGCCACAGATGATTTTCAACATAATATAAACATGAGGATGATGATAATGATATAAGAATTCAATAAAGCAAGTTCAAGAATTAATTTATTTAGGAACTAATAACATCCAACTTGTCAACATGATACTTCTTTGTAGAGTAAAATTCAAGAATGCTCAAAAGAATATTTCCATGAAAAGATATTGGATGAAGCACAAATATCAAATATATTCCACTAATTTCATGGAGTATAGAAGTCAAAACTTTAACCAACTGAGTATAATAAAGAATGGAACAACAAAAGAAATCACTAGGCATGCGATAGACCGCACAGACAGGTTATTCCAACATAATAATAAATAACGGAACTAGGTCATGCGTAAACGCACAGACAGGATATTCCAACAGAATAATAAATAACGGAACCAGGTCAAGCAAAATTCGCACCGGCAGGATGTTCCAACAGAATAATAAATAACGGAACCAGGTCATGCGTAAACGAACAGACAGGATGTTCCAACAGAATAATAAAGAATGGAATACCAAAAGAATTTCACCATGTATGCGCTACTTCGCATAGACATGTTATTCCAACATAATGATAAAGAATGGAATAATAGAAGAATTTCACTAAGTATAGGGTAGACCGCGTACATAGGTTATTCCAACAGAATAAAAAAAATATGGAATAAAAGAAGTTCTCTTCATGAATACGAAATAAATAATACCCCTTACCTTAGAACAAACTGGATATAGGAGTAGTGAAGTAGCAGAATACTTTTCTTCTTTCTCTCTATAGTTTCTCTCTCTAGAGTTTCTGTGAATTCATAAGAAATAATGAAAGAATGAGCTTCTATTTATTGGAGAATGGACTGAATAGTAACTAATTATTGAACGGTCCAGATTGGTTTACTATAAAATATATTCTAATAAAACAAAATCTTTTAAATAAAATATAATATATTCTATTTATAATCTAATAAAACGAATAACTTTATAAAAGTATTCTATTTTATATAAAAAGATTTTACCATGCAAACACTATGCAGGCGCTATGCAAATACTATGCATAATAAAATATAATATATTCTATTTATAGTCTAATAAAACGAATAACTTTATAAAAGTATTCTGTTTTATATAAAAAGCTTTTCTGTTTTATTACATTAATAAGACTAATAAAACAAAACTTCATCATCATTATTATAATTCACACTATTAATCGACCAGGTCGTTCCCAAGAAAGAGGAGACTTTCCAATAAGAATTTCTCCCTATTGGCGCGTAATTAGGTGACCAAACCTCTCTTTGGTAGAACTTCTAGACATCGTTAATATTGCAAATAATAATATTAATAACTTCGTCGTCTCAATTATTGATTTAATAATATATAAAATATCGACAATAATTGAATCAATTAACGTGAGTTACTATGCAACAATTACTAAAGCAATAATTGAACAAAACTGAGTGACTTCTCACATAAGCATCAATAATCAATACCGTGTGCTACTATGCAACCACGCGTATTCCTGTACTTTTAACACCGGGTGTTTCAACAGTTAACGATAAAACTTTTGCCGTTATTTTTATAAAATATTTTTGTCGTTTTCTTAATCCGAAAATAATTCTGTTGTGGGGTCCACCAATGATTGTGCCGTCATACTAATATTCTCTGTTTAAAACGAATATTCCCCGACCAATCGAATATTATATAACAACTTGCCTACTTTGCAAAATTTATAACTATTACCCACAACTATAACATTATATCAAATTCATTTCATAATATTCAAAAATGATATTTATAGAAAATTCATCTTTATTCATAAAAGGTTGGGTCTTACAATCTTCCCTTTTTATGACATTTTGCCCTCGAAATTAGGGTACGTACCTGGTATGTCGAAGAGGTAAAGATACCTTGATTTCATTTCAGATTCTAACTCCCATGTCATTTCCTCAACATCGTGGTTCCTCCATAAAACTTTGACTTGAGGTATAACCTTGGAGCGTAGAATATGTTCCTTCTTATCCAAGATTTGAACAGGAACCTCTTCATACGTTAAATCTTCCGCTATTTAGTCCGGTTCTAACTCAATAATTTTATTCGGGTCTTTCACATATTTACTTAACATGGATATATGAAAAACGTTATAAACATGAGACATACTTGGTGGTAAAGCAAGTCTATAGGCTACAGTCCCTACTCGATCAAGGATTAAAAATGGGCCAATGAATCGAGGATTGAGCTTTCCACTCTTTCCAAATCTCGTAACTCATTTCCATGGAGCAACACGTAACAACACATGATCTCCAATATCAAATTCTACGTCCTTTCGATGAAGATTAGCATAACTCTTTTGTCGGTCCTGTGAGGTTTTTATACGTTGTCGGATCGTTTGAATCTTTTTCGTAGTCATACGTACCAACTCTGGTCCCAACAACGTTGCTTCATCCACCTCATCCCAGCATACTGGAGAACGACACTTTCTTCCATACAACGCTTCGAATGGAGCCATGCCAATACTTGCTTGATAATTGTTGTTGTAGGAAAACTCCACCAATGGTAAGAGCTTGTCCCAACTTCCCTTGAAGTCAAGGACACAGAGTCTTAATAAATCTACAAGAGTTTGAATAGTCCTCTCTGATTGTCTGTCCGTCTGAGGATGATATGCCGAACTAAATCGTAAATCCGTGCCCATAGCTTTTTGCAAACTAACCAAAAATCGTGAAGTGAATCTTGGGTCTCGATCAGAAACTATGGATACTGGCATACCATGCAGTCTTACAATCTCATTTATGTACATACGAGCAAGACGTTCAAGTGTATAAGTTTCTCGTATTGGTAAGAAATGAGCAGACTTGGTAAATCTATCAACAATGACCCAAATTGCATCTATGCCTTGAGAAACCTTGGGAAGCCCAGTAACGAAATCCATGGTAATGTGCACCCACTTCCATTCTAGAATTTTAAGTGGTTGTAATGGACCTTTTGGTACTTGATGTTCCGCCTCGACTCATTGACAAGGTAGACACCTTGAGATAAACAACGCTATCTCTCTCTTCATATTGTTCCACCAAAATGTATGTCGAAGATCACGATACATTTTGGTACTCCTAGGATGGATTGCAAACGGTGTGTTGTGCGCCTCCATCATGATTTTATACTTTAAATTAGGGTATTAGGAACACAAAGTCTGGAGTTGAATCGAAGTATTCCTTCTTTATCGATTCTTGCTTCCGGAATAACACCTTCTTGTACTTTCTTCCTCATATGCATCAGCTCCAGGTCTGTAGCTTGAGCAGCTTTAACTTTATCGATTAAAGCCGGTTATACTCGTATATTCGTATATTCGCCATCATCACGTGGGTCCCTGGAGTCTTTATCTCTATCTCAATCCTTTGCAAGTTATACAAAATGGGCCTTTGCGTTGACAATATCGCACTCGTACCCGCATATGATCTTCTACTCAATGTGTCAGCTACCACGTTTGCTTTTCTAGGATGGTATTGCATGGTATGATCATAATCTTTCAACAGTTCAAGCCAACATCGTTGTCGCATGTTGTGTTCTCTTTGAGTAAAGAAATATTTGAGGCTTTTATGATCCGTAAAGATCTCCACTTTCTCTCCATACAAGTAATGCCTCCAAATTTTAAGTGCGAAGACAACAGCTGCCAACTCTAGATCATGAGTAAGATAATTTCTCTCATATTCTTTGAGTTGTCGAGAGGCATAGGCTATGACTTTTCCATGTTGTATTTGAACACATCCTAACCCTTTGCCTGAAGCATCACTGTAGATGATAAATCCCTCTGAGCCAGATGGTATTGTTAGAACAGGTGCTGAAATGAGTCTTTTCTTGAGTTCTTGAAAACTCTTCTCATATTCCTCGTTCCAACCAAATTTTGTATTTTTCTGAGTCAGCTGAGTTAAGGGAGTAGTGATTCGAGAAAACCCTTATGTAAATCTCCGATAATAACCAGCTAAGCCGAGGAAACTACGTACTTCGGTCACTGATTTAGGTTTTTCCCAACTTTGAATAGCTTCAATCTTTGTTGGGTCAACAGATATTCCATGACTTGATACCACGAGCCCAAGGAATGCTACTTCCTCAAGCCAGAACTCGCATTTCTTTAACTTGGCATAAAGCTTATATTCACAAAGCTTTTGGAGTATCAGCCTCAAGTGTTGCTCATAATCTTCATGGCTTTTGGAATAAATAAGGATGTCATCAATAAAGACGACCATAAAGTGATCCAAATATTTCTTGAATACTCGGTTCATCATATCTATAAAGGTAGCAGGAACATTAGTCAATCCAAAAGACATGACTAAAAATTCATAATGCTTGTACCGAGTTCTGAAAGTCGTCTTTGGAATGTCATTGGTTCTAATCTTCAATTGTTGATATCTGGAACGAAGATCAATCTCTGAAAAAAATTTGGCGCCTTGCAACTGGTCAAATATGTCATCAATGCGAGGCAATGGATATCTATTTTTGATAGTAACATGGTTCAACTCCCGATAATCAATACAAAGTTGCATACTCCCATCTTTCTTCTTCATGAATAGAACAGGAGCACCCCAAGGAGACGTACTAGGACGAATGAAATCGATGTCTAACAATTCCTGCAGTTGGGTCTTTAATTCCTGAAGTTCAATAGGAGCCATTGGGGCTTTCAAAATGGATTTTGTACCGGGTTCAAGGTCGATACAAAATTCAATTTCACGTTTTGGGGGTAGGCCAGGAAGTTCTTCAGGGAATACGTCAGGAAATTTATTAACAATAGAAATATCATTCAAAACTGATGTATTTTTGTTTGGATCCGTGACATGAGCTAAGAAAGCTTGACATCTATTTTTCAATAAACGAATAGCTTTATGGCTTGAGATGACAGTGATTAATTTTAATGGTTTGGTTGCTTGAATTCGCATAATAGGTTGGTTAGGAATATGAAAGCTAACAACCTTACGAAAAAAATTAATTTTTTCATGATGAGTAGTTAACCAATCAATCCCTAGAATTACATCAAATACGAGTATTTTCAATGAAATAAGATCGACAGGTAATGTGAGGGTACCGATTTGTACCAAACAAGACTTATAAACAGTGGATGTAATGAAGGTTTCTCCTAATGGAGTTTCAATAGATAAGTCAAAGTTTAATTTCTCTGGAGTTAAATTTAAACATTGAACGCAAGTAGGAGAATAAAAGAATGGGTAAAACTGGTATCAAATAAGGTATAAACTTCGCTAGAGTTTATGATAAGCTTAACCGTGATGATCTCGTTCGGGTTCCTTTCTTTCTGGGAGGACACAACAAACACTCTCCCTTGCACTATTAGCTTTGACTTTTCTGGGACGTTCTTTTGTGCCTCCATCCTAGCTGAACTTGTCTTCGGTGAACGATAAAATCGGGCTAGGTGACCTTCTCTTCCATAATTATAACATGCTTTGGATGGCATCACGCAGTTTGGACTGATGTGTCTCTCCCCTCCGTATTTGAAGCATATGATAGGTGGTCGTTCTCCTTCCTTAACAACGGGTGTTGGTGCTGACGTCTTTCCATCATTGTTGAATCTCCACTTCTTAAAATGTCCATTCTTATTGTTTTGTCCATGATTACCATCGAAGTGGTTACCATTTCTGGCATGTTGATTCCCTCCACGCTTATTGTCACCGCTTCGATGACTGCTATCACTAGTATTATCATTTTGTCGGCTGCTCTCTTTTGGTTGGGTTGAATCATTATCGCGCTCCAATAACTGAGCCCTATTAACAACATCTTAATACAAACACAGTTTATGAGAGATAAGATATTGACGTATCTCGGGTTTCAAACCTCTTAGAAACATTCACGTCATTCTCTCCTCATTATCAACCAAATGGGATGCAAACCGGGACAACTCGGCAAACTTGGCTTCGAACTGAGACACGGTCATGTTGTCTTGCTCCAACTTGATGAACTCTACCTCTTTCATGTGACGAATACTTTCGGGAAAGTACTTGTCATTGAACAATTTTTGGAACTTCTCCCAAGTCATCTTCAGTGCGGCAGGTTGAGTACGTTTTACAGATTCCCACAAGTAATCTGCCTCTGCACGCAACATGAAGGTGGCAAAGGGAACCTTATGCTCCTCGGAGCATCCTAAGACATCAAATATCATGCAGATCTGCTTTATCCATGTCTCCGCCTTAAGTGGTTTTGGCTCTCCAAAAAACTCCGGTGGTCCCAGTTCCTTGAACTGCTTAGCGGTGACCGTCCGAGAGTTTCCTGTGTTTCCACCTGTATTTTGTACAGGAGCCGCTTTTACCTGATGTTGCATAAATTGCATAAAGCCTCTAAACATTCCATCATTCATCATCTGGTCAGTGTTATTGTTTGCCTGAGGATTGTCGCCTTCCTGATGCACATTATCCTAATTATTGATCTGTGGAGACTCAACGGTCTCCTGTGCTCCATTGTTAATCTCAACAATCTAGGATGCCATTTTCAAACATTACCACTAAACAAAGGTTAATTGACATTGATGAGTAGGTTTTATACCTATGAATCCGATATTATTAAACTTAATTATTGTTATCTTTTATTGTTTTTAGTATCTTTTTATGTGTTTTGTGTTTATTTGTTGTAGGTTGGAGCTGGAGGGACAAATTGGTCATTTCAGAGAAGAAAAAGGTCAAAAATCATGAAAATTAAAGCTGAGTGGCATTTCTGTAATTACGTGGTCCTGGTCAAGCGCCTAGGCGCTTGGAATTAGCCTATGATGAGCGCCTAGGCGCTCTAGTGCGTAGAAAGTTGCGTTTTTTCTGCTGCTAAGGGGGTTTTTGAAGCCAAAGAGGAGTCTGAATGAGGGCTGAGACCAATACAAAAAGGAGAGGACTCTAAAAAAGAAAAGGAATGAATTTTGCATGCAATCAATCAATTTTTCAAGAGATTTGCAGAGAAAACAAGGAAGAAAAGCACGAAGGAGAATTGCAAAGGCTGAAGATCTAAGAGAGAGTTTAAGAGCAAATTCAGAGTTTCTTATTCTCTTCTCTAGTTTTATCTTTTGTAACTATCTGGGATGTTTGGATTATTATCTTGGATGATGTCTTTCTTTATTATTATCATGAACTAAATTTTAATTAAGATTGCAACGGAACTTGGTATGTAGTTTAAATTGCAAGCTTCCCATTGAATGAAAGTTAGTTTTTATTGAATTGTTTATTATATCTTATGTTTATTGATTAATTATTTGGCCAACAATTACTGTGATAATCTATATAAAATTGGAAGATGGAGTATAGATTGAGATCTGGATATGATAACATCTGTTCATATAATCTGAATAGGGTTAATATGATTAGCGTATAGGATAGGAATATACCTTTGTGTCTTTTGTATCCATTGAAAGAATTTGTGCGTAAACCCTAATTAACTTGATTCACATAGGAATATAGTGAGTTGATTAACTGGGGTGTTCCTTGTAATTCTGCATCTTAAAGATTGGATTTAGGAGGATTCGTTCATGTGTCTTTGGAAGAAGTGCGTGAATATTCATAAAGCATTCTTGGATAACAATTCATATTAATTGATTTATTTTAAATGGGAAGTAAGTTAGTTTGAATAAAATACCAAGGGAAGTTGTAATCTTAACCTGTTAAATCTGCAATTATTCTTGTGAAATTCTGATTTTAATTATTAGTTTGTTAAGTTTAAATTTCAAATCTTAAACGAAATTTTATTAGTTTAAAATAGGATTAATTGCATTAGAATTAGTAATTGATAAATATTAGTCTATTTCCTCGTGGAAACGATATCCTTGCTTGCTGAATATTACAATTGAACGCGTATACTTGCGTGGTAAAGTGCTATTAAAAATTTAGGCAACAAGTTTTTGGCGCCGTTGCCGGGGAAATTAGTTTAATATTTTGTCATTATTGATTTTTATAGTGTTAATCTTAATTTAAACATTTTTTTTGTTTTTTTTTGTTTTTTTTGTCTCTAGTCTAATTCCTTTTCAGGCACCATGAACAACTATGACTATCATTAGTTATATTCGAGAATAACTCGGTCAAGGGAGGCAAAGAATTATGGACTCGATGAATTATCAGCACAATTTGGGACACTTTCAAGGAAGATTGATGCTTTATCAGCACAACGTATTCAAAGTGTAGCGGTGATATGTGAGTATTGTGGTGGAAACCATCCGAGTCATCAATGCACCATCAGTTTCGAGTCGTTACAATATAGTGGTAACTTCAGCGATTATCCCAACAATTATGATTATTCCAGTAATTATCATCATGAGTGGGAGAATCCACTAAATCTTTCATGGAGCGATGACAATCTAGCCCAACCCTTTGCTCCATGCCAATCATACACTCCTGAATTACAAGTTCAACACCCTAATCATGAAGAAGAAAGGATTTTAAACTTGGAAGGACTTATTTCCAAGTTCATGGTTTTGATTGAGGACCAGACGAATAGTCAGGAGATGTCGATTCGAAATCTTGAGAACCATGCGGGACAACTTTTCAATGACTTCATCAATCGCCCTCAAGGTGAAGTGTCAAGCAACATGGTTTCCGAGACTGATGGATTGCCCATGCTAAATCTGGAATCGGATGTTCCAAAAGAAAAAGATGTGGAAAGGGAGGAGACAAGTGGGGAGCAGAAAAAGAAGGTCGCCAAAGATCTAGCCTTGAGTTCTGACATAGATGAACCGATTTTGATAGTGCCCCATATATCTTCTCCACCAAAGTTTAAGGATCCGGTTAGATTTGCAATCATGTGTCCAATTGGTAGTCATTTTTTCGATAAAGGTATATATGATATGAAAGCTAGCTTAAAATTGGTGCCATGGTGTGAAGAGAATGGGAAGAGAGATGAAGAACCAGTTGTTCTAAAAAAGCTTCAACGTAAAAATTCGTTCATAGATACAACTCGGAAAATGCCTAGTTATTTGAAGGTTTTAAAAGAGAATCTACCTATAAAGAACAAGCTAAGTGAATTTGAATCAATAACCCTTACTGATGGCAAACTCTCGAAAGTTACGTTATTACTAATGGATGGAGGGTTCCTCAATTTTCGAAGGGGAATTGGATAGAGAAAGAGAAGAAAGTCAGGCTGAAGACTATAAACTAAGCGCTAACTGAGAGGCAACCCAAGAATTTTTATTGTTATTTTCTATTTTTACTTTTATTAATTTGCTCTACTGTTAGTTTATTTAGTGGTTAAACTTTTATAGTTTAGGATTTGTTGCATCCCTCGTTCTCTAACAGAGATTCAATTGATTGCAGGAAAGGAGGCCAAGCATTTATGATCTTAATAAGTTGAACGTCCACTCGTCCAAATCTCAAATTTCTAATCAATCCCGCAAATTTTGGTGTGGAAGGAAACACGTTATTGAAGGAATTGGGACAAAAGTTACTTGGATTGATGTTTGGGGTGGCTAGATTCGCGTTTTCGGCTTGCCATTTACACAGCAGTCACTTCAGAGCCAATTTGACTATAGCTCCGGATATTATTTCGCTACACTTCAAGAATGAAAGTTGTAGATCTACTTTTCCTCTTTCCAGAACATCTTGAATCATTTAAATCGGAGTTCGGACGAAGAAGTTATGGCCATTTTCCCAAAGGACGTCGGAACAGAAAATGTTGGACAAAGGAGCAAGCGCCTAGGCGCTCCAAACAAGCCAATATCAAGCGCCTAGGCGCTCCAAGTCAGTAGCCATTCAGCTCCCCAAGTGCCTAGGCGCTCCATACAGTGCAAATTCAAGCGCCTAGGCGCTCCAACAGAAAAAAAAAACCTAATCGAGCAAGACTCTTCCAAATCCAAATCAAACACTCTCTTACTCTCCTACTCCATCTCTAACTCACCATAACTCTAAACCCTCATCTAATCTAGCCTACACAACCAATCTTTCTCTTCCAAATCCTAATCAAACACTAAATCTATACCCAAACCAAGGCAACTAAGTTCCATATTGTCATCCTTCTTCACCAATTCGGGATTCAACTTGCATTCAAGCCACATCTATCTAAAGTAAGGGTTCAAAGATCAAATTGCTCATCCAACTTTGATTGAACATCATATTTGGCTATACCCAAGTAAGTATACAAGATTTTAGTGCAAATTATTTGGATTCACTTGGATAATAGCTTTGCTAGTACTTTGAAGCTTGTTTATATCATTGTGTTGGATCAAGTGGGTGTGGGTATTCTTAATTGTTACTTGTATTGCCTTGGAAGTATTGTGGGCTTAATAATTGGAAAAATTGGTAAAAATTAAGTTTGGGGGAGTGCCTACCAATAGTATTCCAAATCTATGCACACCAAGTGTTCGATAATCCAGCTGCCGCTCCCTACCAAATTCCACCATTGTCTGCATACCCCCTGGCTGACGAGGAATAAAGCTTCGATTTTTCAGGGAAGTCCTCAGTGCTTAATTTCTTAAATTTTGCTTATACAATGAGGACATTGCATCGGTTAAGTTTGGGGGTGTAATTGTCCAGCTCCAGTTCATGAATGTAGTATTCATCTAGTGCATTCATATAGTATTTAGTTAATAGTTTTTCATGTAGTTTGCATTCATTGTAGTTTTCATTTTAATTTCCTAAAAAAAAATTGTAGTTTTTGCATGTTTTCAACCGTTAGATAGTTTAAGTCTGTTTTGGCCAGTGATGAGTTTGGAATTGAGTAGACAAGTATAGTATTGTCTGTTAAGACTTTGATGTGATTTCTTGTCATGATTTGAATCTGTACCTGTTTGAAACTGATATAATAAGGATAGCACAGTAAAAACAACCATGTTGACTGATTGAGTTTAAATTGACACATAATGGACTTCTAGAGGATAATGCTAGTTTGAATGAATGAAAGACATGAATAGGCGAAGATGACTGAATTTAGATAAAAACTTAAGTTTGGGGGAAAAAATTTGGGATATATAAGCTAAAAAAAAAGAAAGAAAGAAAAAATAATACCGTGGCTAGTTTTGTTTCGGGGCCTTTGTTACTTGAGCAAGTACGCCCGAAGGGGTATCTTAAAACCTAGCGCCCTAAGGTCTTATATGGTCTGGGAGTCGTTGGTCGAAAGCTCGCTAAGGGGTAGCACTGTTAGCCTAATGAAATGAGACATTGCACAGTTATGGTTAAAAATATATATATATATATATATATATATATATATATATATATGAAAAAAAAATAATAAAACGGGAAAAGAGCAAAAAGCCCCCGTAAAGCACAAAAAAGCATAAGTATCCTGGATTGGACTCTTAAATTTTGTGGATGTTTGTTTTTAGTTGGTTTTAGCTTATTCGTGAATTTTGTGAGTTTACACTGTATGATTCCTTTAAAGAGATTTATTATGTGTTGTATTTAGCATTATATCAGTTAGCATGGATGTTAAGCACACACACACTATATCAATAATAACAGGTTAAGATTTGATGATTGACGAGGAAATTATTAATCTGTCTTGATATGATTTACTATCATGTTTATTGTGATTTCTTTGAGGCTTGATGAATAGATTTTGTTCTATTTGACTGCTGGAATGTAGGCATTTAGATAGTTGCATTAGCATTGCATATTTAGTTATTGCATTGTGTTGTGTTGCTTGGGGACAAGCAATTGGTTAAGTTTGGGGGTATTTGATGAGTAGGTTTTATACCTATGAATCCGATATTATTAAACTTAATTATTGTTATCTTTTATTGTTTTTAGTATCTTTTTATGTGTTTTGTGTTTATTTGTTGTAGGTTGGAGCTGGAGGGACAAATTAGTCATTTCGGAGAAGAAAAAGGTCAAAAATCATGAAAATTAAAGCTGAGTGGCATTTCTGTAATTACGTGGTCCTGGTCAAGCGCCTAGGCGCTTGGAATTAGCCTATGATGAGCGCCTAGGCGCTCTAGTGCGTAGAAAGTTGCGTTTTTTCTGCTGCTAAGGGGGTTTTTGAAGCCAAAGAGGAGTCTGAATGAAGGCTGAGACCAATACAAAAAGGAGAGGACTCTAAAAAAGAAAAGGAATGAATTTTGCAAGCAATCAATCAATTTTTCAAGAGATTTGCAGAGAAAACAAGGAAGAAAAGCACGAAGGAGAATTGCAAAGGCTGAAGATCTAAGAGAGAGTTTAAGAGCAAATTCAGAGTTTCTTATTCTCTTCTCTAGTTTTATCTTTTGTAACTATCTGGGATGTTTGGATTATTATCTTGGATGATGTCTTTCTTTATTATTATCATGAACTAAATTTTAATTAAGATTGCAACGGAACTTGGTATGTAGTTTAAATTGCAAGCTTCCCATTGAATGAAAGTTAGTTTTTATTGAATTGTTTATTATATCTTATGTTTATTGATTAATTGTTTGGTCAACAATTACTGTGATAATCTATATAAAATTGGAAGATGGAGTATAGATTGAGATCTGGATATGATAACATCTGTTCATATAATCTGAATAGGGTTAATATGATTAGCGTATAGGATAGGAATATACCTATGTGTCTTTTGTATCCATTGAAAGAATTTGTGCGTAAACCCTAATTAACTTGATTCACATAGGAATATAGTGAGTTGATTAACTGGGGTGTTCCTTGTAATTCTGCATCTTAAAGATTGGATTTAGGAGGATTCGTTCATGTGTCTTTGGAAGAAGTGCGTGAATATTCATAAAGAATTCTTGGATAACAATTCATATTAATTGATTTATTTTAAATGGGAAGTAAGTTAGTTTGAATAAAATACCAAGGGAAGTTGTAATCTTAACCTGTTAAATCTGCAATTATTCTTGTGAAATTCTGATTTTAATTATTAGTTTGTTAAGTTTAAATTTCAAATCTTAAACGAAATTTTATTAGTTTAAAATAGGATTAATTGCATTAGAATTAGTAATTGATAAATATTAGTCTATTTCCTCGTGGGAACGATATCCTTGCTTGCTGAATAGGTATACATCACCCATCTTGAGTTGCCAAATACATGGTACAAAATTCAAATACAACTTAATTATACAACAGTCGTGAAAAATATAACAAAACATATGCTGTGAGTTTTAATATAAATATTGTCATCTAGACAATATCCACACTCAATTGAGTTCTTATTACATTTATTATCACAATATTTAACAGAATAGTGAGGATTACTAAAACTATTATTTGGACCGTCACTCTGTTCCCCGACTAGTCCCTGCTACGTTCTCATTTCCTGAAGAGAACAATGAAAGTAAAAGGGTGAGCTCAACTAGCCCAGTAAGAAATATTATTACTAAGATAATACAGAATAAATTATCGTTAGCCTTCAACAATGTTAAACTAATACAATATAACAAACATCAAGTTTAACTGCAGTGGAACAAAATCCATTAAAAGAGTCAAATAGAGAATAAAATCTACTATCTTTTATGATTTAAAAGGTTTTTCATCACTTTTATCGCTGAGACTCAGCTTAATAAATAATCCATATCATTCCTACACTACGGCCAATGATATTCATTAGTATCACAACCAAAAATTATCCATGCACTACGGGCCAAGGATATTTATGTATTCATCAATGGTAATGATCATGCCAACAACTGTCCATCAATGCACTACGGGCCAATGAGGACTTTTACCATATTATTTGTAACATTACGGTCATGATTATACCGATTAATCCCTGGTCATAATCATACCAAGTCCATCTATGCACTACAGGTCACAGATGACTTTCAACATAATATAAACATGAGGATGATGATAATGATATAAGAATTCAATAAAACAAGTTCAAGAATTAATTTATCCAGGAACTAATAACGTCCAAATTTTTAACATGATACTTCTTTGTAGAGTAAAATTCAAGAATGCTCAGAAGAATATTTCCATGAAAAGATACTGGATGAAGCGCAAATATCAAGGATATTCCACTAATTTCATGGAGTAAACGCACAGATATGATATTCCAACAGAATAATAAATAACGGAACCAGGTCAAGCGAAATTCGCACCGACAGGATGTTCCAACAGAATAATAAATAACGGAATCAGGTCATGCGTAAACGCACAGACAGGATGTTCCAACAGTATAATAAAGAATGGAATAACAGAAGAATTTCACCATGTATGCGCTACTTCGCATAGACAGGTTATTTCAACATAATGATAAAAAAATGGAATAACAGAAGAATTTCACTAAGTATAGGGTAGATCACATATACAGGTTATTCCAACAGAATAAAAAAAATATGGAATAACTGAAGTTCTCTTCATGAATACGAAAGAAATAATACCCCTTACCTTAGAACAAACTGGATATAAGAGTAGTGAAGTAGCATAATATTTTTCTTCTTTCTCTCTATAGTTAATCTCTCTAGAGTTTCAGTGAATTCGTAAGAAATAATGAAGGAATGAGCTTCTATTTGTAGGAGAATGGACTGAATAGTAACTAATTCCTGAACGGTCCAGATTGATTTACTTTTAAACGGACGGTCCAGATTGGTTTACTATAAAATATTCTAATAATACAAAATCTTTTAAATAAAATATAATATATTCTATTTATAATCTAATAAAACGAATAACTTTATAAAAGTATTCTATTTTATATAAAAAGATTTTACTATGCAAACATTATGCAGGCACTATGCAAACACTATACATAATAAAATATAATATATTCTATTTATTAATAAAATGAATAACTTTATAAAAGTATTCTGTTTTATATAAAAAGCTTTTTTGTTTTATTACATTAATAATACTAATAAAACAAAACTTCATCATCATTATTATAAGTCACACTATTAATCGACCAGGTCGTTCCCAGGAAAGAGGGGGCTTTCCAATAAGGATTTCTCCCTATTGGGGCGCAATTAGGTGACCAAATCTCTCCTTGGCAGAACTTCTAGACATCGTTAATATTACACATAATAATATTAATAACTTCGTCATCTCAATTGTTGATTTAATAATATATAAAATATCGACAATAATTGAATCAATTAACGTGAGATACTATGCAACAATTACTGAAGCAATAATTGAACAAAACTGAGTGACTTCTCACGTAAGCATCAATAATTAATACAGTGTGCTACTATGCAATCACGCGTATTCCTGTACTTTTAACACTAGGTGTTTCAACAGGTAATAATAAAACTTTCGCCGTTATTTTCATAAAATATTTTTGTCATTTTCTCAATCCGACAATAATTTTGTTGTGGGGTCCAACAATGATTGTGCCGTCGTATGAATATTCCCTGTTTAAAACGAATATTCTCCAACCAATCGAATATTATATAACAACTTGCGTACCTTACAAAATTTATAACTATTACCCACAATTATAACATTATATCAAATTCATTCCATAATATTCAAAAATGATATTTATAGAAAATTCATCTTTATTCATAAAAGTTGGGGTCTTACATCAAACATACGAGTAGAACCGACTTTAATCGATAAAGTTAAAGTTGCTCAAACTACAGACCTGGAGCTGATACGTATGAAGAAGAAAGTGCAAGAAGGTGTTAATCTGGAAGCAAGAATCAATGAATAAGGAATACTTAGAGTCAACTCCAGACTTTGTATTCCTAACGACTCTGACTTGAAGCATATAATCATGATGGAGGCATACAACACACCGTTTGTAATTGATGTATGGGATTTATACCTATGAATCAGTTCCTTTGTCGCTTAAGTTGTTGCCTGTTTTCAGTTTCTCCGTTAGCTTTTATCTATATTTTATTGTTATTTTGTTTAAGTTCTTTCATACAGGCTTTGAAAACTGTTTCTAGCTTTCTTGGCATTTTTGTTATACTGGCGCCGCAGCGCCAGTGTCATATTTAGAGCCCGCGTCGCAGCGCCGTGCCACTTTTGTAGCTACTGGAAAGTGGTGCCCCAGCACCGGACATTTACTCGAAGCTACTGTAAAGCGGCACCCCGGCGCCAAAGATAGTGCACTGATTCGCGCTGTAGCGCGGGATGCTGCTAGAAGTTACTAGAAACCGGCTCCCCGATGCTAGGGGTCAGCGCCTTGGCTCCAAGGCTCGTGGCCCGGTGCCATATCCGGCACCCAAGTGCCTTTGCTCCTTGCGCCCCAGCGCCGTCCATGTACTATGAGGTCACGCCGCAGCGCGAGCCCCGATTTCCTTAACCATACATGGCGCCGCGGTGCCACTTGTCAAGCTTATGCTCGCGCCACAGTGCGAGCTCCGGTGCCCAAACAGTAAAGAGTCTTAAATGACGTAGAAGATAGAGGAGATCAATATATAATGAAAGAGAAGCCGACTGCATTGAGGACCGAAGAATATCAGAGATATTCAGAGAGAACATATATCTTAGACTAGGATTTATTTCTGTCTTTAAATTTCTAGAAGAGAAAGATGCTGTGTAACGGAAGGACAATTATTGCATCCGACACAGAACTTAGAGCTTTACACATTGAAGAGAAGATTTGGAGGAAGAACACTTCAAAACAGGGGTTTTCTTATTCCAAATCTCCCATTTATTTGTGTTTGTCTGATAATGTGTAATGTATTGAAAATGCGTGTTAGTACCATAGTTATGAACTAACTCCATTTTAGGATTGCAATGTAACCTTTTATTTAGCTTAATTAACTTTCTCTCCTATTTTATATAATGAATCATTTTGGAATGGGTTGTTGTATTTCTTATTTAATGACTTATTGCTTGATAAAGAAATTGGTATTGATAATAATGGAAATTGACATATGGATGTTATTATCTATCTTTAAATACATCAACACCTGTTATGACCATACCAATGGAATGTGTGCATAAAATGCTAATAGGATAAACATATCCCTATTTGCCTTGTGTGACCTTGAGACTTAGCTTAATGACCTCGACCTAGTTATTTTTACCAATAGACATATTGTGATTTATCTGGTTAGGGATGTGCATTTGACCTTCGATAGAAGCTTATGCGTATTTATTGTTCTCGGTCGACCATTCCTTGATTCGTTAGTAATTTGGAGAGTTAGGAGATTAGGCGAAGCATTAGGGGAGTTGTAATCCTATCTTGACTTCCTGGCACAACTACTTCTCTTATTCTTATAGTCTTATTAAAATAGCTTAACCAACCATCCTTTTACACTTGTTTAGATAAGATTAGTAACGACTCTGCCTTAGTAATTATTTTATTTTAAGACTTTATCCTCGTGGGTTCGACACTCTACTTATCATTATATTACTTGTTAACCACGTATACTTGCACGTGTTTATCGGTTGCGAAATCGACCAACAGTAATCCATCTTGGGAGTACCAAAATGTATCATGATCTTCGATATACATTTTGGTGGGGCAATATGAAGATAGAGATCGCAGAGTTTATTTTGAGGTATTTAACTTGTTAACGTGTAAAGGCAGAGCATCAAGTGCCAAAAGGTCCATTGCAACTACTTGAGATTCTGGAATGGAAGTGGGAACACATTACTATGGATTTTGTTACGGGTATTCCCAAAGTTTCTCAAGGCATAGATGCGATTTGGGTTATTATTGATAGATTAACGAAGTCTGCTCATTTCTTGCTGATACGAGAAACTTATTCCCTTGAACGACTTGCTCGTATGTACGTAAATGAGATTGTGAGATTGCATGTCATGCCAGTATCCATAGTTTCGGATCATGACTCAAGATTCACTTCACAATCTTGGGTTAGCTTGCAGAAAGCTATGGGCACAGATTTTCGATTCAGTTCGGCATACCATCCTCAAACGGACGGACAATCGAAAAGGAATATTCAAAACCTTGAAGATCTATTAAGACTCTGTGTCCTAGATTTCCAAGGGAGTTGGGATAAGTACTTACCATTGGTGGAATTCTCATACAACAACCGTTATTAAGCAAGTATAGGCATGGCTCCATTCGAGGCGTTATATGGACGAAAGTATCGTTCTCCAGTATGCTGGGACGAGGTGGGTGAAGCAATGTTGTTGGGACCAAAATTAGTACTCATGACTACGGAAAAGATCCAAACGATTTGACAACGTATACAAATGGCACAGGATCGACAAAAGAGTTATGTGGATCTTCATCGAAAGGATGTGGAATTTAATATTGGGGATCATGTATTGTTACGTATTGCTCCATGTAAGGGAGTTACAAGATTTGAGAATAGAGGAAAGCTTAATCCACGATTTATTGGTCCATTTAAGATTCTTGACCGAATAGGAAATGTGGCCTATAGACTCGCATTACCTCCAAGCATGTCTCGTGTTCATAATATTTTTCACATATCTATGCTTCATAAATATGTGAAAGACCCGAACCACATTATTACGTTAGAACCAGATGAGATAGCCGAAGATTTAACGTACGAGGAGGTACATGTTAAGATCTTGGATAGGAAAGAGCATGTCCTACGCACCAAGGTTATACCACAAGTTAAGGTTTTATGGAGGAACCATGCTATGGAGGAAATGACCTGGGAGTTGGAATTAGAAATGAAAGCGAGATACCCTCACCTTTTCGAAACACCAGGTATGTACGTCAATTTCGAGGATGAAATTTCATAAGGAAGAGAGGTTGTAAGACCCCAATTTTTTATAAATAAAATTAAATTTCCTCTATTCATTATTTTGAATTAATAAGGTGTTAATTTGATATAATTCTTTGGTTATGGGAATGTGTAAATTTTGCAAAATAAGCAAATGGTTATAAAATATTCATTGTTGTCGGGGAATATTCGTTTGGTCATGGAATATTCTTGTTGTCGGGGAATATTCGTACGACGGCGCAACCATTTGTGGGCCCCATAACGGAATAACTGTTGGATGAAGAAAATGACAAGTTTGAGTTTTTATAAATAACGGCGTAATTGTTACCGTTAACATTGTTGGATTACCTAGTGGTTAAAATACAGTAATACGCGTGGTTGAACAGTAGCACACGATATTGCACAATATTTTTGAATTATTGATTCTTACGTAAGAAAGCACTACTCAATAATTGTTACAGTAATTACTGTTCAATATTTTATTTTATTGATTCAATAATTGTTGCATTGATATTTTATATTATTATTGTTTCAATAATTGTCATTGCTTAGTATTTTCCATTATTAGATCAATAATTTATATTATTTGAATAATATTATTAGATAACATTATTGGCAATGTCTAAGGAAGTTCTGTCTAGAAAAGGGGTTTGGTCACCTAATTGCGCGCCAGTAAGGAGAAATCCTTATCGGAAAGCCCCCTCTTTCCTGGGAACGACCTGGTTGTCATAATTGTGATTCTGTAATATTATTTGTGAATAATTAATTATTGATTTATATGATACGGAAATATTTATTTTATGTGGACATAAATGATGGATAAGAAAATATTTATTTTGTGTGAATATAAATGAAGGAATTAAAGATGAGGTGTTTTATCAGTATTTTGTCAGAATGGAGCTATTAAAAATCATCCGTATATGGATTTCGGACATTTTCTGTTTAGAATTTGGAAAAACTTAAAGCTACAAAGTTGTAGAGAATTCAATTTCCTATGGAATGGACATAAATTCGTATTTTTCTGATAAAGGGGCTATTTATTATGAATTATTAAAGTTTTGGAAAATAAATGTTTTTATTAAAAATATGGTGGACCCCACTTTTAGTTGGTGTGGAATTGCTGATTTTGGGTGGGCCCCACTGTGGTGTGCTGAAATTTGATCAAAAGTGGCTTGCTTTAATGGTTTTAGAATATTATTATTTTATTAATCTAGTCTTCTTTGGCGTTCTAGCATTTTCCTATAAATAGGTGCTTAGGTTAGAATTGAAAATCACACCAGAAACATAAGTTTTCTCTTTCTATATTATCGAGCATATTTTTGTGAGTATTTAGATAATGTGAGAGTTGCTATTTAGTACAAGTTTTCTTCGGCATTACATCCGATATTTCGGTCCGAACTACTATCCTTTTGAGGTAAATGATTCTATTTTCTTCGTAAATGATATTATTTCTTTCAATATCATTATGCTAAAATATTGGTATAAATTTTATTGTGGAATTTCTACCTTTTTGTGTCGGGGTTACTATTCACGTATACGACACTATTCACATATACGACACTATTCACGAATACGACACTATTCACCGAAAAATAAAATTTTATCTTCTTTGTCCTAGATGTCTATTATGGTTACTATCTTTGATTGTATCCATGTTTTGATCTTCATTCTAGAATTTTACTCCACTCTAGTTCAGTATAGAGTGTTTTTGAACTTGGATAAACTGTAGCATGAATCCCTAATATTTGTTCTTTTGTCTCACTGGATTCGTTTTCTTTAAAATATTTCTCATCATCCTCAGTCCTAAATGATGATATCACTGAATATATTTGGCCTGTAGTGCAAAGATGAATGATTAACTGATGAATATCTTTGGCTCATAGTGCAAAGATGAACAGGTGTTGAGATGAACATGACCAACTAGTGATACAAATGAATATCTTTGGCCTGTAGTGCAAAGATGAATATTGTATTCAAGATGTATATTGATTGATGTTACAGGGATAAAATATTGATGATGGACTTTTAAATCTTAGAAGATAGTAGAATTCATTATCAACTTGACTCTTCTAATGGATTGTTGTTTCCGCTGCAGTTTTTGATCTAAAACTTGTTGTCTATTATATTCTATCAGATTTTTTCCTGTTGAAGACTAATGATGATTTGTTATATATTATCTTAGTCATAATATTCTTTACTGGTCTAGTTGAGCTCACCCTTTTCCTTTTTGTTCCATTTTTCTTCTCAGGAAGCGAGAATATAGTGGGGAGTAGTCGGGGTGTGGAGTGATGTTCCATGGCAGTTGTTATAGTAGTCCTCACTATTTATAAAATAATATATCAGTAATTGTAATGAGAACTTATTTGAGTGTGGATATTGTCTAGAGGACAATATTTGTATTTAAACTCACAGTATTTATGTTTTCGTATTTTGCACTACAATTGTAATAATGATGTTGTAGTTATTTCTGTACAATGTATTTGGTAACTCATAATGGGTGATGTATACATATTTTGGGGGTGTCACACAACCTAAAGCGTCACGACAAACTCAACCGCCCAAATTTAAGGCTTAACAACAACCATCCACACAATTGGAAAATAAACCAAATTTTAAGAAATTTGTGACAAAATACCTTGAGGACAATGAGACGTGGAAGAACAGCCAGGATATGCAGCTGCAGAATATCGCAAACCAAATAGAACAACTAGTAAATGCCATTAACAATCGCCCTCAAGGTGAATTGCCAAGTAACATGGTTCTTGAAACTGATAGAGTACCTGTGACGCCCCCAAATCCGGGTTACTTTTACATCGAGTTTGGTGCTCACGATACTAACATAACCATTCATTTCATCAAAATACTAACTTAAACCCGTCTTAGATTACATAAATATCTTACTCAAATCCCAGGTTCTATAGACCTTTACATAACTTAAATACCAAATAATATTACAAAACATAATACTAAACTATTTATTACAACAACTACTTAAGTTCATTTAAGCACAGATGCTTAATAACTAATTATTCTACAACTTTGCATTTTCCCTTATCTTTCCCGGACGTACCAGCGGGCTCAGTTTTAACTGAAAACATTATATTCAACGCAAGGGTGAGCAAAAGCTATGGAACAAAAATATATGTAACAAAAATATTTATAATAAAGGGAATATAAATCAAGAGATACTGAACAAAACAGTTCTTTAAAAGTTTTGAGTTTAAAAATCAGGCTTAAGCATACTATAAGGTCAAATGACCAGTGAACTCTGTACTAGAATTGACAGTAATAACATTGTAATCCATGGATACAAATAGTTATTAAAACTGAGCTATATCCTAGACTTGTACTTTAGGGGATCAACCTAAGTACCATATATTGTGCATAACATAACAGTCTAATTGACACATTACATGTTCTTCAGAATCATAATGTCCTGTATCATATTCCCCTATAAAAGGGTTGTTCGTTCATAGCATTATATAAGAGTTCACACCACAACAAAATGGTTTGGAGAACATTAAATGAGGTTTTCATGAATGAATAATATCATTATATCTCAACATTCGTCTAGCCAAAATAATGGCATTGACATACTTTCAATATCATAAGAATAATTGAATCTGAAGTATTGCAGTTCAATATTTTTAATAACTTGAAAAGATAAGCTCTTGAACTAAGTACTTGCAATATAAACGTATTTGAGTAAGAAAGGTTGATGTATTTTCCTCTTCCGTCGTTTAAACCTTAATAAAAAAAGTGACTTCCCACTGAGTAGCCTACATATATATACAGTGTCAACTTTCTTAGTTATCTTATAGCACAAGGTCTATATTATTGATACACATAGCTCTACTATGATTATTGAAGTTACATCCAATAACTAACATGTATGTTATTTACTAACATTAGCCAAGTATACATTTAGCTTTTAGTTGCAAATATAGCTTAGTACATATAGGCATATAGTTTATCACAACACCTTCTTGTAGCTTAGTTTATATGACACTTTCATACAAATAGCACACATAGACACACACATCACATATAAAGTTCATATATCTCACAAAGCATACTTCATTCTCCCTAAATATGTCATGATATAGATCTTAGATCATAAAACACTTTTATTATCTTATTTAGTCATGTTAAGACATTTACAAGTCTTAAACTTTACTTTTAATATATAACTTAAAAACACAAAATTATGATTTTTGAGGTACCTTCGAGGTTTTTTAGTAATTTCTATAGTAACCTTTTGAACCTCCCATTTATGTAATTTTATAGACCTCATATCATAGTATTTCATTATTGGTTTAAGTCTTTGAAACTATCAGGTTAAGCCATTCAAAAACAGACCCCAAATGGGTTCTTTTACACATTTTCTTAACAAAATCTACAAATTTTTATGATTTTCAAGGCTACTATGATAATTTTTATGAATTTATGTATTAAGCTTTTAGATATAAACTTTGAGCTTACCTATAGACCTCATTTTATAGTACTTTATTCCATCATTGGACCATTGGAACAACTAAATAAAGCCTCTTATAATAGCAGGCCAAAATAGATGTTTTCACTCTACGATTTTCAGTCAACTATTTTCACTCTACGATTTTCACTTTACTATCCAACTGTAGGAAAATTGAATTTACTGCATACTTTGATGATTTGTTTGAATCTCTTGGTTAAGCTTTTGGATCAACCATCTAGCTCTACTTCTAGACCACATATCAAGGCATTTTAATAAGGGTTTAGGTTCCTTATTCATCTCAGTTAGGCCTACTTTAACTAAGGCTCAAATTGGACAGTTTAACACTTTTTCACAAAAACTAATTTTGATACTTTTCCATTTTTTTCAAGTTTTGGCTACTTAGCTAGTCTAGGCATGTGTATTTAAGTTACTTACGGATACTTTTAGCATTACCGCACTTTATTTAATTACTTAACCAATTTTAACCTATCAAAACTCACTTTAGGCTTGAAAGTAGATCCTAACTTGGTTTTCTTACTAGCTTTGGTCTTGGCAATGATTGGAAACCATTATAGGCAAGTATTAGCAACCTTAAATATGTTCTTTATAGTCTTATAATTTTAGGTATTATGATTTGCCCAAAACAGTCCACTTTTGGGTTTAAAAATGAGATTTTTGACAAGTCTAATGCTAAAAAAAATTTAGACTTGATTTTTATAGCTTGTATAGCTTAATTATGCCATATTAAAACTATTGAAACGTTTCTACATGGTTCAGGTATGGTGGTGCTTCATTTTGGTGTTCATTGCTATTATAAAGCTTACCTTTTTATGCTTTTAGACATGAAAATTGAGCAACACTCAATATGAACCTCAACTAAGTTAATTGAAACTTTTTAAATGCTTCTTATAGATATTCTATGACCTCTATACTGTCTTATAATTTCAGGTTCTGAACTTGACCAAAACAGTCCTCTTTTCACTTAAGTTTTAAGTATGAAACCTCTTAGCTATTCAAGTTAATCTTTTCCATTCTCCTTTTAGCATATAAGAATACACGTATACATGGGTTTATTATCTTAGAATATGGATATGGTTTTGGACTTGTTTCCATAGCTAACATGCCTTTAGCACATAACAGACAACACTTTGGCATTTTATATAACACGTAGGGTACAGTCCATATATATATATATATATATATATATATATACATGTAATACCTATTATTCCAGCACTTTGATCCCAATCTTATAGCTTTTATTCATTACGGTCTATATGTACAAACCAACAATTATAATAACACAGTTATTTTATTCGTAATAGTTCTCATAGACATTATAAATCAATACTAATAGTCACAACTAATAGCACACAATAATCAACATATCAATGAAACAACCCTCATATGCCTATTCAAGTTATTCGCCCATTAAAGTCTAATTTACTATCAATATGACATGGAAAAGGAATGGAAAAGGCCTGAATGACTTACTTTGTTGGGCTCTTAGAGGTTAATGGTGTTGGGCTGCTCAGTTCTTCTTACTTTTCAACCGTGGCTCTCCTCCACTCTCTCTACTGCTACTGATTTTGGAGCTCAGAGATTGTATGTAGCCAACTGAACTGGGGTGTCATGTGCTGCCATATATGGCTGATTTTAATCTCTCTCTCAACAGTTTACTTGGCCCTTAACCTGCATTCCATCATTGCTCTACACGGCTATGTTATGGCTTCTATTCATCCCCCTGACACAATAGTCAGTTGGCTGCTATTAGACTGAGCTTGAGACACTCTATTTGGCCCCTATCCAAATCCTATCAGCCAACCTATATTACATAGCTACTAACTAAATAGTAACCAACTAACTGACTAATGAACTAACTAATTCCAAACTCAGTCCCTTATCCCCCCCCCCCCTCAAAGTGGGCTACCGAATTGGATAAGAAAAAGAACAGATATGGATTTAATTTGGGCTTAGTATGCTCATCTCATATTTTAATAAAATAAGGAAGGCTTGCAAACTTACATAAAAATTCATTTGGACCACTTATAACTTGGACTCTTTTTACACCTCTTTAAGTAAGACATGGGTCCATAATTACTAAAATTTAAAATAGTATATTTGCAAGCTCACATAACCCATTTAATATGGTCCAATATTTAATATGGGCTCATATTACCTGGTAATATAACTGGACTTTATCTATCACTTTTATTTGGGCTACCAAAATATATAGCACTCACATCATCAAAAATAAAAGTTCCATGTAATTCAAATATCCATGGTAGTACACACCATTTACCTTATTTATCGCTAAATATTATTTTTGGTTGGAATTGATTATATCATAGTATAATTATTTCATTGGACACATAAGTAGCTTAATATCAAGAATCTTTCTCAATTAAGCCATGTTGGTTTTCCTTTTCATTCTTGATATTTGAATATCATTATAATAATGTATATCATTCTTCCATTCCTTTACCATTCATAATATACTTAACAAATTATTAAGTAATAAATAATTATAATGCCGCATCAATTAATTATAATTAAAAGAAAAAAAATTATACTCACAATTTGACATTATAATAATTGAATATTATATAGAATTTTTGGGTATTTTAACAGTTAACGATAAAAGTTTTGTCGTTATTTTTTATAAAAAAGTTATTTTTGTCGCTTTTTATATCCGGCAGTTATTTCGTTGTGGGATCCACCAATGATTGTGCCGTCGTACGAATATTTTCCGACAAAAAGAATATTCCCCGACTAAATGAATATTTTATGATAACTTGCTTACTTTGCAAAATTTGCACATATCACCCATAACTATAGCATTATATCAAATCAAACCTTATTATTCAAAATAATATTTAGAGAAAATTAAATCTTTATTCATAAAAAGTTGGGGTCTTACAACCTCCCCTTCTTATGAAATTTCGTCCTCAAAATTGATGTATGTACTTGGAATGTCAAAGAGGTGAGGATACCTTGTTTTCATTTCAGATTCTAACTCTCAGGTCATTTCTTCAATATCATGGTTTCTACATAAAACTTTGACTTGGGGTATAACCTTTGAGCGTAGATTATGTTCCTTCTTATCTAAGATCTTGACAGGTACCTCCTCATATGTTAAATCTTCTGCTATCTCATCTGGTTCTAATTTAATAATGTGGTTTGGGTCTTCCACATATTTACGTAACATAGATAAGTAAAAAATATTATAAATAAGAGACATACTTAGCGGTAAGACGAGTCTATAGGCCACAGTTCCTACTCGATTGAGGATTTCAAAAGGATCAGCTACCACGTTCACTTTTCCAGGATGGTATTGAATTGTATGGTTGTAATCTTTCAATAGCTCGAGCCAACGTCTTTGGTGCATGTTAAGTTCTTTTTGGGTGAAGAAATATTTGAGGGTTTTGTACCGGGTTCAAGGTCAATACAAAATTCGATTTCACGTTCTGAGGTAGGCCAAGAAGTTCTTCGGGGAATACATTAGGAATTTTTTTAACAATAGAAATATCATTCAAATCTGACGTATTTTTGTTTAAATCTGTGAAATGGGCTAAGAAAGCTTGACATCCATTTTTTAATAAACGAATGGCTTTATGACTTGATATAACAATGATTGACTTTAGTGGTTTGGTTGCTTGAATTCACATAATAGGTTGGTTAAGAATATGAAAACTAACGATCTTACAAAAATAATCAACTTTAACATGATGAGTAGTTAACCAATCAATCCCTAAAATCACATCAAATACAAGTATTTTCAAAAGATGAGATCAACAGGTAATGTGATGTTACCGATTTGAATCAAACAAGATTTATAAACGGTGGATGTAATGAAGGTTTCTCCTAACGAAGTTTCAACCAATAAGTCAAAGTCTAATTTCTCAGGAGTCAAGTTTAAACGTTGAGCACAATTAAGTGAAATAAAAGAGTATGTATAACCGGTATCGAATAAGGTATAGACTTTGTAAGAGTTTATGATTAGCTTACCCATGATAACTTCATTTGGGTTCCTCACTTTGTGGGAAGTCACAACAAACGCTCTCCCTTAAACCACCGACTTTGACTTGTCTGGGACAGCCTTTGGTGTCATCATTACCGCTGGAATTGACTTCGCTATAGGGCATATTCCACCCTCAACTACTTCATCGTACTCCCGATCCATGAACTGAATCATTAATCTTCGATCCATATCGAATTGGGGTTGACCGCTCTGTACAGGGTAATTCAAAACTCGATGTAGGGTTCTCCCAATTGTTGTCCAAAAAGAGAACTACAAATCATCTATTTTAGCCTTCTTGGATCGGACTTCTCTTTCTACAATATCAACGCGTCGTGCGGCTTTTACCCATGCATCCTACATTCTCACTCGTTCAGTTATTTCTTCTTTCAGATGATCTTTGACATTTACATTCTCATATTTCAGCTTTATTATCATATACTCTACCAAAGAGAGCTTCTGTTCAAGCATCGTATATCGGGTAGAAAAATCTTGAATTGTTGCATCCCTTTGTTCCACAACTGTCTGTAGTTCTTCACCCTGCTCTTCTAACTCACGAATACAATATTGCAGTTCTATATTTCGATCATAAAATTCTCCTAATAAATCCTCCTCAGGTTCCTCTTCTTCCTCACTCTCAACTGCTACCTCTGCGATTAGCTCGGGTGCAACTATTAATTCTTCACCCATCACATGGATATCTCTAATTTCTTCTTCACCTGACATCCTACAATCAAGTTTAATAACTTAATTAGTACTCCCCAATAAAAATCTTTGTTATAACAAGATATTATACTCCAATATTTATTCTTTAAATGAATCTCCTTGATTCATCACTTAATACTCTATATGAGTTTATCTCTTGATTTTCAGATGTCATTTTTTAAATACTGCCACAAAACAAGATTTAATTAACGAAATTGACATGCCACAAATTATCCCTATATTTCGACCGACCAATTAAATAACAAATAAGCTTAGATAGGACACACTAGCGAAGGTTTTATTCGTTTCTACCGTCCTAGTTCTAATTTTAGATCTCCACTAAAGATCATATCCCTAAGCACTGATACCAACTATGACGCCCCCTAAATAGGTTCACACAACCCATTCTGAGTCACCAAATACATGGTACAGAAATAAAATACAACGTACTTCATTTATACAACTATTAACTGTCGTGAAAAATACGACAAAACATAAACTATGAGTTTTAATACAAATATTATTTCGTAGAAAATATCCAAACTCAAATAAAGTCCTCATTACAATTATTATCTCACTATTTTATAGAATAGTAAGAACTACTATAGCAACCATCTTGGACCATCACTTCATTCCCTGACTAGTCCCAACTATATTCTCATTTCCTGAAGAGAACAATGAAAGAAAAGGGTGAGTTCAACTAGCCCAGTAAAGAATATTATGACTAAGATAATGCAGAATAAATTATCCCTATTCCTCAACTAAGAAAAATCTGATAGAATACAATAGACAACAAGTTTTAGATCAACAACTGCAGCAAAAATAGCAATCCATTAGAAGAGTTAAGTAGAGCATGATGTCTACTATCTTTTATGATTTAAAAGTCCATCATCAATATTTTATCTCTGTAGCACCAATCAATAAATATTTTAAATCAACAAATTATCCATGCACTACGGGCTAAGGATATTCATTTGTATCACCAGTGGTCATGATCATGCCAAATATCTTTTCATCTATGCACTACGGGCCAAAAAGGACTTTCACCACATCATTTATCTGTAACATTATAGGTCATGATTACACCGATCCACAATTCTTTGTCATAATCATACCAAACAACAGTTCATCTATTCACTACGGGCCAAAGATGATTTTCACCACAATATAAGCATGAGAATGATAATAATAATATAAATAATGAATTAATTAAGTGAGATCAATGATAAATATTAGAGATTTATAATTCAATTTATCCAGAGTTCAAGAATATCCAAATTGTCAACATGATAACTAATTGTAGAGTAAAATTTAAGAATGATATTCATGTATAAAAAATAATTTGAACATAAAAGAAAAATAAATTCTGTTGTGAACAGTACTCATGAATAATACCGTATAAATAGTACCCATGAATATTACCGTATGAATAATACCCATGAATAGTGCCGTATGAATAGTACCCATAAATAGTATCCCGGATGAAAATATTAAAATTTAATAAAAAAGTTCAGACCAATATTCCAATGAAACGATACTAGATGAAGCGCAAAACTCAAGGATATTCTACTAATTTTAGGGATTATAAAAGCAAAACTTATCAAAGTAAGTGTAGATTTAGAAATATAAAACGAAATAATATTACTTATATACTATAGAGTATGGAAGAAAATAATATTTCTTACGAATATCGAACGAAAATAATATCCCTTATGAATATTGAACGAAAATAATATCCCTTACGAATATTGAACGAAAATAATATCTCTTACAGGTACAAAAGAAATGATACCCCATACAAGTATGAAAGAATATACGAAACTGTAAATAAATTTTCACCCGTTATGCGGTAATCTGCGTAGACAGATCATTTCCACAATTTAATAAAGAATAAAAACAAAGGGTTACTCACCATGCATGCGGTAATCCGCGTAGACAGGTTACTCCCACAGATTAATAAAGAATAAATACGAAGGGTTATTCGCCATGCATGCGGTAATCCGCGTAGACATGTTACTCCCGCAGATTAATAAAGAATAGAATGACAACCTTTATGAGTATGAAGAAATAACATCATTTACAAATAGGAAAGAAATAATACCCCTTACCTTAGTAGGAGACTAAATCTGACTAGTATAGCGGAGATATTCTTGAGGAAAACATGCATTATTTGCTAAACTTAAAGTATCCTAATACTCAAAAGAAATACACACAATATTATAGAAAAAAAAATTCTCTGATTCTTGTATGATTTTTATTTCTTAACTAAGCGCCCTATTTATAAGAGAATGGTAGGGAACTATTTAAGAAAATCACGGATGCACAAAAAAAATTTCATGGGCGAACGAATTTGGCAAAAATTAATTTTACTATTCATCATTGTGCAATAAAATATTCAAATAAAACAAAAATTATATATAAAATATAATTTATTCTAATTATAATCTAATAAAACAAATAACTTTATATATAATATAAAAAGTATTATGTTTTATATAAAAAGTTTTCTGTATAATAGAACAAAACTAAGATAACTTTCTACCGACGATTTTGAAAAATGAGTAAGTGAGGGTCCATGTAATAAGCTACATTTACAACAAATACTTCATGACAACCCCTTTATTTATATCAAAAATTGAATAAATATTTATCATAAATCACTTATCTTCAATAAACACATTTTTAATCTTTCAATAATTATTCATCATTAATATTATAACCCACAATATTGACAACCAGATCATTCCCAGGAAAGAGGAGGCTTTCTGATAAGGATTTCTCTTTATTGGCAGGCAATTAAATAACCTAACCACTTTCCTCGTGAGAACTTTCTAGACATTATCAATAATGAAAATAATAATATAAATAATTGTGTCATCTCAATTATTGATTTAATAATATAAAATATTGTTCAGATGATACTGTGATAATAATTGAATCAATAATATGAGATACGTACTATGGAACAACTACTGTGGAAATTATTGAATGAAATTGAGTGACTTCTTACGTAAGCATCAATAATCAGAGATACTATACAATACCGTGTACTACTGTGCAATCACGCGTATTACTGTACTTTTATCATCGGGTATTTCAACAGTTAACGGTAAAAGTTTTGTCGTTATTTTTTATAAAAAGGTTATTTTTGTCGCTTTCTATATCCGATAGTTATTCCGTTGTGGGGTCCACCAATGATTGTGTCGTCATACGAATATTTCCCGACAAAAAGAATATTCCCCGACTAAACAAATATTTTATGACAACTTGCTTACTTTGCAAAATTTGCACATATCACCCATAACTATAGCATTATATCAAATCACACCTTATTATTCAAAATAATATTTAGAGAAAATTAAATTTTTATTCATAAAAAGTTGGGATCTTACATAGTGTCTAGAGTTTAGGGTTTAGAATTTAGTTTATAGGGTTTAAAGTTTAGTTTCTAAGGTTTAGGGTTTAGTGTATGGTTTGTTTATTACTGAATATGCAAGAGTATTGAATATGCAATAATAAACTGTAATACTTATAAACTCCTTAATATGCAATAGTAAACTATTATGGATTCCTAATATGTATGTGGGCATGTAGGTGTTCTAAGCAATCTTATTACCGCGTGTCCACTAGTAATACTAGCAGATGGTTCAATTTATTATTATTGTATAGTTAAAATGAGGGCATATTGATAATTATTATGTACGCTAGTATTAATTACAGATGATAAAAATAATTTTTAAATCTTGTTAGTTCGAGATTAAAATGGACTGTATAAAATTTATTTGCCCAAAATAAGTCATATATAGCAAGTACTTGTTATGAATCATATAGGACATATATATAGTGATAGGTTAAACATGACATTAGTTAATTAATCACTACAAAAAAAGGTCATTGTTGATGGGCTATGCTGTCGCCAATGACACTCTTGCCGTCACCAATGAGGTCATTGGCGACGGCATGGTCCGTTGCCCTTCCCGTCGTCGTATAGGTCATCGCCCCTGATTTCCGTTGCGCGCCATCGGCAAGTGTGTCATTACCGACAGGAGTATTGCCGATGACTGTCCGTCGGGAATGAGTCATTAGCGACGACATTGGTGACAGACAGACCGTCAGTAATAACCTCCCCGTCGCCAATGAGTTTTTTTAAAAAAAATTAAAATTATAAAATACCCCTGTTCATTTACATATACATAATTGTACCTATTATAAACTAAAGAAAACAAATAATTGTTCACGAACGCATATCAATAACAATAATAGCTTTTGCTATATCAACCATCAAACATGTAAACAACGTAATGACTTATAGATAAAAGTCATACGATGTAAATACAAAATGTAACATAAACAATCAATATAGTTAGATACATATCGGTCCATCAACCTAACTAGATACTAAACTCTAGTCTGTACAACTCAAAAGCTGTATAAATACATACATAGAAGTTAAAATATAAATATAATGGGTACCACAACCCAAGATCAGGAATGTCAGTATCATCATCGTCATTGGGCCCACCTACGGTCCCACCTACGGTCCCACCTTCGGTCTGACTGTCGATCCCACCTCCGGTCTGACTGCCGGTCCCACCCTCCATAGTCTCATCAGCATCAGCCCGACAGTCATCACCATCTCCACCACGGGCATCGCCTGTGCCACAGCCTCCACCCGCCGGAGTCTCATCAATTTTTTATTGTAAACAATGGTTCTTACCCACACAGTCTTTAAAAAGGAGAAACAATAAAAACTCATTTGGAATCAAACAAAAACACACATGTAGGCATGGATAATCGTTTTAAATGGGAAATCAACAATTAGTCCAATTCTCTCTCCTCTAGGCACATTTGAAGATGATGGTGGACTAGGACTAGGACTACGCCTATTTGTAACCGAATTCAGCCAACCTAAAATAGCTGAAAAGGGTTTATGCTACGAATTATGATGGGACTGAGATTGCGAAAACCTCTCAGGTGAGAAAAATTCATTCAACCTATTGCTCTTTGATGAAGTAGGAAAGCCTTCTAAATCTTTAGACTGGTTGGACATGATATGAAGTTTCTTTAGAAGGTTCTTCATATTATTTGTGCTAAGCTGTAAAAGTTAATGCTAGCGAAGAAAAAAATATAGCCATAAAAATCTTCATTTTCTTGGACCAAACATGAGAGCAGTGACAAAACCACAAGTACAAAATTTCAAGCCAACCCAAAAAGGCAGTTTAGGTCAACAGCAAGAAACCTCAAATAAACCCATCAAATCCAAGAACCAAAACAAGCATTTCAACTAAAACCCATTAAAGATAGCAAAAAATAACAATACCCAGATGCCCAAATTGAAATTAAACCCCTCTCATACAAGATAGATCCAACCTTTAAGTTAATACAAAAATAATAAATTCAAACAAATAAAAATACAACATTTATAGGGCAACATATGTTAAAGCACTGGTAAGGCTGCGACAGCTGTATATATATATATATATATATATATATATATATATATATATATATATATATATATATATATATATATATATATATATAGGGAGCCCTTCCATAGCAACCGGTTGCTGTGAGTACTGTGCAACACCCTCTTTTTGTACCGTTGATAAACTTATTGGAAGGCTGAGATGAAACATAAATATATCCCAGCCGGCACAACTTGTACCGGCTTTTATTTTAATATGAGGACCCCACCATAGTCAACATGTTGTCAGTTTATACCAATAAATTGAATTTTTAATATTAAATAATGTCCGACCGGGACAAGCTCATACGGCTGTAAAAAAAAATACAAACCAAGGACAAAATAAAATAGCAACAAACATATAAAATAAACAAAATAGCAAGGACAAGCCGGATGAGCTTGTCCCGGTTTGTATTTTTTTTTGCAGCCGTATGAGCTTGTCCCGGTTGGTAGAATTTTTTTTTTAACAGTCGTAAGAGTTTGAAGTGGTACATTTTTTTTTTCCGGCCGGTACAGGCTCATACGGCTGGTACCTTTTTTTTAAATTTTTTTTATTCTTTCCCGGCCGGTACAGGCTCATACGGCTGGTATTAAAAAATTAAAAAAAAAAACGGCCGGTATAGCTTGTCACGGCTTGTATTAAAAAAATAAAAAAAATTATGTTATTCAAGCAACTCGCTGCTAAACAGACTCGAACTCGCAACCTCAAACTCCAAACACACGTCATATGACCACCCGAGCACCACGGGCCTAGCTGTTAATTTCAGCCAAGGATTTGTCTTTACATTAAAACTTCACCATCCCCCAAAAATCTATATTGTTGCATTATTATTATTATATTACGATTTATTATTATTAACAAGTCTATATAATACATATGGGGGTTTGATATTTAAAAATAAGTTAATATCTATATTTATTAAGCAATGATTATTAGTAATGATTTTATATATTAAGCAATGATTTTATTATTAAGAAATGATTTTATACATTAATAAAACTAGTGAAGTATAATAATAATGTGATTATCGAATTTATAAAAGTAGTGAAGTATTATTATAATAATAATAATGTGATTATCAATATTATAAGTACAGATTATACCAATACTAGTACTGCATAAATATATCAAAAGAAATAGTACATATTACATGTTCATTTTCATTAAAAAAAACATAGAATGATTAATACAACCGACGCCTATATCTCAGAGGCCGGAAGTAATCTTGCGAATTTCTTGTAGAGCTCCCATGCGACGCGGTAACGAAAGACTGTGACATCTTCCAAGGACCACTTCTCTTCAGAAATATTACCGTTGGCCCTAACGAAACAGTCAACATATTTGCAGACAAAAATGCCACAGTCTGCGTTGTTGTGTTGTTTCGGTCGATCTTTAATGTCTGCACAGTAGGATTACCGCTGGGCCACTCACGCATCGGATTACCATTTCGCAAACAAAATGGTATCCAACTCCCAGGCCCTAAGGATTGCACTGCATTGTGTTTTAATTCATATAACTGGCGCGGATGTGATAAAGGATATAAATCCCCTTCTGGTGCCACCACGTTTCCAAAAATATGTTTATTTACAAATGTCTCCTTCCAATCTCTAAGTCTTTTGGTTAGGGTTTGGTCCATAAGAGATGTCGTCTCCCGCATCTTGTACCTGATTGAGACCCAAATGTACATTATTATTATATAGCAATAATAGTTAAAACCATCACTATTAACATAACTATATATACCTCCTCGTAGGCTTGGAAGGTTGGAATGTAACACTCCTCGTAGGCTTGGATGGTGGGAATGGAGCTCTCCTCGATTACTTGTGGGGTGGGTATGTAGCTCTCTTGTACAACATAATCAGTTTGTTTCCCAAGCCCTTCACTGAGTTGTGTGTATTGCGACTGTGGTCCAAAATTTATGGGACCCCCTTGTCTAGGTATTTGTTTACCTCTTGCTTCGAAGTCGTATAGATCGTATTGGAAATCCCAATTATTTTTTTGTAGAACCAACTCGGGAGGCAGCTGAGTAAGTACTGAAAATTTATCAAGTAACGACTTTGCACTCTTAACCTGTCATGTAAGATAAACACAAACAAATTTTATTAACAATAAATATGAATAAATGTAAAATTAAGTATTTACTCCAATACATGATTTATTAAAGAAGAATATAATTTTATACCATTTGAATAAGGTGTTGTTGGTTGTAAATGGCCCGAGGCTCATAACAACTGTCGTGGTCGCTTGTCTGTCGAGGTCGGTGGATTTTCCAACGTGTAATTTTCCTATACCAGACCATGTAATCATCTATTGGGACATAATCAGCAACTTCAGTTTGTTGTCCTTCGAGATGATCCATGTATGCCTCCCACATCGAAATATATTCCCCTCTCAAGGCCATGCAATCCTCGACATCAATAAATTTAAACTTTTTCTCCTTCCTAAGGTCACCGTGGTTTTTGCCTGGTGATGGTATGCCTTGCATGAACCCGAACTGTCTCATCACACGATCCGGTACATTTGTACATGCAGGTACATTTGATACCATTTTGTTTGCGAAATGGTAATCCGATGCGTGAGTGGCCCAGCGGTAATCCTACTGTGCAGACATTAAAGATTCGACCAAAACAACACAACAACGCAGACTGTGGCATTTTTGTCTGCAAATATGTTGACTGTTTCGTTAGGGCCAACGGTAATATTTCTGAAGAGAAGTGGTACTTGGAAGATGTCACAGTCTTTCGTTACCGCGTCGCATGGGAGCTCTACAAGAAATCCGCAAGATTACTTCCGGCCTCTGAGATATAGGCGTCGGTTGTATTAATCATTCTATATATTTTTTTATGAAAATGAACATGTAATATGTACTATTTCTTTTGATATATTTATGCAGTACTAGTATTGGTATAATCTGTACTTATAATATTGATAATCACATTATTATTATTATAATAATACTTCACTACTTTTATAAATTCGATAATCACATTATTATTATACTTCACTAGTTTTATTAATGTATAAAATTATTTCTTAATAATAAAATCATTGCTTAATATATAAAATCATTACTAATAATCATTGCTTAATAAATATAGATATTAACTTATTTCTAAATATCAAACTCCCATATGTATTATATAGACTTGTTAATAATAATAAATCGTAATATAATAATAGTAATGCAACAATATAGATTTTTGGGGGATGGTGAAGTTTTAATGTAAAGACAAATCCTTGGCTGAAATTAACAGCTAGGCCCGTGGTGCTCGGGTGGTCATATGACGTATGTTTAGAGTTTGAGGTTGCGAGTTCGAGTCTGTTTAGCAGCGAGTTGCTTGAATAACATAATTTTTTTTATTTTTTTAATACAAGCCGTGACAAGCTATACCGGCCGGTTTTTTTTTTCAATTTTTTAATACTAGCCGTATGAGCCTGTACCGGCCGGGAAAGAATAAAAAAAATTTTAAAAAAAAGGTACCAGCCGTATGAGCCTTTATCGGCCGGAAAAAATTAAAAAAAATGTACCACTTCAAACTCTTACGGCTGTTAAAAAAAAAAAATTCTACCAACCGGGACAAGCTCATACGGCTGTAAAAAAAATACAAACCAGGACAAGCTCATCCGGCTTGTCCTTGCTATTTTGTTTATTTTATATGTTTGTTGCTATTTTATTTTGTCCTTGGTTTGTATTTTTTTTTACAGCCGTATGAGCTTGTCCCGGTCGGACATTATTTAATATTAAAAATTCAATTTATTGGTATAAACTGACAACATGTTGACTATGGTGGGGTCCTCATATTAAAATAAAAGCCGGTACAAGTTGTGCCGGCTGGGATATATTTATGTTTCATCTCAGCCTTCCAATAAGTTAATCAACGGTACAAAAAGAGGGTGTTGCACAGTACTCACAGCAACCGGTTGCTATGGAAGGGCTCCCATATATATATATATATATATATATATATAGAGAGAGAGAGAGAGAGACACTCTTATACATACACGCATACAATTTTTCATCAAGTAGTGGGGTAAAAATGAGATTAATGACTGGAAAGCAATTCAAGTGCATTAACATATCAATATCCCATCAAAACTTTCCTATATTAAAGCAAACAATTAAAGCAAACAATGAGATTAGCTACTAACACAATTAGATTAAAGCAAACACACCTAAAACTTTTAAAAAAATAAAAGCAGATATAATTACTTCCAACAAAATAAGACTAACGAAATCATACCTATTACAAGTTGTGGGAAAACAGGAGTAAAGAAGAAGGAGATGTGGAGCTGACCGGAAGGAGAGGGGGAAGGTCGCCGGAGGTATGGCAGGAGAGGGGGAGGGTTGCCGGAAGGTATGGCAGAGGGGGGAGAGTCGCCGAAGGTGGCAGGAGGGGGGAGAAATTTTCCAGAAGGGAAGCTCACCTTAATTGATGCTCAAATTCGACACCATAACTCATCTGGGAGTGATTGGGGTGAATGGGATTGAGGGAAAATCGAATATCACGTAGTATAGTAGAGGAGGCAAAAGAAAAGTAGTCGTTCTCGTCGAGCTTAGGACTTTAAAACAAGACTCATTCTCGACGGCACAGCCGTCGAGAGTAACCCCGTCGCCTATGACTCATTTTCGACGGCAATAGCGACGACAAGTCCGTCGCCTATGACTTTTCCCACGCCCGCGAAAAATTTCCCACCAAATTTAAACCCGGGAAGGGTCATTCTCGACGGGACACATTGGCGACAGCTAGGCTGTCGATAATGACATTATTCTTGACGGGAATACTGCCGTCGGTAATGAGGCAGTCGCTAATAACCTGTTTTTTTGTAGTGAATAAGGTGCAAAAAAGTATGGTCATCACTGATGGCTTTCCACATACTACAAAAAAATGGGCTTAAAACGGTCTCCAAAAGCCTTAAAATTGTCGCAAAAGGTATCTGTGACAGTTCAATACTGTCACATTTTTAAGGGTCGTATTTATTTTTTGCGATTGTCTTAAATTGTTGCTAATACTTCTAGAGACTGTTCTAAATAAACCGTCGCTAATAATTCATGATCTTGTATAGTTGCATTAATGGTCTTCAACCGTCACCAAAGTTTTTGCACGAACTTGACATTTCCCTCTTTCATAGTTGTGATGGTCAAAAATCGCCTCTGTACTTATTAGATTAAGCATGTAGACCACCTCCTTAATTAAATTGTTAACCCATCTATACTCTGACATCTACACTCTTAAATTTATCCAATATAAAATTTATTTTAAAATATCCCAACACAACCGGGGCGTTCCGGTTCAATATCATGCCAACGACTGCCACCAAGCTTTGAAATTGAAACCTTTAGATTAAAACTCACATGCTTACCACTAAACCAAAATGTTTTTTGATTATACAAATCACTTTATTTATTATATACTGACAGATTTTGATATCAATCATGCAAGAATACTAGATGTTCACCTTAGCATTACTTTTGACAAACAACCCACTAAAAGAGAATTATTTATATATATATATCTATCTAATAAAATACAAATGATTTTGAATTTTCCGCTCACTCAATAAATCATCTGGGTCGTCCAAAGTTTGAGATAAATCCCACCGTTCATACATCTATCTAATAAAATACATCTATCTATCTAATAATCTAATAATAATTTAATAAAATACAAATGACTTTAAATTTTTCGCTCACTCAATAAATTATTTTGGTCGTTCAAAGTTTGAGATAAATCATATTGTCCATACAGTGCCGGAGGCACGGGACCCAGCTAGTATATATATATATAGCAAGGATTAAGTGCATATCCCTTATCTTACTCACCCGTGCTCACCCCCTTTAGCGACTGACCCGGCGACGGTTTCGATCATACAACCGTCGTCTATACTTTTAGCGACGGACAACATATATCGTCGCTAAAAGTATAGACGACGGTTGTATGACTGAACCATCGCCGGGTCCGTTGCTAAAGGGGATAAGCACGAATGAGTAAGATAAGGGGTATGCACTTGATCCGGACCGTATATATATATATATATATATATATATATATATATATATATATATATATATATACTTAGTTGTTTGTTGCATTTCATTAGTTAATTAATTAGGTACACAAAAGTCTATGCAAATTAGCGGAGTCTTTTTTAATGTAAGCTGTCTTTTTTGGTCTACCATATAGATGAAGTTTAGCAGAATGAATGATTGATCTTGAGGAGGGTCATGCAGTAGCTTTGCTTTCAATCCACCATATACAACCGCGCGGCCGGAGACAGATCATGAAGCCGTTTCGATGGATCTGGTATGTTTTTATTATTCTAAAGAAAGGTCGCAACGTTCTAGCTATACTGACTGCTCATGTAGCCCTTTCGATCGATTTCAACTTCAACTCAGAGCGATTTCTAAATTTTTTTAAAAAATCATAACAACTTTTCTGCTTATTCAAAAATTATGAATATATAGTATGTCCAGACCACATGAAATTTAATTCTCTAACAACTTTGTAATTATTAAAAAATTAAATTAAATTTTGGCTGAAAATATCACAAACAGACCACCTAGCTCCCATTATCTTCTCTAGCCAACCACCTCTATATTTTCCTATCGATTTATTTGGTGTTCAAGCTATATAAAAACACTCGATCATGATATTTTCCATCACTCACCACTTAAATTTCAATTCCCATTGCAATTAGGGTTAGATCTGTTTTAGTGAAGAAATATGATCAAATCACTTATATGATGAAATCAACAACTGTAGAAAGAGTATAAAATGATCCCAAGTTGATGTTTTATGATATACGCCATTTAATTGCAATTCTTTGTCAAAAATAGGTTATAATAAGTACTTGTTATGGATCATATGCGGTATATATAGTGGTAGGTTAAGCATCGCATTAGTTAATTAATTAATTAGGTGCAAAAAGGTATGACAATCACTGATGGCTCTCCGTACGCTATAAAAAAAATGGGGTTTTCGAGACAAATACAAAATCATCTCCGAAAGCCCTAAAATCGTCGCAAAAGGTATTTGCAACGGTTCACCGCCGTCACATATGTAAGGGTTGTATTTGTTTTTGTGACGGTTTCAGAGACCGTCACTAATAGTCCATGCTCTTGAATAGTTGCATTAATGATGGTCTTCTACCGTCACCCAAGCTAATTTGCCATTTCCCTCCTTCATAGTTGCGACGGTCAAAAACCGTCACCAATGATCAAATAATATAATTAACATACATATATAGGATATAATATTTTGTTTTTGATCATCTACATGTTCCTATACATGCATCCCCCAAAAATATACCAACAATTAAAAAATAATAATAAATCAAATTTATAGTAAATATATAATTCTTACAACGTTCAATTAACAAAAAATAATAGTTATATATACTACAAAATTCCATAAAAAAAATTAATAATCTTCTAAAGCCTAACAATTGTAAAATCATTCTTACACTATTCCATCAAAAAACAACAAAATATCAAAGTCTTCAAAGGCCATAAACCCAAGTCTTAAAATGATGCAAGCTCCAAAATTCATACATTTTCAATATCCTGCACAATTAAAATACCAAATAAATATAGAATTGAGTCAAAACAATGATATAAGAGATGAATTTCTATATTTAAATTACAATAAATTTTCTGTAACATTTGAGTATAAGGTCAAATTAAGAAATTCAATGAATGATGCATCACTTATATGATGAATTAAACAACTGTATATAGAAAGAATATAAAATGATCCCAAGTTGATGTTTTATAAAATGTCCTTTTGTTTGTTTAGTAGACGCATTTGAGGCCTAAATATTACTCCTTGATCAAAGATCACCGAGTGTTTGGCATGAAACCAAGTAAAATGACGAGTTTGTTGGTCCCCTAAAAAATTATTTAAACTCATTAATTCCACACCAAAAACAAAACATGTTATCCCCCTTAATATATTTAACTAACTCAACTCAATTACAAAATGCAGATTAAGTATTATAAACCTATTAAAGAACCCACAGGAAAATAATTAAATAACAGATAGCAGTCATGATAGTTACAATTATATATATAAATAATTGGGACTCTTTTTTGGGACAAAAGAAGCATTAAATTAACCCCACTCAATTACATAATGAAAATTAAGTATTTTAAACCCACTGAAGAACCCCAAAAGAAAAAAAATAACAGATAGCAATGATAGTTGCAATAAAAAAAATTACATAATTAATTGTGACTCTTTTTGTGAGAAAGGAAGTATTAAACTAACCCATTTCAATTATATAAAGCAAATTAAGTACTATTTTAAACCTACTGAAGAATCCCACAAGAAAATTACTACTCCATTAAATAACAACAACAGCAAGGATAGTTGCAACAAAAAATAAATTAAAATGAAAAAGGAAGGCGAATACATGTATATATGAAAGGAAGCAGTGAGTTTAATGGTTAAAAATCTTACCCTTCCAAGCTGTTCTTCAGTTGGGATTTGTATTTACCAGTGTAAATTGGCTGCTTATATTGGACATCAGTACCCCTAGACAGCCCATTGACACTTATGTGCCTACATTGGACAGCACTCAAAACTTTGATTTAACGAAATTACGACAATTGATTGTCCGGGTCACAGACCCTTATCATTGATCGATTTATGGTTTTTGATTGACACGATTTTTAATTCTTATTTTTATTGTCACCCATCATTATTATGTCATATTTACATAATGTAAATAATTTGGGACCAGGATATCACAATTTCTACTAAATTAGATATTCCAAACACATGGCGGAGTCCACTCCATCGAATTCTTTCCCAAACTCAAATTACAGTTTAACTATAGTTCTAACAACTTCTAACCTAATTGCCAGCTCAGCATAGGCTAGTGTTTCAGCCCGAACTAATTAGTTGGACTAGCTGTCATCTGGATGCATTTAAGCCACTGTAGTTTGAGTTGCTGCTGTGCTGTTTGGGCTGCACTCATAAATTACAACAAGATATGCTCAGTAAACTACAAAAGAGTTTTTAAGCTCAAGTTAAACATTCCCTCAGTATTAGAGGTTATTATAATCATTCATACAAGCAAACTGTATAAAGACAATAAGCTCTTGAAAAAAAAAAAAAAACTTCTCAAGACATGTTGTTGCTGTTGTTGGTGCCGCTGTTGTTGTTGTTGTTGTTGTTAACAGCAATACTATTCTCCATGGATTCAGAAGTAGTTGTTGCATTATTAACGTTGTTGTTTATTCCACTACTCACCTCCACGGCCAGCGATTCAGAAGTTGATGTTGCATTAAAAATGTTGTTGTTGTTTCTCTCAGAAATGTACCTGGATATTATCATAAACAGGACACAAACTAGTCGAATTGATGCGGCAAAGGAAATGATGACAAGCACAATACAACCTACTTTGTGTGTGAATAACAGTAGCAGTGCAGTTGAGAGGAGAGAGAGAATTCCAGAGCAACCAATGACATAAAGCAAGAGCTTTGTGTCACCTAATTTGTTATTAGTCTGCACTAACATTGCCTGCAGCACTGTTGCGCATAAATAGACGCAAAATGCTACCACGGAAATTGTCATGACCACAGGCTGAGTTTCGAATGGGGAGTTTCTCTGGTTTTGATATTTGATTTGGATGACCATATACAGCAGTCCATTGGCGGCCAAGAAAACAGCATGAAGTGTAAGCATAGTCATCCATCCTTGCCCCCTTGAACAATTAATTAACGATCAAATGTCAGACAAATTAATGCATAGAAATCATAAACCCTAGCTCAATATATACTTACTGTCTCACAGAAAACAACAATTTCTTTTAAGAGAATAATAATAATAACAACAACAACAACAAAATATTAAAAAAAAAAAAGCCACCAAAAATACAAAGAAGTATAATTAAAATCACAAACCCTAGCTCAGTATATATTTCTGCTTGCTATTTAAGATCCTCTTAGGGTAAATATATATGATGAGTTTCAGTTATTTTTTTGTATATATGGAATAGAGAAATTAAAGAACTTTAAAAATGGCTTTTGAAAAACAGAAACAAACAAAAATTAATGAAACATGATGTGATACTCATGCTCACATAACATAAATTATACAAGTATGGTAATTTAATAAACTATTAGAATCTTAGCTATTAACTACTCCTATTATACTTACTATTAGAATCTTAATATACAAGTATGGTCACAGAAACTGCTTCACAGAAACAAGTACACAAAACAATACAGAAAGGGAAAAATAATAATTTACCCAAAAAAGTAAATGAAAACCATAAACCCTAACTCTATAAACCATAACTCCATATATAGTTTTAAGAGGGATAATAACTAGTCTCGATATATCTTTGTGTCTGACTCAACCAAGACAAGTAAGTTGGTAAAATTCGTATCTTAAATATAAAAAGAAGTTTCAATCGGACATTATATACTACTATTATGTATAGTTCGTAGGAACCAATTTGTGGCTTTTCAAAATTAATGGCTTTCTATCTTTAAATAAAACTTCAAACCTTAGGTGGTGCCACCTACCTCTCTCTCTCTATATATATATATATACACACATCATCTCACCATTATCGCTTTCTTTCTCAAACCAGCCTATTCTTACAAGTTCCCCCTTCTACCGGAATATTATACTGATGGGCCAATCGGATTTCTCGCCTATTCCGGGATCTATCAGTCAAAAGCGTGATTATAAATCAGTTAATTTACTTTCTCTGAAATTGTAAATGAAAATAATTATGAGCAAAAGTTATTCAGATCATATATAGGTTAGAGAGCAGGAATTTTACCTACTTTGAGCTCGCCGGCGACGACCAGCAAGGGCGCGGTCACCAGTACTGCCACCAAATGCAGAGAAAGAGTTGATCAGATATATAGGTAATTAAGGGGGAGGAGGATTGTACATTAGAATTAACTCACCTCCGACGAGCTCCTCCACCGATGCCGTTGCCGTTGCCGTTGCCTCTCTCAAGATCGGACTCCATTTTGCTCTGGAAGGAGAAGTGAAATGAGTCTCTCTCCCATTCTCTCGCTCTTATAAGGAGGGAGCTTTTTAGGAAGGAGGGAGGAAAGAGGGTGTATATATATAGCAAAAAGACAAAATGGTAAAACATTAATCACCCAATTAGCAAATTCTTCTTTAATATTATAATTAGTAAACTTACCCAAAAAATAAAATATAAGTACCGGAGCGAGAATTTTAGCTAGATGCAGATTGTGCAGTTAGGATGAATAAAAATGTACCAAGTCATTGCAATAAAAAGTTATAAAATTTATCACTACAATTTTTTCTATAATCAATACAATAATAATAAGCTATATGAATTTAGTATAAAATTAATGTCAACTTCATTCTAATCAAATCTTTACTAGCTAATATCTAAACTCTGAAAATGTCATGATAAATATATATATATATATATGGGTCTCCATCCACAGTAATCGGTTGTTGGGGAGCAACCCATTTTGGCCAGCCGCTACAAGCTCTACCGGCCTTAAACAATTTTTTTTTATAAGCCGGTAAAGCTTGTAGCGACTGGCCAAAATGGGTTGCTCCCCAACAACCGGTTGCTGTGGATGAAATCCTTGTATATATATATATGCTTTCCCATAATAAGAGTGTGTGTTGCATCCATATATATTTTACATTTGTGTTGCATCGTCCTGAAGAATGATGCCTAATTAAAAAAAATATAAATCGTGTAAGATTATATAATTTCAAATAGAAAGATGAGATTAAGTAGGGAGCACCATTTTTGAGGTATTAAATGAAGTGTATGTGAGGCATTAGTACGCGGAATGTGATCTTTTCTTTCTTTTTTTTCTCTTTTATGCGGGGCCCATCTCATACCCCTTCTTAACCCTTCTCTCTTCTCTCCTAATTAATTCTTAATTCCTTTCCTTAATCCAAATTTTTTGGATTATGGTATCATTTTCATTTTTCAACATGCAATTTAAAAAAAACACCTTTAATTTACCAAAAAAGAAAGAAAAAACAAACAGTAATATATCAAATAAAGGAAAATGAAAGGGTAGGTGTGATGTGAGGAAGTAGGTATCGAAACGAAGGCCATGCACTACATATCCAACAAACATATTTCTTTGGACATATTTATCTTTTCCCCACTATATATCCCTCGGAATATTTTTACTCATTTTGTTTTCTACTATTATAGAGTAATTAATAATCTCTTTCCCTGTCAACGAATAGATCGATCAGTCACAATATATATATATATATATATATATATATATATATATATACACACACACATGCATAAAATGAACTACTACTACTACTTAAAATGGAAAACCGAACTACTACTACTACAGAATAAATTAATTAAATCGACTCACAAGCCACAAATAAATTGATCCGGTTTTAAAATAAATATTTTTGAGAAGTAAAGAATAAATTATCTACTTACACTCACAAGCCACAAATATTGGGGTTTACAAAAAAGGTCAGCAATTGGTTATGGTGGTTTCAAAAGTAAAAATTCTAAATTTTAAGACTTGTACGTTGGATATGTTGAAAAAGGAAGTGGTTAGTATGAAGTTTGTTTTTGAGTAAGTTGGTCAATTGACGAATGGAGTATTGATATATAGGCGATCCTCTATACATATCAGTATTTTATTGACCAATTGACCAATTTACTTGGAAGAAATTTGATGCTAATCCAATCGGTTGAAAAGAATGCATAGACAACCACTTAATTCTTAGGGTGGGCCCGATGTTTGTGGTAATAATTACTCACTCAATATTACAATATTCAAGTTTATGGAGGTGAATTAAGGCCTTACACGTGCATGCCGAATCCACTTTCTAGCTGGGTACAATTATAATTTGAAGAAGTTCCAGTAATATTTATTGAATTTTAAAATTTGCTAATATTTGAATTATTTATATTTCGAGTCAAACTTGAAATGAGCTTTTAATCGAGCGAGTACCAATCAAGTCGGTTGGATTTTGGTTTGGTGAATTAGGTCAAGTTCGAACTTGTAAAAGAAAACTATTCGACTTATTTATTAGCCTTACTTAATTGAGTCGAGTCGAGTCAAATTTAATTTAAGCAAATCAAGCTTGAATTGTGTCTAAACTAGTCAAACTCATATAACTCGAGCTCAATTTACGTTGAAATGAAATAATATAACAAAATTTTATTCTAATTTTTTGCACTATATTTTAATTTTTTGGTTGCTGTGAAATATATGTTTTCCCATAGTAAGAGTGCATGTGTTGCGTCGTTATATATTTTACATTTGTGTTGCGTCGTCCTGAACAATGATGCCTAATTAAAAGATGTTGGAAATGGGATTTGAATGAGAAAATTGACTCGGGTCGGGTCGTGGACTCGGGTCGGGTAGTGACGGGCGGGTTTGTGAAACTACGTCGTTTTGACGACGGTTACATGTAAACTTTTCTATAAATAAATGGTGTGGGGAAAGCATTTCAGATATACAAAAAATTTCCCTTCCATTTCTAGAAATTTTTTCTGTCCCGTCCCGTTCTGAAAAAACCCGTTCTAGTTTTCCCGTCTTGTTCTGCAGATAATCCCGTTCTGTTCCTTTCTGTCCCGTCCCGTTCACTTCTGCATAATCCCGTTCTGTTCTACAGTTCCCGTTCTGCAGTGAATTTTTCCCGTTCCGTTTCTGCATTAATTTTTACAGTAAGTTCTCATGCATGCATCATTCATGTTCATATAGTTTCAGTACATAACATAAATTTTGGTTCGATGAATTCTTAATTTTGTAATGCTACTAATTAAGAATTGAAATCCGTTTTATCTTGGGAAGCAATTATTCAATTAACCCTTAGCATCTGTGGGGGAATAAATTTGCTTTAAGGAGACTTTGTGAATTCAAAGGACTCGGATTTATTGATTAATATTTTCTGTGTTATATATAAATATAAAATTATGTTTTTTGTTTTATCATATTTATATATATATTAAATAATACTATATATTACAGATAACAATCTTAAAGCAAATTTATTATTTCTGTAATTATAGTACTGTTTTATGTGAACAGAAAACTATTTTCTGAAAATAGAAAATTGTTTTATAAAACAAGTTTTTTGTTTTGTAAAAAGTGCATTTCTGAAAATTTTGTTTTTATTTTTGTTTTCTGCAAAGTGTTGCATAGACTGTCCAATTATTTTATTCACATACTTCAATCAAATTGAAAAAAAAAATAAAAAATAAAAAAAAAATCGTGATTCTGGAAATTGCTGCATGCCTGTTATAATGATTACATATTAATACGTTTTTGGTTTTTAAATGATGTGTACTTGTATTATTAATGCATGACTATGGAAAAAGGTTAAGAATTGAATATTAATTAGATTCAATGTGCTGGCCTGTTTTTCAAACGGTTTTTATTTGGTTTATATATATAACAAATATTTTTTTTTTGTATATATATATTTATTCCGTATATATATTGACTGCATATTAATAATAATAATATATTCTGTAATTGCATGTCAATGTATATGTATTTTGCATGAATTCCCTTATGTATTCGTTTTGATTTGTTTTGCAGTCTGTAATTGCATGTTATACATTGTTTGCATGTATATTCTGTTATTTCTTTACATGTTATATTACTATATAATATACATAATAATATAAGTTATTCGAAAAAAAAAAAAAAAACCCGTAATAGTTGAAACCGAACTGTAATAGTTGCAGTCACTTTATTGGTTTTCTATAGTATATATTACCATGCATGATAACTGCTTTTAATTATTTGCATGATAAACAATAAATATTAATTAATTTTGTGAATTAATTAATATACTCTCATTTCTGCACAGATGAGTACTATTTTTTTTTTTTTTTTTTTTACACATTAAGGAGTTCCGGAAACTTTGATATATAATTCTATTATATTTAATTATTGTTTTTATAAAATAAACTGTTTACTAAAATAAATACTTTAATATTATTATTATAATAATATTATGTAGTATGTTATTACGTAGATTGTCATTACATATTATTTGATTGATTTAATGTTTACATTACTTGTATAAATATCTGCTGAAGGTATGTGTATTTGTCCATGTGTTTGTTCAAAGGAAAAGTTAACAGACTTGCCATTTTAACGTATCAATGCTAATAAGAAACATTTATGTATGTTTGGCTAATCTTCTAGATATAAACCAAACGATATCGTAAGTATCAATTACTTGCATAAAAGTTTTGTCTTATTTTGTGCGCATGTTGGAAATTGCTTATATATTAATTACCTGCACGTTAAATATTATTTGTACGTATGTTCTGTTTAAATTTATAAACAAATTTTGTAAACAAAATTTCTAAAATACGAATTTTTAAATCAAAATTTGTTGTTTGAATTTTGCAAACAAAAAATTGTTATATCTTGTACAAACAGAAATTTATTTCTGTCTATTGACAATTGTCTTACTTGTATAACAGAAATGGCTTCTACAAGCACCATTCCTGCCGTGAGTATGTCTCATGGAGAAAAGCCTGAAAGGTTCAATGGAACTGATTTCAAGCGTTGGCAACAAAAAATGCTATTCTATCTCACAACATTGAATCTAGCTCGGTTTCTACAAGAGGATTGTCCTACTCTTGTTGAAGGGGAAACTGACAAAGAGAAAGTGGCTGCTGTTGATGCATGGAAACATGCAGATTTTCTTTGCAGGAACTATGTGATGAATGGATTAGATAATACTTTGTATAATGTGTATTGTACAATCCAAACTGCAAAAGAATTGTGGGAATCTTTAGACAAGAAATATAAAACTGAAGATGCTGGCATGAAAAAATTCATAGTCGGTAGATTTCTAGATTATAAAATGATAGATTCTAAAGCAGTGATCACTCAGGTTCAAGAATTACAAGTAATTCTACATGACATTCATTCTGAAGGAATGTCATTAAGTGATTCATTCCAAGTTGCAGCAATGATTGAAAAACTTCCACCATCGTGGAAAGACTTCAAGAATTATCTGAAGCATAAACGCAAAGAGATGAATCTTGAAGAACTGATCGTGCGACTAAGGATTGAAGAGGACAATCGAGGATCTGAGAAGAAAAGTGGGAAGAATTTCATTGAAGCCAAGGCAAATGTTGTAGAACAAAGGCCAAACAACAACAAAAGGAAGCGTGAAGGCAAAGAAGCTTTCAAGGCCAAGAAGAAATTCAAAGGCAAATGCTTCAATTGTGGTATTCCGGGACACAAATCAAATGAATGTCGCAAGCCAAAGAAGTTCAAGAAAGAACAAAAGTCTCAAGCAAATGTGACAGAACTGGAGAGGCTTTCTGAAGATGTTTCAGACATGAACCTTTGTGCAGTTATATCTGAATGTAATTTGGTAGGAAACCCTAAAGAGTGGTATGTGGACACTGGAGCTACTCGCCATATATGTTCCAACAAATGGATGTTTTCTACTTACAAACCAGTAGAAAATGATGATCAGCTCTTTATGGGAAACTCCTCAAGTTCAAAGGTTCAAGGACGTGGAAAGATTGTACTGAAAATGACATCTGGCAAAGAACTGACTTTGAATGAAGTGCTTCATGTGCCAGATATTCGCAAGAATTTAGTCTCTGGGTCACTACTAAGCAAGAATGGCTTTAAGTTGGTGTTTGTGTCTGATAAGTTTGTACTTACTAAGAATGATATGTTTGTAGGAAAGGGCTACATGAATGATGGGCTCTTTAAGATGAATGTTATGACTGTTGTACCAAAGTCTATTGATAATAATAAAATTAATTCTTCTGCTTACTTGTTAGAGTCTTCAAACATATGGCATGCTAGATTAGGACATGTTAATTATAATACTTTACGTAGATTAATTAATTTAGAATTCTTGCCTAAATTTGATATTAATCTAAAACATAAATGTGAAATTTGTGTGGAATCAAAAATGACAAGATTACCCTTTCACTCAGTTGAAAGGAAAACTGAACCTCTAGATTTAATTCACACTGACATATGTGACTTAAAGTTTGTGCAAACTAGAGGTGTAAAAAAAATATTTCATAACCTTTATTGATGATTGCACAAGATATTGTTATGTATATTTGCTAAGAAGTAAAGATGAGGCCGTAGAAATGTTTCAACTTTATAAAAATGAAGTTGAAAATCAACTTAGCAAAAAGATTAAAGCAATAAGAAGCGATAGAGGTGGTGAATATGAATCACCATTTGAAGAGATTTGCTCTACTCATGGTATTATTCACCAAACTACAGCTCCTTATTCACCTCAATCTAACGGTATTGCTGAACGCAAAAACCGAACATTAAAAGAAATGTTGAATGCTATGTTGAACAGTTCTGGAGCACCACAGAATTTGTGGGGGGAAGCTTTGCTTTCTGCCAATTATATTCTTAACAAAGTGCCTCATAAGAAAACTCATAAAACCCCTTATGAATTATGGAAAGGTCATAGACCTTGCTATAAATACTTAAGAGTGTGGGGGTGTTTAGCAAAAGTGATGGTTCCTAAACCTAAAAAGGTTAAGATAGGACCAAAAACAATTGACTGTGTTTTCATTGGTTATGCAAATAACAGCAGTGCTTATCGCTTTCTTGTTCATAAATCTGAAATTAACGATATTCATGTTAATACATTTATTGAATCAAGAGATGCATCATTTTTTGAGAATATTTTTCCATATAATGGAAATAATGATTCAAATTCGAACAAAAGACCTTTGGATGCTACTAGTGATAATCCTGAAAATATAGGCAAAGAGTCTGTAGTGGATGAACCTAGACGTAGCAAAAGGGCAAGGACTTCAACGTCTTTTGGTCCGGATTTTCTAACATTTTTGTTAGAAAATGATCCTCGAACCTACAAGGAAGCAATATCATCTCCTGATGCTTCTCATTGGAAAGAAGCAATTAATAGTGAAATTGAGTCCATTATGCAAAATCATACATGGGAACTGGTGGATCTTCCACCTGGTTCAAAACCTTTAGGGTATAAATAGATCTTCAAAAAGAAGTTAAAAGCTGATGGCTCAATTGATAAATACAAAGCAAAGCTTGTTGTTAAAGGCTATAGACAAAAGGAAGGATTAGATTATTTCGACACTTATTCACCTGTTACAAGAATTACATCTATTCGAATGCTAATAGCAATAACATCCTTAAATAGACTTGAAATACATCAAATGGATGTAAAAACTGCATTCTTAAATGGTGAATTAGATGAAGAAATATATATGGAACAACCTGAAGGTTTCACTGCTCCTGGACAAGAGAGGAAAGTATGCAAACTTGTTAAATCCTTGTATAGATTAAAACAAGCACCAAAACAATGGCATGAGAAATTTGATAATGTAATGTTATCAAATGGGTTTAAAATCAATGAGTGTGACAAATGTGTTTATGTCAAAAGCACTCAAAAGGAATATGTCATTGTTTGTCTTTATGTGGATGATATGTTAATCATGGGTAGCAACAATGAAGTTATCAACTCAACAAAACGTATGTTGTCAAATAGATTTGACATGAAAGACTTGGGGATTGCTGATATAATTTTAGGAATCAAGATTTCTAGAACCTCTGATGGAATTATATTATTTCAATTTCATTACATTGAGAAAATACTTGAAAAATTTGACAAGTATAATATAATTTTAAATAAGACCCCAGTTGATATAAATCTTCATCTAGCTAAAAATGAAGGTGATGGCATATCACAACTAGAATATTCTCGTATAATAGGCAGTTTAATGTACGTCATGAACTGTACTAGACCAGATATAGCTTATTCGGTAAGTAAGCTAAGTAGGTATACGAGTAATCCAGGTAAAGATCACTGGAAAGCAATTTTGAGAGTTTTAGGATACCTAAAACATACTCAAAAATATGGACTGCACTATACAAGATATCCAGCAGTATTGGAAGGATATAGTGATGCTAATTGGATATCTGACAATAAAGACTCAAAATCCACAAGTGGATATGTCTTTACCCTTGGAGGTGCAGCAGTATCTTGGAAATCCTCAAAACAAACGTGTATTGCTAGGTCTACAATGGAATCGGAATTCATTGCGTTAGACAAAGCTGGAGAAGAAGCTGAGTGGCTTCGTAATTTCTTAGAGGATATTCCAAATTGGTCAAGACCTGTGCCAGCTAATGTATACATTGTGATAGCCAATCAGCGATTGGAAGAGCACAGAGTCATTTATATAATGGTAAGTCACGTCATATACGACGAAGACATAATACCGTTAGACAATTGCTCTCAAATGGAATTATCTCAATTGACTATGTAAAATCAAAAGATAATATTGCGGATCCGCTTACAAAAGGTTTAACAAGAGAGCAAGTGGAAAAATCATCGAAGGGAATGGGTTTAAAGCCTACTGTTTAAATAAGAGTCGTCATAGTGGCAACCCAACCTAGCTGACTGGAGATCCCAAGATCTAGGTTCAATGGGCAAACCGAACTATGTAGTTCTCAGTAAAGCACTGAGGAGATATTTACTCCTAACCATTCCTATTATGAGACAGTGCACATCTGCCGCGAGAATCAGGATAAGTTACGCTTTTAATGACTTTTATATCTTGAAATATGTTCAAGTGGGGTATTGCAGGATACTCTTGATAGAAGTCACCTACGTGAGTAAGAAGGGGGCCACTTCTGTGAGAATTACGAAGGCTAAATTCTCTAAAATACTTACGGAACCAAGAGGTGTTTCAAGGCCAAAATGAACACAAACGTGAGAACCAATTATGTCTGAAGAGATATTTTGTGAATTCTATTGTCTTGGTTTACACAAAAAGCTGACAGTTCAAAGACATCAAGTCTACTGATTAGCCGAGTAAATCCGATAGATTTTACTAGGGCAAGTTCAAAGCCACTAGGCTACTTAACCTGATGAAATATCTTTTCTCATGTACTCGAACTAGTGTCTGCATATTCATAACATATTTTGCATATTGTAAAGCCAATTTTACATTCATGTGGGGGATTGTTGGAAATGGGATTTGAATGAGAAAATTGACTCGGGTCGGGTCGTGGACTCGGGTCGGGTAGTGACGGGCGGGTTTGTGAAACTACGTCGTTTTGACGACGGTTACATGTAAACTTTTCTATAAATAAATGGTGTGGGGAAAGCATTTCAGATATACAAAAAATTTCCCTTCCATTTCTAGAAATTTTTTCTGTCCCGTCCCGTTCTGAAAAAACCCGTTCTAGTTTTCCCGTCTTGTTCTGCAGATAATCCCGTTCTGTTCCTTTCTGTCCCGTCCCGTTCACTTCTGCATAATCCCGTTCTGTTCTACAGTTCCCGTTCTGCAGTGAATTTTTCCCGTTCCGTTTCTGCATTAATTTTTACAGTAAGTTCTCATGCATGCATCATTCATGTTCATATAGTTTCAGTACATAACATAAATTTTGGTTCGATGAATTCTTAATTTTGTAATGCTACTAATTAAGAATTGAAATCCGTTTTATCTTGGGAAGCAATTATTCAATTAACCCTTAGCATCTGTGGGGGAATAAATTTGCTTTAAGGAGACTTTGTGAATTCAAAGGACTCGGATTTATTGATTAATATTTTCTGTGTTATATATAAATATAAAATTATGTTTTTTGTTTTATCATATTTATATATATATTAAATAATACTATATATTACAGATAACAAAAGAAACATAAATCATTTTTTTGTGAGCGAGAGAGACTATAATTTCAAATAGAAAGAAGAGATTAAATAGTACTCCATCCGTCCTTTAATATAAGTCGATTTCGATAAGCGATTTTGTTCTTTAATATAAATCGTTTGAGAATTTTAAGTAAACATTAATGGTTTAGTTTCTAATATTATCTCAAGTATTAAATATAACTTTGATTCTCTTATTATTTTTTGTCTAATAAATAACAGTTTTTTTAATAAAAAAATAATATAAATAATTAATATTATATAATTATTTTATTAAAATTTTAACATAATTCCAAAATAATTTATATTAAGGCACGAAAGAAAAGGATCACTATTTTTGAGGTATTAAATGAAGTGTACGTGATAATTCTAGGCACATTTGGTGTAATCGAATATGATCAACGAGCATTATTAGTACGCGGAATGTGATATTCGCATGACTTGAATGGATAACTTATCATGCATAGATAACTTATTGTTTACTACCATGTCATTCATATACATACATAGTACAACACGTACGTACTACTATACTTGCATGGATAACTTATTATCAAAATTAAAAAGTATTATCAGCGAAAAGAATTTTTCTATCTTTTCTTCTTCATTTTCTTCATCATAATATTATTCTCCATCTTCCTCTTCCTTCTTCCTCTTTGGTCCGTTTTTTTGGTCCGCTTTAGATCCTGCATATATATATATATATATATATATATATATATATATATATATATAGGGTCTCCATCCACAGCAACCGGTTGTTGGGAAACAACCCATTTTTCTCCAGCCGGTACAAGCTGTACCGGCCTTAGAATTTTTTTTTTTTATAAGCCGGTACAGCTTGTACCGGCTGGGAAAAATGGGTTGCTCCCCAACAACCGGTTGCTGTGGATGGAGACCCATATATATATATATATATATATATATATATATATATATATATATATATATATATATATATGGATGCGATCCATAGCATCTATATGCTATGGGACAAGTATTGGCATATAGGCTCTAAACCACACGTTTTATTGATTAACGACTGGGATTTAATAGAGAAAAATACTGTCCGCTAGTATTACTAGCGGATGCAATTAGTATAAAATCCGGACAATTTTACCCTTAGCCACAACCAACTTGACTTTAAAACAGCATGATCCGCTAGTATTACTAGCGGATGCAAGTCAGTAGGCTCGGACGTGTTTAATCAAATTATGTCCGCTAGTATTACTAGCGGACGGGAGAGAATAAATTACTTGCATACTTTCACGTACAGTTTCATGGAGATTGGAGATGGATTACTTGCATACTTTCGCAACCGGCCGGTCCTTCCATGAAGCTAATTGAGATTACTTTCTTTACACCAAAATGACTTTAACAAAAGCATTCTTGTACGAATTTTCCAAATTAACATATCTTCTTAATTTATTACAATATCTTTAATTCTCACATACGTACAACTCAGCAAAAATCCCTTTTTTTCCTTTGATTGCAAGAAGAAAACGACCACTCGCATTGACCAAAAAAACATGGCCATCCATGCATTGGCTCTAATTGATCTTCCTATTTTGTTTTTTTTCCTTCTAATTCGTGGTTCTATAGAATGCGTATATAAATTAAAAAATTAATACCTTCACAAGTAAAAGCGATAGTTTCACAAGATTCCCCGATCTCACATGAATAATAATTAATAAATAAATTCTACATTTATATAAAAGAAAACTTGTAGAAATATATTTTTTTACTTGTAAAAATAATTAATAATTCCCTATAAATATAGGCGATAATATTTTTTTCACCTTCCGGCCAGTTGCGAAAGTAAATTAGTAATCTATCTCCAATCTCCATGAAACTGTACGTGAAAGTATGTAAGTAATTTATTCTCTCCCGTCCGCTAGTAATACTAGCGGACATAGTTGTTTCTGTTCTTTTAACTCACGAGGGGCATAAGCGTCATGGATTTTAATTAAACACGTCCGCTAGTATTACTAGCGGACGGTAATTATCCACTCTAGATCGCAGCCGTTAATCAATAAAACGTGTGGCATATAGCCTATATGCCAATATTTGTCCCATAGCATATAGATGCTATGGATCGGTCCCCATATATATATATATATATATATATATATATATATATATATATATATATAGTTCGCTTCTCGAACGAACTAAGAACGAACCGGCTATAACGACGATTTTTTTCGTCGTTATAGCATAGAAAGCCGGTTTTTTATTCTATAGCGACAGAAAAAATCGTCATTATAGTCGGTTCGTTTTAAATTCGCTCCCTCCAGTTCGCTGGAGGAAACCGAGTTATATATATATATATATATATATATATATATATATATATATATATATATATATATATATGATCAAGTGCATACCATTTATCTTACTCACTCGTGCTCACCCTCCTTTAGCGATGGACCCAGCGACGGTTTCGATCATATAACTGTCGTCTATACTTTTAGCGACGGACAACATATAGCGTCGCTGAAAATATAGACGACGGTTATATGACCGAACTGTCACCGGGTCCGTCGCTAAAGAGGGGTGAGCACGGGTGAGTAAGATAAGGGATATGCACTTGATCCGGACTATATATATATATATATATATATATATATATATATATATATATATATATGTGTGTGTGTGTGTGTGTGTGTGTGTGTGTGTGTGTGTGTGTGTGTGTGTGTACTATATATATGATCTTGACTTGAAAACTATTTTCAGTTACAAGTTGATGGAGGCAAATTGACGGAAATGTCCATGTTAGTTTGGCTAAGAGTATATTATTTTGGAATTGTTTTTTAAAAAATGTTATTATTAGTAAAAAAATAAAAATTATTTGGTATAAAAGAAATTACTTTTCACTTATTTCAAGTTTAGAAATATATATTTTTTAGGAGTAAAGAATAAATTATCTAGTCACGCGCTCCAGAAGTATTATAAAATGAGACCATAATATGATTAATTAGAATAAAGTATTTTCAAAAAAAGAGATTAAGAAAATAGATTCAGATTAATTAGTAAATTATATCTCATGTATATGTCTTTAAAAATTTATATTCATAAATAAATAAATAAAATATTGATGCAGGAGGGTTTCTAGCTGAAGATCCTGGAAGGTCAGGTAGTACAATGACGATGCTAAAGGACCAAAAGTTAAGGGATCGGCGTCAAGGTATCGGTTGACCAGAGCCGGCCCTGGACAAGGGCCAACAGGGCAACCGCCCAGGGCCCACAATTGAGGGGTGGCCCAAATTTTTTTATAAGCTATGTATTTATGTGTATAAAAAAAATAAAATAATAAAAAGATTAGCGATATTATATGAAATTTAGATAAGGCACACTTAGAAGGGGGGGTTGAATAAGTGTGGATACAAACTATGACCAATTAAAATCTTTGAACCAAATTATTGAATGTAGTCAACTATATTAATGAATGCAGCTTGCTGAATGAATATGGTCTACAGAATTGAATTTTTGTTTAAGAAAATATCTTGGTGTTTTTGTAAGTTAAATAAAATATTTAAAGATAACAAAAATTCTTGCGATCAAATTTTGTTTTATATAGCAAATCAATTAACTTGAGTGAAATTAAGAAAACAACAATAAATAAAAATAACACCAAGATTTTTACGTTGTTCGGCTATTACCCTCTATAATAATAGCCTACTCCACATCCAATACCAACTAGTATTGGAGACTCTATTTTATTTCTTTAAAAGACTCTTGTTGTAAAATCCCAAATTTTACGAATAACGATTTAATTTTCTCGAAATATTTTTTTCAAAATTATGGAGTGAATTTGATATAATGTTATAGTTGTGGGTAATATTTACAAATTTCGCAAAGTATGCAAGTTGTCATATTATATTCGATTGGTCGGAAAATATTCTTTTTGTCTGAGAATATCCGTACAATGGTACAATCATTGGTGAACCCCACAACTAAATTATTGTCGGATTGAAAAAATGACAAAAATATTTTATTGAAAATAACGGCAAAAGTTTTACCGTTAATACTATTGAACTACTTGATAGTAAAAGTACAGTAATACGCGTGGTTGCATAGTAGCACACGGTATTGATTATTGATGTTTATGTTAGAAGTCACTCAGTTTTGTTCAATTATTGCTACAATAGTTGATGCATAGTATCTCACATTATTTGATTCAATTATTGTTGATTTATAAGTTTTGTTTTATTAGTATTATTAACGTAATAAAACAGAAACATCTTTTTATATAAAACAGAATATTTTTATAAAGTTATTCATTTTATTAGGCTAATAGTAAAATCTTTTTATATAAAACAGAATACTTTTATAAAGTTATTCGTTTTATTTGATAATAATTAGATTATATTATATTTTATTATGCATAGTGTTGCATAGTATTTTGCATAGTAAAATCTTTTTATAAAGTTTTTCGTTTTATTAGATTATAAATAGAATATATTATATTTTATTTAAAAGATTTTGCTTTAATTATGGACCGTCAGATTAAAGTAAATCAATCTAGACCGTTAATGAATTAATTACTATGCAATCCATTCTTCCATAAATAGAAGCTCATTCCTTCATTATTTCTTATGAATTCACTAAAACTCTAGAGAGAGAAAATTATAGAGAGAAATAAGAAAAGTTTTCTGCTACTTAACTACTCTTATATTCAGTTCTTTTACGGTAATGGGTGTTATTCTTTCTTATTCATGAAGAGAACTATTGTTATTCTATTTCTTATTATTCTGTTGGAATAACCGGTATACGCGGGCTACTCTATACTTGGTGACATTCTTCTATTATTCTGTCTTTATTATTCTGTTAGAAAATCCTGTCTGTGTGTTTTACACCGGACCTGGTTCCATTATTTATTATTCCGTATTTATTATTCTGTCAGAATATCATGTCTGTGTGTTTTACACCGGACCTGGTTCCATTATTTATTATTTCGCACTTATTATTCTATTGGAACATCCAGTTGGTGTGAATTTCACCTGACCTGGTTCCGTTTTTATTATTCTGTTGGAATAACATGTCTATGCGAAGTACCACATGCATGGTTATTTCTTTTGTTATTCCATTCGTCATTATACTCAGTTGGTTAAAATTTTAACTTCTATACTCCATGAAATTAGTGGAATATCCTTGATATTTGCGCTTCATCTAATATTTTTCATGGAAATATTCTTCTAAGCATTCTTGAATTTTACTCTACAAAGCAGTATCATGTTGACAATTTGGACGTTATTAGTCCCTGAATAAATTAATTCATGAACTTGTTTTATTGAATTATTATATCATTGTCATTATCCTCATGTTTATATTTTTTTTTTGAAAGTCATCTGTGGCCTGTAGAGCATGGATGGACTTGGTATGATTATGACCAGGGATTATTCGGTGTAATCATAACCGTAATGTTATAAATGATATGGTAAAAGTCCTCATTGGCCCGTAGTGCATTGATGGACAGTTGTTGGCATGATCATGACCATTGATGAATACACAAATATCATTGGCCGTAGTGTATGAAATTTATGGTCGTGACCCTAATGAATATCCTTGGCCGTAGTGCAGGGATGATGTAGATTATTTATTAAGCTGAGTCCCAGCGATAAAAGTGATGAAAAACTTTTTAAATCATAAAAGATAGTAGATTTTATTCTCTACTTGACTCTTTTAATGGATTACTTGTTCCACTGCAGTTAAACTTGATGTCTATTGTATTTTATCAGTTTAACACTATTGAAGGATAACGATAATTTATTCTGCATTATCTTAGTCATAATAATTCTTACTGGGCTAGTTGAGCTCACCCTTTCTTTCACTATTCTCTTCAGGAAATGAGAACATAGCCGGGACTAGTCGGGGAATGGAGTGATGGTCCAGATGATAGTATTAGTAGTCCTCACTATTCTGTTATATAATGTGACAATAAATGTAATGAGGACTTATTCTGAGAGTGGATATTGTCTAGATGACAATATTTGTATTAAAACTCACAGCTCTCTTGTTGTATATTAAAGATTGTATTTGAATTTTGTACCATGTATTTGACGACTCAGAATAGGTGATGCATACCTATTTTGAGGGCGTCACAGTTGGTATCAAAGCTTAGGGATATGATCTCTGGCTGAGATGTGAGACAAGAACTAGGAGGGGAGAGACGGGGAATTCCTTCGCTAGTATGACCTACCTAAGTTTATTTGTTATTTAATTGGTCGGTCAGAGTATAGGGATAATATGTGATATGTTATTTAACCCTTGTTTTGTGGCAGTGTTTGAAAATAGCATCTGAAAATGTTAAGATCAGCAATGAAGCACATGAGACCGTTGAGTCACCAACGATCAATACCCAGGACAATGTGCGACAGGAAGGCGATAATCCTCGTATAAACAACAACACTGATCAATTGACGAACGACGGTACATTTAGGAGCTTTTTAGAATTCACGCAACATCAGGCGAAGGCGGCTCCTGTTAATAATGCAGGTAAAAATAATGGCAACCCACGTTCGGTCACCGCTAAGCAATTCAAGGAGTTGGGACCACCAGAGTTTTTGGAAAAGTCAGAACCACTTAAGGCGGAGACGTGGTTAAAGCAGATGACTAAGATATTTGATGTCTTGGGATTCTTCGAGGAGCAAAAGGTTCCCTTTGCCACCTTTATGTTGCGTGAAGAGGCAGATTACTGGTGGAAATCTGTAAAACGTACCCAGCCTGACGCACTCAAGATGTCTTGGGAGAAGTTTCAAGAGTTGTTCAATGATAAGTACTTTTCTGAAAGTATTCGTCACATGAAGGAGGTGAAGTTTATCAAGTTGGAGCAAAACAACATGACCGTGTCGCAGTACGAAGCCAAGTTTGCCGAGTTGTCTCGATTTGCGTCCCATTTAGTTGATAATGAGGAGAGAATGACACGAATGTTTCTAAGAGGTTTGAAACCTGAGATAAGTCAATATCTTATCTCTCATAAACTGTGTTTGTATTCAGATGTTGTTAATAGGGCTCAGTTATTGGAGCGCGATAATGAGTCAACCCAACCAAAAGAGAGCAGCCGGCAAAATGATAATACCGGTGATAACAGTCATCACACCGGTACAAAGTACCTAATAGACAACACTTAATAGACAACGTTTTTTATAAAAATGTTGTGGTATATTTTTTTACAACGTTTTTAAAAAAAACGTTGTAGATTTATATGCAAAAACGTTATCTATTTAAGAGAGCATTTTTTTGGTTTTAACTAGATAACGTTTTTTTTAAAAAACGTTGTCTATCTACAAAGACACAGAGCAAAAAAAAAGACACGGAGCCAAAAAAACACGGAGCTTAAAAAACGTTACTAAAAAACACGGTACTAATAGATAACGTTTTTTAAAAAAAAACGTTATGTATTTTAAAAACACGGAGCTTAAAATTATCTATTAGTACTGATACTGTAGCACACTCACCACAGTTTACTAATTAGCCCTAAACCCTCTTCTCGTTCTTGCCTCGTTCTTACTAGTGTTTTGCAGAGAGAACCCCAAAATGGCAACTCGGATCCTTTCTATCTATTAGTTCAACACCAAATAATGTCTCTTTTCCGTATTTTCTCGCTCTTACGCATCCTTCTCCATCAAATCATCACCCTCCAGCCTCTCCTCTCTTCCTTCTTTCTCATCCCTCCGCCTCCGCCCTCTCGTTTCCGCCGCCGCCAACTTCCGCCATCTATCCCCTGTGGCGGCTATCATCTGCGGTTTCGCTATCCGCCAGACGACGTCATCTCTTAACGATTCGAACCCTAACTGGTCCAATCGTCCCCCGAAGGAGACGATTTTACTCGACAGTTGCGATTTTGAGCACTGGCTTGTTGTTGTGGAGAAACCTGAGGGTGAACCCACAATAAGGTTATCGGGAGGTATTTATTTCTAGAATTTTTTTGGGTATTTTTTTGGTATATACTGCACACATCTGCAGTATATATTATACTTGCATATTGTTTCGTGTTTTGGATTACCTCTATTAATTTACTGATAATTGGAGTTCTTTGAAATTTGACTGTGCTTCTGATTGGAATTGATGAGTATGTTCCTTGTGCTTTTAGAGAATCCACAGGCACTTCGTGATTTTTGATGTACTTTAGAATTATGAATGTGTAGATGGCAAACCTGGTGATGCTGCTGAGTTGTTGGAAAGAGTTTCACATATCTAGTGTTTTTAGAAAATTTCAAGGTAGTTATTCTGCTATTTGTTAACATTTTTAGTTTAATTATTATTGTTATTTATCACTGTGTTGGTGGCTTTTATGTGTTTTTAGTCTTCTCTAGATAGTAGTATTAACAGCATTCTGCTCTGGTGTGGCAAAGGTGACTGAACAAGGAGAAAGTATCACATTTTCTGATGTTGCTGGTATTGACGAGGCTAAGGAGGAGCTTGAAGAAATTGTAGTATGTTGGAAATTACTCATCTTCAATAATAATACTTGGCACTCATTTATCAACTTTCTTTTGCTATAGAGGCTCCATATTCTCATTCCCGAATTGTTATTAATCATTGATGTTTACCACCTCAGGAATTCCTAAGGAACCCAGACAGGTATACTCGAGTTGGTGCTCGTCCTCCTCGTGGTGTTCTCTTGGTGAGTTGAGTGCTAAACTGCTGGTTAGAGTAGAATAATAGAGCTCTTATAAACAAATTCGAAGCCATGTCTCATTAGACTGCTTAAGCCATGTCTCATGCAGAGTCTATATGACTAAAATGGAATGTCAAAGGCAACTTTGAGTACTGTTTTGAGCAGCCTATTATGACTGAAATGGTGGTGTTATAAATGCTAAAAATACTTCTATATACTATGTATATTATAACTAGAATTAGGTGTAAACTAACCTATGGATCAGAGATTATAAAACTTTGCAAAAAGGGGGAAAGGGAGCAGGACTGCCGAGGCGGCTACAGCAGCAGCAGTTAGCGCCTAGTGATACGTTGTGCAGGATTGCAGGATGTCCTGTATTTACTTGTTTTTCTGTGTAGGATTTCTAGGTTGTATAATTAGTATCCAAGAATTAAATTTTTTGGGCAGTACTCGTTTGGTTGAGTGATCATTTCTCTTGAATCATCTTATCTCTCCCTCATGCATTATATATGATTATGCAGGCATTTTTCTTCATAATATGTTTATTTTTTGGTTTTTGGTCATGTTTTTGGTCGGGATATTTTTCATTTTGTTTCCAAATTATCTTATCTTGTACCTGTTTTGTGTGATAAATATGCATGCGAATGTGTTGCTAATTCATCCAAAATAGGAGTCAGCTTGATTCATTCTGTTCTTTCCCATGCATAGATCCATCTTTGACAGAGTAACAAAATGAAAATTCAATGCTGTTAAATTCAACCGTGTACTCTTTTGAATGGAAACATAAAAACTCGAAGTTCCTTATTGCTGTTCTAATGTTTCAATTTCTCTGATATCTTCTCCTGTTGCTAAAGCTTTTAGTTGGTCACATGCTTTTTCAACCCTGTGATTTTTCTTCTTCTGTTGTTGACTTTTTACTAGATTTTGCACAAGTGGAAATGCTGAGTTTTTCATGGACATGCACCAGAAAGAACAACTTCATGACAATGCTGTATCTATGATGCAGTCTCAACACTTTTCTGTAAGTTTTGCATTCACTGCTATACAGTAGAATCATATGATACTTTGTGCTTCCTGAGTTTACAACTCAAACTTGTGATATAATGTGCAGATGGAGAGGTCTACAGGATTCAACTTGGGGGGAGGATTTTATTCACATCGCTCCCAACAGCAGCAACATTTTCCATTTCTGCTTTAAGAATTTCTCTTTCCTATTTCTGCTTTATTGGTTAGGTGTGGCTATATTTTAGTTTGAACTTTGAGTATAACTGCAGTTCTGTTGCTGCAGTATACGACACTTCAGTGCTTATGGATAGTTTGGTATAGATTTTGTGGATGTAGTAATTTGAATTACACGAATGGTATTATTGGAATGTATTTTGAATGGTTGATATATTTTGGCTTTAAATTTAAATGAGAATTTAGACCTTTTAGCTATATATCATGGTATTAGCATATTGCAGGTGCATTGGTAATATAGGTGAACCACAACCTTTTTTTTTCTTTTTTTTAATCTACAACGTTTTTAAAACGTTGTGTAAATGTGTCTAAACGTTGTCTGATATACTAAACAACAACGTTTTTAACCAAAAAACGTTGTGGAAACATACTTTCTACAACGTTTTTAAACATCTGCTAATTTTTTGAAAACAAATACACAACGTTTTTTTCTAAAAAATGTTGTGTATTGTGCTTAACAACAACGTTTTTAAAACGTTGTGTAAGGGTGTCAAATAGACAACACCCTTAACCACGACGTTTTTCCGACAGAAACCACAACGTTTAAAAAACGTTGTCTATTTACTGTTTTGTAGTAGTGTCAAAGCGGTGACAATAAGCATGGAGGGAATCAACATGCCAGAAATGGTAACCACTTCGGTGGTAATCGTGGCCAAAACAATAAGAATGAACATTTCAAGAAGAGAAGGTTTAACAATGACGTGAAGACGTCGGCACCAGCACCCGTTTCAAAGGAAGAAGAACGACCACCGGTCGTATGTTTCAAATGCGGACAAGAGGGACACATCCGTCCAAACTGTACACAATAATCTAAAGCGTGTTTTAATTGCGGATGAGAAGGTTACCTAGCTCGATTTTGTCGTATGGTGAAGTTAAGTCCAGCTGGGATAGTAATGCCAAAGGATGTCCCAGACAAGCCAAAGTCGGTAGTTTAAGTGAGAGCATTTGTCAAGAAACCCGAGCGAAGTTATTACGGGTAAGTTAATTATAAACTCTTGTGAAGTCTATACTTTATTCGATACAAGTTCTACCCACTCTTTTAGTTTACCTAGTTGTGTTCAATGTTTAAATTTGACTCCAGAGAAATTAGACTTTGATTTATCTATTGAAACTCCGTTGGGAGAAACCTTCGTCACCTCTATTGTTTATAAATCTTGTTTGAATCAAATCGACACTTTCACGTTACCTGTCGATCTTATCTCTTTGAAAATACTTGCCTTTGATGTGATTTTTTTTAAACGATTGGTTAAATATTCATCATACTTTTCGTAAGGTTGTTAGCTGATGAGTGAGTTTTATACACATGAATTGGATACATTCGGGCTTAATTTATTGTTTTTCTCAAGTCTTTTAGGATGTTTTTATGTGTTTGTGTCTATTCAAGCATGTTTTATATTATTTTGTAGGAATTGGGACAAAAGTTACTTGGATCGACGTTTGGGGTGGCTAGATTCGCGTTTTCGGCTTGCCATTTACATAGCAGTCACTTCAGAGCAAATTGACTATAGCTCCGGACCTTATTTCGAAACTTTTAAAGAATGAAAGTTGTAGATCTACTTTTCCTCTTTCCAGAACATCTTGAATCATCGAAATCGGAGTTTGGACGAAGAAGTTATGACCATTTTCCCAAAGGACGTCGGAGCAGAAAATGTCAGAACTTGTAACAGCGCCGGGGCGCTAATTTTAAGCCTATTTGTAGTGCTGGGGCGCTATAAGGCAGATTCTCAGCATCGTGAACAATGCTGGGGCGCTGGGGAATAGGTTGGGTGCGGCCTGGACGCGTTTTGGGCGAATTTTGACATTTTTTTGACTCCAAATTGGATTGGGTTTGTTCCTAAACTAAAAATTGGACTTGTAACCTATAAATACATGATGTAAGGCATAAAATAAAAGAGATTACATAGATTAGACTAGATTAAACACTCCATTAAATTAGAATCTAAACCCTAGTTCTTAGTTAGCAATTGGAGATTGAAGCAAATTGAAGAACACTGAAGATCAAGAGCAAGAGCAAGATGGGAGCATCAGATTTGCTGACAACAGATTCTATTCTCTTCTCTTATCATAATTTTATCTTTTAATGTCTATTCAATTGTGGATTCTTGGTTTTAATTCATTAATTATGAACTAACTCTTTCATTAAGAGTTCAATTGAACTTTTTATGATTATGAATTGATTATTTGATTTATTCCAATTATTTATGTTGAAGTGAATTGTTCATCTTGCTTTGTGCTTATTGGTTAATTATTTGAACAGTAATTACCGTGTTACTCTAGAAGGAGTTGAGAAATGAATTCTAGGGTTAGAACTGGGCATGGTGACATGTGACTTAGTTATTTGCACAGTGAATAATTAGGTTTGTGAATAGAATGAGAATATCTATTTGCCGCATGTAACACATAAGGAATTAGGATTGTAGCGAGTTTAATTCAATTGTTTTGCATAGAGATATAACAAAATTAATCTGGGTTAAATAGAAGGCAATTGATCACTCGAGTGAGGGCTTTTGGCATTTGAGAATTCCTGTTAACAATTCAGTAGACATAATAATTGGGATAATTGGATAATTGGTTTATAGTTCATAATTGGGGATATTGGAGTCTTAGCCTTTATTTATTTGAATTAATTTATATAGTAACCTAGTTTTAATTGATTAATTTAGTTTTATCAATTAGAAAAATCACGATTTGAGATTGTTTAAATAAAATTAGTTTGGTTAAGAATTAGTACTTGCTGATTTTTATTAAATAATTCCTTGTGGGAACGATACTCTACTTTCACTTTATTACTTGTTTACCGTGTATACTTGCACGTATTTATTGATTGCAAAATCGATCAACATTAGCTTTCATACTCCTAACCAACCTGTTATGCGAATTCAAAGTAACCAAACCACTAAAGTCAATCATTGTCATATCAAGCCATAAGTAAAGAGCCCGATCCTTTTATTGTTGACTTCCTTGTGTGGAATGCACTGAAGCCAGACTTTTTGTAGGCGACATCGTGAATGAAGATGGCAAGTTGATAGGTATCAATGTGACGTACTATCCAAGTCTTGGATGAGAGTCACAAATTTGAAAGATATTTCTAATGTTAATAAATTTCTTGACGTATTCCTGAAGACTTCTTAGCCTACCCTAGAGCGTGAAATCGAATTTTGTATTGGCCCCGGTACAAAACCCATTTCTAAAACCCTCAAATATTTCTTCAACTAAAATGAACGTAACAGGCGCCAAAGACGTTGGCTCGAGCTGTTGAAGATTATAATCATACCATTCAATATCATCGTGGAAGAGCGAACGTGGTAGCTGACGTGTTGAGTAGAAGATCGTATGTGTTTACAAGTGCGAATATACGAACCCATGTGAAGATAACGAATATACGAGTAGAATCGACTTTAATCGATAAAGTTAAAGTCGCTCAAGCTACAGACTCTGAGCTGATAAATGTGAAGAATAAGGTTCAAGAGGGCGTTATTCTAGAAGCAAGAATCGACGTAGAGAGGAAATCTCAACCCTCGATTTAATTGGCCCATTTGAAATCCTCGATTAAGTACTAGCTGTGGCTTATAGACTCATTTTAGCGCCAAGTATGTTGCGTGTTCATAACGTTTTTAACGTATCAATGTTACGTAAATATGTGGACGACTCGAACCACATTATTGATTTAGAACCGAGCGAGATAGCAGATAATTTAACATATGAAGATGTACCTGTTAAAATCCTGGAATTTATTCTACGCTTAAAGGTTATACCTCAAGAGTTAGAATATGATGAAGTGTCCTCATTTGTTCAGAATACGAGGTACGTACGTAAATTTCGAGGGTGAAATTTCATAAGGAGGGGAGATTGTAAAATCCCAAATTTTACGAATAAAGATTTAATTTTCTCGAAATATTTTTTTCAAAATTATGGAGTGGATTTGATATAATGTTATAGTTGTGAGTAATATTTACAAATTTTACAAAGTATGTAAGTTGTCATATTATATTCAATTGGTCGGGAAATATTCTTTTTGTCTGAGAATATCCGTACAATGGTACAATCATTGGTGGACCTCACAACTGAATTATTGTCGGATTGAGAAAACGACAAAAATATTTTATTAAAAATAACGACGGAAGTTTTACCGTTAATACTGTTGAACTACTCGATAGTAAAAGTACAGTAATATGCGTGGTTGTATAGTAGCACACGGTATTGATTATTGATGTTTATGTGAGAAGTCACTCAGTTTTGTTCAATTATTGCTACAATAGTTGTTGCATTGTATATCACATTATTTGATTCAATTATTGTTGATTTATAAGTTTTGTTTTATTAGTATTATTAACGTAATAAAACAGAAACATCTTTTTATATAAAACAGAATACTTTTATAAAGTTATTCGTTTATTAGGCTAATAGTAAAATCTTTTTATATAAAACAGAATACTTTTATAAACTTATTCATTTTATTTGATAATAATTAGATTATATTATATTTTATTATGCATAGTGTTTCATAGTGTTACATAGTGTTTTGCATAATAAAATCTTTTTATAAAGTTTTTCGTTTTATTAGATTATAAATAGAATATATTATATTTTATTTAAAAGATTTTGCTTTAATTATGGACCGTCGGATTAAAGTAAATCAATCTGGACCGTTCATGAATTAGTTACTATGCAATACATTCTTCTATAAATAGAAGCTCATTCCTTCATTATTTCTTACAAATTCACTGAAACTCTAGAGAGAGAAAATTATAGAGAAAAAGAAGAAAAATTTTCTGCTACTTAACTACTCTTATATTCAGTTCTTTTACGGTAAGGGGTGTTATTCTTTCTTATTCATGAAGAGAACTGTTGTTATTCCATTTCTTATTATTCTGTTAGAATAACCTGTATACGCGGGCTACCCTATACTTGGTGACATTCTTCTATTATTCTGTCTTTATTATTCTGTCGGAATATCCTGTCTGTGTGTTTTACACCGGACCTGGTTCCATTATTTATTATTCCGTCTTTATTATTCTGTCGGAATATCATGTCTGTGTGTTTTACACCGGACCTGGTTCCATTATTTATTATTCCACACTTATTATTGTGTTGGAACATCCTGTCGGTGTGAATTTCACCTGACCTGGTTCTGTTTTTATTATTCTGTTGGAATAACCTGTTTATGCGAAGTACCGCATGCATGATGATTTCTTTTGTTATTCCATTCGTTATTATACTCAGTTGGTTAAAATTTTGACTTCTATACTCCATGAAATTAGTGGAATATCCTTGATATTTGTGCTTCATCCAGTATTTTTCATGAAAATATTCTTCTGAGCATTCTTGAATTTTACTCTACAAAGCAGTATCATGTTGACAATTTGGACGTTATTAGTCCCTGAATAAATTAATTCGTGAACATGTTTTATTGAATTTTTATATCATTTTCATCATCCTCATGTTTATATATTTTTTTGAAAGTCATCTATTGTCTGTAGAGCATGGAATTGGTATGATTATGACCAGATATTATTCGGTGTAATCATGACTGTAATATTACAAATGATGTGGTAAAAGTCCTCTTTGGCCCGTAGTGCATTGATGGATAGTTGTTGGCATGATCATGACCATCGATGAATACACAAATATCCTTGGCCGTAGTGCATGGAATTTTTGGTCGTGACCCTAATGAATATCCTTGGCCGTAGTGCAGGGATGATGTGGATTATTTATTAAGGTGAGTCCCAGCGATAAAAGTGATGAAAAACTTTTTAAATCATAAAAGATAGTAGATTCTATTCTCTACTTGACTCTTTTAATGGATTACTTGTTCCGCTACAGTTAAACTTGATGTATATTGTATTTTATCAGTTTAACACTGTTGAAGGCTAACGATAATTTATTCTGCATTATCTTAGTCATAATAATTCTTATTGGGCTAGTTGAGCTCACCCTTTCTTTCACTGTTCTCTTCAGGAAATAAGAACGTAGCCAGTACTAGTCGGGAAATGGAGTGATGGTCTAGATGATAGTATTAGTAGTCCTCACTATTCTGTTATATAATATGACAATAAATGTAATGAGGACTTATTCTGAGAGTGGATATTATCTAGATGACAATATTTGTATTAAAACTCACAGCTCTCTTATTGTATATTAAAGATTGTATTTGAATTTTGTACCATGTATTTGGCGACTCAGAATAGGTGATGTATACCTGTTTTGGGGGCGTCACACTTGTTACTATACAGATTCTATAAAATTGAATAACAATAATTCACTTGAGCACTCTTGCTCCTTGTGCACCAATGCACTCCTTAAGCATCTATGCTTCCTTGAACCTGTTTGTAAACAAACCTTAATCCACCTGGAATAAATTCCCTTAGACAACACTTAGTCTAAAAAACAAATTTAAGATTACAATGATAGAGGTCTAATGATCAAAGCAAATAAGCAATTTAACAATGCAAGGCTCAACTAATGAATGCAATGATCAAATAGAAATAGTAAAAGATATTCACCAATATATAATGCCCACGAAAATTGACTGAAAGTATCAATAAATCAGCAGCTCAAAATTTGCACCAAAAATAGAATAGCTTTCAAAGTATGAATGCAAAATATTAATTCAAGTGTTGTATCTATTAACACTGATCTCTGTTCTTTTTATAGCCCAAACATATATTACCGTTGCTACAAAAAAATGTTTACGTTGTAAAATAAAAAGGCAACGTTCCAAAGGTATTTTGTTGAAAATAATCATAACAAACCCAATAACCTTCGGATGTTAAATAGATGTAGGACTCTATCAAAAACTAATCTAATGAGACCGAGTCAAATAGTACTAGACTATTCAACACCTGTAGCAAAAATATTGCCACCATAAGTGATTGAGAGAAATCATACTTCTTTTCAATAGAGTGTTAACTTTGTAAATAAAAGAAAGTATAACATCACACAACTCTCTAGAATAATCATTATCTTATATTCCCAAGACATAGTCATTTAATTTTCAACCAACAGATAATGACTTCAACTTTTACCGCCACAAGCTTTTGTGCTTCCAACAAATTACATACATGTTATACGGATTAGAACTCTCTTATCACACATGTAATATAATTTAATTAAATCAGACAATTTATTTTAATTCTTACGCATGCATACTAACAACAATAAATCATGTAATAACAGTTACCATAAAATTAAGCATGCATGAAACAACAATTTTTTTTAATGCACACATAAAATGTCCTAGAGCCTTATATTGAAAAATTGAATATTTGCAATGATCTTACATATTTTTCTTATGACTCAAAACATCTTCATTCTTCTTGAATAATCCAACAAACACTTCATGAAATAATTTCCTGAAATCCACAATACACAATTTAGTATCAACAAGCAACTCATCATCAAAACATAAGGCTAGAACGTGATATAATCAACATTATACATTAAAAATGATATGTTAGAAAACATTAAATATGATAGTATAATTGATGATTTTGCATCTAAAAGTGCAACAAGAAGACATTTTAAATGATATGTTTTGTAGTCTAAATTTCATTGGACAAAATTAAAGAAATACTTATTGTAGTTGGTAGGTTTTACTGATTACACCATTGAACTTTTAATTTTTTAAATTACACCACTAAACTAATTATTATTTTGAAATTAGATCATTCCGTTAAAAAAAATAAACGGACGTTAATTTTTTATCTAGAAAACTAATAAATTACCCACTGTAGTTGACACATTTTACTAATTATACCATTGAACTTTTAATTTTTCAAATTACCCCATTAAACTAATTAAAAATAATTATTTTAAATATTTTTAAAAATAATAATTATTTTAAGTAAAAAATATTAGAATATTTTTTTCTTCATAAAATGAGTAGAATTTCATAAAAAATAGATTCAAAAAAATTAAAGTGATTTAAATTAAATTAATGTCTACTTAATTTTTTAACAGAATGACCCATTCTTAATATTAGAAATTTTAAAAAAAAACTTAAAATAGAAATTAAAATAAAAAAAACAGTAAAAGATAAATATAAAAACTGATTCAATTTTTCAAAAAAGAAATTAATAATTTTTATAAATAAATATTATTTTCAAGAAAAAAATTAGAAAATTCTTCATATTTTAAAAAAATGAGTAAAATTTTATAAAATATAGATTCAAAAAAATAAAATTTATTTTCAAAAGGAAAAAAAAATAAAAAATCATTAAGGTTTCATAAAACTTTAATTTTTTTAAATCTATATTTTATGAAACTTTACTCATTTTATGGAAAAAAATTAAAGATTCTAATTTTTTTTACTGAAAATAATAATTATTTTTAAAAAAATTATTTTTTTAATTAATTTAATGGGGTAATCTGAAAAATTAAAAGTTCAATGGTGTAATCAGTAAAACACTACAGTGGGTAATTCATTAGTTTTGTAGATAAAAAATTATCGTCTGTTTATTTTTTTTTTAACGAAATAACCTAATTTTAAAATAATAATTAGTTTAGTGTGGTAATTTGAAAAATTAAAAATTCAATTGTGTAATCAGTAAAATTTGCCAACTACAATGGGTATTTCATTAGTTTTACCGATTTTAATGATATTTTTTTTTTGTAGGTACATGTGATGATTCTTTACTTCGATGACATTTTAAAGTGTTCTTCCTTATCTTTTGTAATTTTTATAATTTTAATAAAAATAATTAGTTGATAATTTATTTATTTTTTATTTAATTTATATAAAGGGGCACACTTGAGAAAATTTGCCCTGGGCCTTAGAAAACCCAGAACCGGCTCTGCGGTTGACTTCGGGGTCAGGCCAACCCCGAACCCGAAAACATAGACCAAATGCTTGACCCCGAAGTCACAAACCGAACGCCTGACCCTGAAGTCAACCGATACCTTGGCGCCGATCCCTTAACTTTTGGTCCTTTAGCATCGTCATCGTACTACCTGATGAATGGGTAACATACCATTGAATTGGATGTGTTCGGACTTAATTTATTGTTGTTTTTTAGTCTTTTAAGATAGTTTTTATGTGTTTAATTGTTATTTTGCAGTTTGTGGCTAAGTAGGGACAAGAAGGGAATTTAAGCATTATTAATGGCAAAATCATAGATTTGTGGAATCTGGCTAGCGTCGGGGCGCTACATTTAACACTAAACCCAGCGCTGGGGCGTTGGGGCACAGAGAGAGCTGATTAGGGCGCGTCAGAGGGAAGAAGTTGATGGTGAATAGGAATCTAAAAAGAAAAGATGTATTTAAGGAAGGAAACGTAGGGCAAGAAGGAAAAAAATGAGAGCTGGACACTAATTGGAGAGCAACAGAAAATCATGGAATAGAATTCAAGTGAAGATTGAAGATTGGAGGACTTATTTTAGAGTTTTCTTCTTCTTCTTCTTCTTTATTTTCTGTTTTGTAATTCTATTAAGATGATTTTGATGGGATTTCTATTTTTATTTTCCTGTATGAACTAACTTTTTCATTAAGACTACAAATTGATTCTTTTATGTTTATGAATTGATTATTCAGTTTAATCTAGTTATTTAAGTCACATTGAATTGTTTATCATGTTTTGTGTTATTGATTAATTATTTGACCGATAATTACTGTGTTACACTAGATGAATTCGAGAGATGAAATCTAAGGTGAAACTTAATTAATTTAATTTTATTATTTTGCATAGGGATATCGCAGAATTAATTGAATTAAATTAATGTTATTTGATCATTTGGAAAAGGGTTTTTAAAGATTAGAATTTTTTTTAACAATTCGAGTGAAGTAATAACTTGAGTAACTGGATAATTGGTTTGTATTACATAATTGAGGATATTGTAGTCTTAACTTTTATATATTTGAATCAATTTCTAGAGTAAGACAATTTTAATTAGTTACGTTTAGTTTTCTTAATTAGAAAATTACAAATTACGGTTGTTTAAATAATATTGAATTGATAAAGTACTAGTAGTTGCAGTTTATTAATCAAAATTCCTTGTGGGTACGACACTTACTTTACCACTTTATTACATGTTGACTGTGTATACTTGCACAAATTATTGATTGTGAAATTAAATAACAAGTTTTTGGCTCCGTTGTCGGAGAATTCTTTATTAATATTAATTCCATATTAGTTATAATAAATTCAGTCTTAATTTAAATATTATTTACTTATTTTCATTCTTGTGCTTGTAGAACTTCTTCGTTAGTGTATGCACACTAAATCAAAGGGTAAAGAGGAACTTTTGTCTTACGCAGATTATATTGAAAGAAAGTTCCGGAAACTACGGTTGACTAGTGAGGTTATACCATTGGAAGAAGAACTGGCAGTTGAAGAAATTCCAAAAGTCATGGCAGAGGAAGAACAAAAATCACTTAGGGACTATACTATGCCGACAGTGACAAACTGGGAACGATACAGATGTTAAAAAATGCTTTTCAGTTTGGGGGTGGTTCATATGATGATTCGAACGAGTATATCTTAAGTTTCTTGGAAATATACGACACCTTTAAATTCAATAATGTTTCGGAAGACGCAATAAGGTTGAGGTTATTTTTGTTCACATTGCGGGATAAAGCCCGAAGTTGGTTACACTCATTGCCGCTAGGTTCAATCACAACCTGGGATGATTTAGCTCAAAAACTCCTAGCTAAGTTCTTCCCGCATCAAAACTATGGAATGATATTCATAATTTTGCGTAATTCGACTCAGAATCATTATATGAAGCATGGGAAAGATTTAAGGATATGCTCCGAAAATGTCTACATCACGGGATTCCACAGTGGATGCAAGTTGTATATTTTGTGACGGATTGCTGAAAGTAGTATGCACACAAGCCAATCATGTTTGATGATAAAGCATATACTTTGTAAACAATCTTATTCATTTATTAATAAAATGTATTAATTTATTAAGGGCTTTTAATTATCAACATGATGCTGTTTTATAATATGTGATAAACCCATAGTTTTAAGCAATGCTTTTAGAATAATGATGATGATCATTCTAATGAGATCTAAATTCTTAGAAAGCTTAAAACTAAAATAGTTCCCAATCGTTGGATTACTAAATTGGGGATTAGTGAATCCGGATAGATTGGTACATACGTTGCTTGCTCATTGGATGAGGATGATTGATCTCATGATCATTTGTGTGGAGACACTAAAGCAAGTATGTAGGTGCTTATTAGAGAATAAGTTCACTGGACGTGACTCGCTAAGGAATACCTAATGGAGTTTTACTTGCATGTCAATAGGAATTCCTGTAGTGATAGTAGTACAAGTGATCCTTGGACTTGAGATCATCATAGTATCTTGTGTATGATGAGTTATACTTTGACTTATTCCTTAAGACCCTTAGGGTATATCAAAGGGTATGCTTGGGTATAATAAGTTGTACATGGAGATAATGTATGATCAATAAAGAATCTACCACTTCTAGTAAAAGAAGAGAAATGTCCTATGTGATTCGATAAATGACAACCCAGTAGTCCTTGGCCAAGGCAGAATGAAATTAGAAAGGAGTTTCTAATTTGCATTATTTGGGGTTGTGCATTTAAGAGTCGAAATATATATAATTAAATAAAATAAGACTTGACAGTAATTCTATGTCTTATATTTAATTGTGACATTGTATGGTGGAAGGATTGAATTGTACGGTAACTATTTACTCAAAGGTTCTTTTATGATTAATGTTAAAATCTATATTATCTGGAAAGTCGTTGATCGCTAGGGAGGCTTATCCCTATTGTAGAATAAATATTATTTATTTAAATAAATTAATAATTTAATTTATTTATTTAAATAAGATTAGAATTGTTCTAATTAATTTATTCACAACCGGTTTAATATGGAGAACCTAAAGGGTCACACCATAAAAGGAAGAATAATTATTTAAGAAGTTAATGGCATAATCGTAATAATATGTTAAGTATATTTAATTTAATCTATGGTGATAGAATAAATTAAATAGCTTAATATTTATTATTTAATATTTTAGAAATATTAAATATAAATTAATAAGAGAAGTCTTATTAATATTATTACAAAAATTATTATTTTAATTTTTAAAGGAGTTTAGGAATTAATTTAATATAAGTACTCTCATTTGTTCCTAATAGGATTAGGAGGAAAATTAGTTAAATGAGTTTAATTAATTATTCCTAATAAGATTAGGGAGCTTAATTAATTAAAAGAATTTAATTAATTAAAATAAAACTCAATTCCTTAATTATTAAGGAAGGTTGCCCACATCTATAAATAATAAGAGTCTTATTATGGGTGGGGGTTGTTGACTTTTACAACATATGTAATTCCAATAGTTGGGAGAGTACACCTTTTTTATAGAGATAGAAAACTAGGGTTTTGTCAAATACACATCTTCTTGAATTTTTCTTCTTCCTTGGTGGATCACGTCTAGAGGTCAAACACTTGGGTGGCTAACGTTGATAAAAGGAATGAACCAAACCCGGTGGATTCAAGTTGAACGCGAAAAGGATTGGAGGTGAACTTGTACATGAGGAAGCTCGGATCTTCAAAGGTATGATTCTTGTTCTTTCTTTTTCGTTTAATTAATAATTGCTCATAAAGGGTGATCTGGGTATATAGTTTGTAAAATTTTTAAAACTCTGATTTTTACACGTTTCCGCTTATTTTATGCAATTTGATTGCGTTCATGAATATTACAAACCTAACAGTGGTATCAGAGCCAAACCTTTATGCTAATTATTAATTGTCAAATTTGATATGTATATTAATGTGTTTAGAATAATTTAATTGGGCATAATTTTATTGTATAAAATTTATTTAAAAAAACGTTATTGGCGAAACTGTTTTTATGATTCGAGTGGTCCGCGTGGTTCAATTTTTTTTGAAATCTTGATCCTGCTCCGTAATTGCATTGGTATGATTTATATATAGGGATTCCATCCACAGCAACCGGTTGTTCGGGAGCAACCTCTTTTGGCTCAGCCACTACAACCTGAACCGGCCTTAGACAAAAAAAAATTTTATAAGCCGCTACAGGTTGTAGCGGTTGGGCCAATAGGGGTTGCTCCCAACAACCGGTTGCTGTGGATGGATACCCTTATATATATATATGATATATATAAACATATGGATATTACTTAAGTGTAGCACATGAAAGTTTTATATATTATATAGGCTTAAATATGATTTACTACCCTAAACTATAAGCCATATTCCACTTCGGTGATTCACCTTTCAATTTTGTCAATTAGATAATTAAACTATTAATTTTTTCCACTTCAGTCCAATTTAAGTTGCCACGTCATAAATTGATGACGTGGCATGCTGACTAAGCAAACTAATGCCTATGTGTAATTAAAAAATATTATTTTAATTATATTTTCTAAACATCAAGGGTAAATAGGTCAAATCATAAATAATATAAAATATAAAATCATAAGATATATAAAATTAACATTAATAATCAAGTAAATTACAGGATAATTACACAAGAAACATAAATTAAACTTAATAAATTAACAATTAAACTAAACTAAATTAAACTAAAATACAATTAAACAAAACCACCATCGCCGGAGATCAAGTGGAGATGCCATCGCCGGAGAACTCCAAACCAGATCCAAAACTGCCATCTTCAAACAAAATCGAAGCTCCTCCTCCATCACCATGTCCCCTCCTTCATCTTCTCTCTCCAAAATCACCACCACCATAACCAACAATTTCAACCATCACAACAGAAAACCCTCATCAATTTTGTCGTACCTCATCAGCTCTGAATCGAAAACCTCTGTCGTCCATTACCTGCACATGCCATGGTTGTCGGCGAAAGAAAGAAATCAAAGGATAACAACACAAACCAATCTGAATATGCACACAATCCAAGATTTTGAAACTAATACGAGATCAGATCAAAAACAAAAATCACGGGAAGCCATATCGGTAAAAGAAACCCAATCGAAAACTAAACTAAGCAAATCAGAAAACAAAACATGAATCCCCGATCAGGAAGAAACCTTGATCAGCCGGACCAAGTCAAGATCAAAACCCAGAATCAAAACCACCGGAATAATAGGAATATGTAGAAGTTTTAGGCGACCAAATCAAAATAATATATAAAAAGCATAAATCTATTAACAGTAGAAATAGGTCCGAAGACCCCATCCCTGCAAAGCAGAGGACCCCAAAGCCTTAGCCAGTAAACCTATAGTAGAGACCCAAAAATTGAAACAATACAAAACCTCAGATTTCACAACCATTAATCGTGATGGATCTCGGCGGCAACACAGAGAATGGGAGCGATGGACTTGGGGGAGACTTCGGTTGAACTAGGGTTTGCGATTTGGGGCTTTTGTGTTCGATCGATCGATTGTTGATTATCTTCAGTTCTTCGCCCAAGTCCGGTTGTTCTAAGTTTTTTCTATCAAGAATTGGGGGAGAGATTTGATCGACGAATTTGATTTTAGAGTGTTTGATTATCAGTTTGTCTGATATGTTTCTTTTAGTTTAATTAGGGCTTTGACGATTTTGCTCATGCTGATAAAATAATTAGATTTTGTAATGAATAATAAATTATTTATTTGACACGTCAGCTAGTTAAGACCCCACTTCAATTAGCCACGTCAGCAATTTCTGACGTGGCGTGTTCAATTTTGTCAATTGGAAAAAATTGATAGTTTAATAACCTAATTGACAAAATTGAAAGGTATATCACCGAAGTGGAATATGCCCTATAGTTTAGGATACTAATTCATATTTAAGCCTTTTTATATCTATTACCTTAAATATCATCCTTTTTTATATTCATTTATAAAGACTAGTCAGTATTTAAGTTCCGCTAAAAGATTTGGGTTTGGGCCAGTTATAAGGAGTCATCTTTTGGGAATGTCTTGGACATTTTTATTGGTTAAGTTGTGTTTATATATAGGTTTATGTTTGCTGATTCTTACATATTAGATTTAAGCTTCTTGGCAAAGTTTTATGGTTGATTGAATTTCTTGTTGCATATAGATTTGTCTATTGTCATATTTTTTTAGTTATGAATTTGAGAAAAAAAAAAAGTCTTACAACCATTTCTTTAAATTTCAGATGTTTTGGGTAATTCAAAAGCAAGATTGGTATAAACCCGATGCATATCTGTACAAGGACTTAATTATTGCATTAGTCAAAAGCAAAAAGATGGATGATGCAGTGCAATTGTGGGATAGTATGAGAAAGGAAAACTTATTCCCTGATGCTCAAACATACACTGAAGTCATTCGGAGTATGGGTGTCCTGCAGACGCTATGAACATTTATGAGGACATGAAACAGTCTCCAGATCCACCAGAGGAGTTGCCTTTCAGAATTTTGTTGAAGGGACTACTTCCACATCCTCTCTTGAGAAATAGGGTCAAACAAGATTTTGAGGAGATCTTTCCCGATCAGCATATTTATGATCCTCCGGAAGAGATATTTGGATTACGTTGAGGTCTGTACTTCGAAGTCTATGCTTTTTCTCCATATTTAATATAATACTTATATTATATCTGGCATCGAGCATGATTTTATGAAGACTGTCTGCAATAAAGATTCTAGAAATTTTATTTGATTAATTTTTAATTTTTGGTATTATCTAATTAGAATCAAATTAAGGTTAAGAAACTTGTTTAGAAGTATTATAAATAGGGATGAATTTGACTATTTTACGTACAGTGAATTATAAGAATTAATTAGGAATAACTGTGTTGTTTGAGAATTTCCTGTCCCCCATTATTTACCCACTAAGTATTCATATTCTCCTTGTAGAAATTATTTGCTTATTATGTTCTCCATGCTCTTTGGTTTTCCTAGCCCATTGCAAAATGCTCAAGTTGAATCCCTAGTTTCGTGCATTTACTTTGCGTTCTGCCTTGCTTTCAGGGGTGTATACTTATTCGATTATGAAAGGCAGAGCACCAAGCTCACTCTTACTTGTACTATTGACATGCTTAACTTCAAGCGAACAAAGAGTTCCTTGGTGATCCAGCTTGGTTCCTCATGTTGATGTTCTTAACTTGAGTTCTTTTCGACGGAGGAGAACTGATGGAGGACGAGACCGCCTTGGTTGGACCAATATAAAAAGTTTTGGAAGCTTATAAGAATAAAATAAGATCCCAGAACTTTTATTTAATTAATTTATAATTATGGTATTATTATCTTATTAGAATCTCTATTTAAGTTAGGAAAGTTGTTTAGGATTATTATAAATATGGATGTATTCTATTCTTTTACATACCGTAAGTTTTAAGTTTGAGAAAAAAATGTGTTTTGTGAGAATTACCTTTGTCCCAAAATCCCCGTGCCCCATTATTTACCCAATCGGTACTAATATTCTCCTTGTAGAAATTATTTGCTTATTATGTTCTTCATGCTCATTGGTTCTCCTAGATTGCAAATTACTCCGGTTGAATCCCAAACTAAATGCATCTACTTTGGATTCTGTCTCACTTTCAGGGAGTATGTTTGAGGTGGTTTGATTCCCCAACCAAAAGTTTTTGCCTTCAATTCAGTATTATATGATTAACTGGCTAGATTGAGAGTGTTGTAGGTTGTTTGGTTTCCTTCCCAACTAAAAGTTTTTGCCTTCAATTCAGTATTATATGATTAAGAATGATGTTACACACAAATTATTCTATAAATATTTTACAAACCGCTGATATGACATACTCCACCTCAACTTTTTATGTGGGGCCGATGTAGCAATTTGTTGATGAGTAATGTTATTATCACACAAAACTGTTCACATATCGCTCACATATATATTGGTATGACCCACATGACTTGCTCTGCACGTGGGTCATACCATTATGCGTGTGAGTAGTATGTGAGCGGTTTTTATGTTATAGTGGACTTATTATTTGTTGATTAATATGCTGATGTGAAGTATGTCATATCATCAGTTTGTAAAATATTTGTAAAATAATTTGTCTGTAACATTATTTGGTTTCCCAACTAAATATTTACGCCTTCAATTCAGTATTATATGATTTAACTGGCTGATTGAGTTGTATTTTGATCTTCACTTTACTATTAGGTAACAAGTTTATTAGCTTGATTGAGTGATAAGAGAACAAATGATCAAACTTGACATAAATAAATGATTGAAGGATACCCTATCTTGATCTCTTTTCATCACTCCCACACTCCCTCCCCTCCCCTCCCCCCCCCCCCCCCCCCCCCCCCCCCAAAAAAAAATCCATTCTTTTCAAAATATAAGATCATTGTTTACCTTTGAATTCAACTTAAAAATGATATTTTTTTTTAATTTTAATCAATAAAAAAAATGAATATTATAAATTATGTAAGTACCATCTTAATTTTTAGAAGCAAAAGAGATAATTTTACAGATCAAAGAAAATGAACATTTTACCTCGTTATTCTCCTCTTGCTAAGTTTGGATGATTTATTCCATTCTACAATTTACCAAAAAAGTGTAGCTTTCCACCTCTATTTTTTATTTTTTTAAATTTTGTTTTCCACTTTAATACTTTACATTTGACAAGTATTGAAATGCATCTGATTTGGGTATTTACACATCCACCTATTTTTTCTTACCAGATGTTTGATTGCATCTTAATAATTCACATTTTAATGCATCTTAATATTTGAAATTGGAATTAAAAAAAATTCCTGTGAATGTCTCTAAATCATTAAGATATAAGTATTGGTCTAAACTATTCATATGACCTCTTAATACAAAGATCAATATGAGTCTAAACTATTCGGATGACCTCTTAATGTTGTTAAGATGCAATCAAACAGCAAAGCCTCCTATGGCAGGGCCATGTCCTGAGAATCAGTCTTGATACATTTTTTTGAGTATGAATTGCTTCGTAATTCCAATTATGAATGGACTAACCGTGGATTATTTCTAGTTTCTTGGTACGTTGCTTATAAAGACGATTTGCAAGTCATTGGAGTAATTCTGTTGATTTACCTTCAATGCTTTCACATATCTTATAAAGTGATGACTGGGGACGTACTGTCATATAGTATCACTGGTAATTGCCCGTGACTAAAGGCACGACGTAACGAAATCCTCACTGTTTCTCTATTTCAATAATCCAACTTTCATTTTCTCCCTCCTCCTTCCTCTCTCACTGCCTTTCCCGCCCAAATCAATTAGAATATTTGTGTTTCCTGTCCAAATCAATTAAAATGAATTTAAACCGTACTTGTGATTTCCCGCTCAAATTCAAAATAGGTTCTATCTTATTAATATATAGTATGATGGGTTGGTTATGAAAGTGTAGGTTAAGAGAGAGAGAGAGGTGTGGTTTAAGCTTTTGTATTTTTTTATAACAACTTTGTAGTTCTATAAATAAGTACATGAGTTATAAAAACTTAATTAGACGCAGAGTTTTGAGACAGACCTTAATTAGTACGGGGAGGGGGTGAATTCTAGATAAAAACTCACCTCTTTGGAGGGAATTAAGGGCTATATATAGAGACATATATACCAATAACAGAAGACTTGTTGCAATGCCCTTAATCCTCTCTATCCTGGTAAAGCTCAATCATTCACTTGCAAGCCCAAATAAGAATACCACAAAAACATTTTCTTTAAAATGGCACAACCATAAAATAGGAGACACAAAAATGGGTATAAATATTCCAACTCACAAGGCAAAGAAAAACACAAAGGCATCACTCGATCGGTAAATATTCTCATTTTCTTTGAGGGTTTTTGCCACTATAACAACGCCTTTGATCATATTTCATCATGGAAATGAAGAAGATCGCTTGTGCTGCCCTTGTCGCCGCCGCCTCAATGAGCGCGGTTTTGGCTCAAGCTCCGACGGAGTCACCATTGGCAGCACCATCAAGTGATGCTACTGCTGTTTTGCCCGTTGTTGGATTGGTAGGGGCTTCGCTTGTGTCATTTTTTGCCCTCTACATGCACTAAAATTAAAAATCCTAGCCTGGCCAACAAGGATATATAAAATAAAAATGAAGAAAGATGGATCTTGACAAAATGAGGATTATTTAGATTGATAGGGATTTATTTTTATAGCCCGTAGGCATGGATTACTCTATTTCATTAATTTGTTTCTTATTACTTCGTTTTGTGACCAATAAAAAAATGTATCAAGCAAATTTAGAATAAATTTTGTTTGGTTTCAGTTGCGCCTTTCTCAAACTAGTTGATGTAGACTGCAAATGAATCTCAAAATATTGGTAAGAAAAGTCCAACATTTCCTAATAAAGCTATTAATAATGTTAAGAGTAATAATTATGCAACCAGACCAACAATGTCATGTGTCCCTAAAAATTTAAAGTGCCGTTAAAACAATAATAAAAAGAGGGGCTAAGCTACATGTATGAGTGCCGGGTCAATTAATTGACCCTATTGAATTTTTATTTTATTTTATATATATATATATATATATATATGATCGGTCCGGATCAAGTGTATACCCCTTATCTTACTCACTCGTGCTCATTCCCCTTTAGTGACGGACCCGGCGACGGTTCGGTCATACAACCGTCGTCTATACTTTTACTTACGTTATATGTTGTCCGTCGCTAAAAGTATAGACGACGGTTATATGACCGAAACCGTCGCCGGGTCCGTCGCTAAAGGGGGGTAAGCACGGGTGAGTAAGATAAGGGGTATGCACTTGATCCTTGCTCTATATATGATATAATAGAATTTTTGTGGGTATAATTTAATAATTTGACCCCACTGAATTATATATATATATATATATATATATATATATATGATGTAATAAATTTTTTGTAAATATAATTTAATAATTTGGCCCATTAAAATTATTTTCTAACTTTGCCACTGAATATAAAGGTATCACTAAATGTATATTTGCATTGACAAAATAAATATTTCTAGATTATTATTATCAACAGCCTTAAATAAAGACATTTACACACTACTAATTAACGGCTGATTTACAAATCTGGCCATCCAAGTTGGCAACCAATTTCAACGTAACTATTCAATTATAAAAAAAACACTACCATCAAAAGCTGAAGTTAACCATTTCACTTGGTTATGTATATTAAAACCATTCAATTCGACTAGCTTCAACTAATTCTAGGTTTAGGCCAATAAATTGGGCACAACTCGCACTAATCAATTAAAATTTCAAATAACATCACATGCATGTGAGCACAACCCTAAAAGAAAATTTCCGTTCAAAAGTCGCTAGAAATCTTAACATGCAAAACCTAAAAAACTAATAACATGAATATTGTTAGAATTTGAGCGTAAATTTATGTGGGTGTCATTAACAATTTGAAATGATTTCACATATTAATGTGTTTTACACCATGAGTAGATTAAATTAAGTGTTTGGATGCTCAAATCTATGAAGTAATGAATTAGATATTAATTCCCAAAGATAACCCCTGAAAATGATAATAAATAGTCGTGGGAAGCTAAGTCCCACATTGGTTAAGAACTAAAATTTGTGTTTATATACAAGAAAATTGCCATTAAGTTTGGGCCCCAAGGGGCATTTCACTTTTGTGGAAGAGAGGGCCTAGCCAAGGCTTGATTCAAACACGCACGCGCTCTTGCCAAAAAGTGGCTTAGGTTGCGAGCATGGGTCTGGGTTATTGTATATAATTTCTTAGACAAAATTTATTTTATTTAGTTCTATTATTAAAACTGTGTCGTTTTGATAAATAATATTTATTATTATAGTATGTCGTTTTGGGAAGTGTTGCCTGCCAAACAGACTCGTCTAAACTACGTCGTTTTGAGAAAGGCTATATGCATGAACGGATGCTCCAAAACTACATCGTTTTTGGGTGAACGGACGGGCCTTTTTCCGCTAAGCTTAAACTATGTCGTTTTAGTTCTGCTAAGCCTAAAAATACATCATTTTTAGCATGAACGGACACATCTTTTCTGTTAAAGCCAAAAACTATGTCGTTTTTGGCTTAAATGTGCCTTTTCAATGGGTTGTGTCCCTTCTGATGGGTCACTAATCCAATACAAAGAAAAAAGTTATTTCCGACGAAAGTATTTCCGACGGACTTTATTCCGTCGATTTTATGTTATTTTCGAGACAATAATCCGCCGACCTTACTTCCCTCGACAATAGTGTATTTCCAACCGAATTCCGTCGGAAGTAGAACTCCATCAGTGGCGCCAATATTCCCGCTAGCGTGAATTACAACCTCGACGGAACTAGAGTTATTTCCGAGGGAATAGCTGTCGGTACTACGTTATTTCCGAGAGAATTAATTTCGATGGAAATTCGTCGGAAATAAATCTTAAAAGCTATTCATCTTCTTCAGCGCCGATCTCATTTCATGTATATATATTATCTCTCTCTTCGATCTCTCTATCTCTATGCAGACCCACTCCCCCCGGTACCCTCACCCCCAACACCCTCTCCCCGGTCCCCCCACCCTGCCTCCGGTCCCCCCGACCCCGCCCCCGACCCCGGTACCCCTACCCCTATCCTGATATGTACCCTCTTCCCCGGTATCCCCCATCCACTCCCGCCAGTCCCCCCCCCCCCACCTGCCTCCGTACAACCACCACGCACTCGTCATCGTCGTTGTCATTCCACTGTTTGTTCATGGTACGTATTACTAATTATAAAATAATTACTAGAATGACTTCAATTTTTAGTCTGAAATTGGTCAATTTGGGTCTAAGGGAATTGCTCTAATATTAGGAGATATTGGTTTATAATTTATTATTATGAAATTGTTGGGTTTGAGGGTATATAATTTTTCTATGAAATTGCTCTAATTTTGTGCAATATTGCATCTTCTGTAAATTGCTCTGATTTTGTGCAATATTGCAATGTATTTCTTCAATTACAGTAGTGTATATTTGTTCATAACAGTAAATAATGTTGTGCTTGATATTTCCGATGGAAATTCCCACGAAAATTCTGTCAGAATTCTTGAGATACAAAATTTATGGGTTCTACTAACTATTTATATATATTACTTAATTATCTAATACTAAATGCGACGCCCCCAAAATAGGTATACACCACACCCATTCTGAGTCGCCAAATACATAGTACAGAAAGCAAGCTACAACTTCAATAATACAATTGTCGTGCAAAAATACGACAACATATACTGTGAGTTTAAATACAAATATTGTCTTTTAGACAATATCCACACCCAATTGAGTCCTCATTACATTTATTGATACACTATTTTACAAAAATAGTAAGGACTGCTAAACATCTTTCCAGAACCATCACTCTATACCCCGACTAGATCCTGCTATGTTCTCACCTCTTGAGAAAAAAAATAGAACAAAAAGGAAAAGGGTGAACTCAACTAGCCCAGTAAAGAATATTATGACTAAGATAATATACAACAAATTATCATTAGTCTTCAACAGGGAAAAAATCTAATAGAATATAATCGACAACAAGTTTTAGATCAACAACTGCAGCGAAAACAACAATTTATTAGAAGAGTTAAGTAGAGAATGAAATCTACTATCATCTATGAATTTAAAAGTCCATCATCAATATTTTATCCCTATAACATCAATCAATATACATCTTTGCACTACGGGCCAAAGATATTCATTTATATCACCAGTTGGTCATGTTCATCTCAACACCTGTTCATCTTTGCACTACGGGTCAAAGATATTCATCAGGTAATCATTCATCTTTGCACTGTAGGCCAAAGATATTCATAAAGTATCACCATTAAGGATTGAGGATGATGAAAAATATTTTAGAGAACGAATCCAGTGAGACAGAAGGACAAGTATTAGGGATTCATATTTCGGTTTATCCAAATTCAATAATACTCCATAATAACCAAGTGTGAAGTAGAATTCAAAAATAAAGATCAAAACATGGATACAATCAAAGATAGTAACCATAAAAGACATCTGGAAGAAAAGGAGAAAATTTCATTTTTCGGTGAATAGTGCCGTATTTGTGAATAGTGCCGTATACGTGAATAGTGTCGTATACATAAATAGTAACCCCGACACAACAAGTTCCAAATTTTATTAAAAGTTCAGATCAATACTTCGGCATAATGATATTGAAAGAAATAATATCATATATGAAGAAAATAACATCCCTTACCTCAAAGAAACAGTACTTCGGAATGAAATATCGGATATGATGCTGAATGAAACTTGTACTGAACAGCAACACTCAAAGTATCTAAATACTCACGAAATACGCTCAATAATATTGAGAGTGAAAGAGAGAAAACTTGTTTCTGATGTGATTTTCAATTCTAACTTAGCACTCTATTTATAGGAAAATGTTAGCATGCCGAAGCAGACTTGGCCTGCTACCTGATGGCTTTACCTGTTACAATTGCCATCCACCACATTTGAAATTCAATTTGAGCACATTTCTCACCAACTAATTCTAGAATTTTCCAAAATGTTTTATCATTTAAACAATAATCAGAAACTTTAATAATTCATAGAAAATAGCCCTTTTATCAGAAAAATATGAATTTTATGTCCATTCCACACAAAATCGAATTCTCTACAACTTTGCAGAAGAAAGTTTTTCTAAATTCCAAACAGAAAATATCCAAAATCCACAAATGGATGATTTTTAATTCCTCCACACCGATAAAATACTGATAAAAACCTCAGGATTGATTCCTTCATTAATAACCACATAAATAAATTCATCATTTATATCCACATCAAATAAATATTTCCTTCTCATATAAATTAATAATTAATTATTCCCAAATAATATTACAGAATCACAATTATGACAACCAGACCGTTCCCAGGAAAGAGGGGGCTTTCCGATAAGGATTTCTCCTTACTGGCGCGCAATTAGATGACCAAACCTCTTCTTGATAGAACTTTCTAGATATTGCCAATAATGCTATCTAATAATATTATTCAAATAATATGAATTATTGATCTGATAATGAGAAATACTATGCAGTGACAATTATTGAAACAATAATAATATAAACTATCAACGCAACAATTATTGAATCAATAAAATAAAATATTGAACAGTAACTACTGTAACAATTATTGAGTAGTGCCTTCTTACATAAGAATCAATAATTCAAAAATACTGTGCAATACCGTGTGCTACTGTACAATCATGCGTATTACTGTATTTTAACCACCAGGTATTCCAACAGTGTTAACAGTAACAATTACGTCGTTATTCATAAAAATTCATACTTTATCGTTTTCTTCATCCAACAGTTATTCCGTTATGGATCCCACAATTGACTGCGCCGTCGTACGGATATTCCCGACAGAAAGAATATTCCACGACCAAACGAATATTCTCCGACAACAATGAATATTTTATAACCACTTGCTTATTTTGTCAAATTTGCACATTTCACCCATAACCAAAACATTATATCAAATTAACCCTTATTAATTCAAAATAATAATTGGAGGAAAATTCAATATTATTTATAAAAAGTTGGGGTCTTACACTAAAATTCACTAATTAAATAGCATTTACTTAATTAGTTTCCGACTAATGAAATCAAATTAAATCAAATAATTTATACTTCAAATATCAATTTATTTAATCAACTTAACTAAAAAATAAAATAAATTAAAATTTTTATATTTAATATAATAATATATAATTTAGAATAAAATAAAATAAAATAAAATGAAATAAATGAAATAAATATAATTTAATAAATAGATTAAATTAAATTTAAAATACAATATAATACAAAATAAATAAAATAAAATAAATTTAAAAAAAAAAATTTTTATTAAATTAAATTAATTTTAATAAAAAAATTAAAATAAAATAAATTAATAAATGAATGATATAAATAAAACAAACAAATAAATAATTTTTTTTATTAAATTAAATTTAATCAAACCCCAACTTATATAGGGTTGGTCAAGATTTTTATTAAACTTCAACGGCAATCAATTGCATCTCTAATAAAGATTTTCTATTTTCAAGAAACAATATATATATTTATCACCCATGAGTAATGATCGACTACTAGGAGAAGAGTGAAGGACTTCCTTGTATGCAGGGTTCGATATAGCAGTTGGACCTAATAGTAGAGCATGATGATTCCTTGGCAGCAAAAAAAATATGGGTCGTAGTTTTTGTTTTGTGTCCTATACTCGACTAATAAAGTTAATTGAATTATTGCAGACATTCCTCCTTGTTCCATCATAACAGATGACAACATCCTGAAGGAGTGCCATTAAGTTGTTGAACAAAGTTCCATGTTAAGCAATACTCTAGAGTACTGGTAGTTATTTGCTATTTTAAACTTGGCAACAAGGCTTTAAACTGGTAGTCTTTTGGTTCTACTTTTGCTCCTTGGGCTAATTAAGCTGGATTCATTCTGATCCTCCCAGGATTTCTCTTGGAGTCATATAAATTAAATGCATTTACTTCATATTAAAGAGTTTTTCTTTGTATTGTGTTGATTCTCATTTTCGTTTATTAATCTAAATTGATTTGTTTGACATTTGTAGATGATGTCAAGAAGTTTTCCCTAATTCCTTTTTCCTGTATGGGCATGTGATGTACAGAATCTTGTGTTGTATGTTGTTGTTTGCCTGTTGCTGACTTGTTGTTACATGTTGTACTGTTGGTTGATGGTTGTTGGCTCTTGAGTCTTGGTTGTTGCACAACTGCACAAGCACAACTGCTGAGTAGCTGCTGCCTGCTAGTAGAATAAATTCTTGTAGATGTAGGGTGCTAGACTGCTAGCTGCTTTGTTAAGTCGATCATAAACTTTGTTAAGGTTTTAAGGACAATTATTTTGTTGGCTTGTTTTAAGTTATTTTGCTGCTGGATAGTTACTTTGTTGGACAGTTAAGTTAACAGTAAATTTGTTGGACAGTTATGAGGTAACAATTAATTTATGTTGGATGTTGGTTTGGTTATTACCCGAATACCCGAAATTACAATTCGGTAATTCGGTGTTCGGTAATTCGATTATTTTCAAATTTCAATTAGTATTTCGGATAGTAGAATTATCAATAATTCGGTTTTTGGTTATAACCGAATAGTTTATTTGGTTCGGCTATAACCGAATGATCACATGAATAACTTATTTCCCTCCATTCCTAAATAAGTTTCGTTTAAGATTTTTGCACATGAATTAAGAAAATCATTTAATACTATTATTTTATAATTAAAATATGTGTGAAATTCCGTCACTACCCCTTTATGGGAAGTTGAAAACTATTAATACTAAAGGTGAGAATTTCCTGGGACAATGAGAGAAGGTAAGGGTGATATAAGAAAATAAATAATTTATTCTCCTAAAAAATTATAAACGACAGATAAATTGAAATAATTTTTTTTCTTTCTAAAACGCCACTTATTTAGGAACGGAGGGAGTATCATTTATCCAATTTAGCGATCTTCTGCAATATCATAAGAGTGGAATGTGATTGTTCATTACCAATCCAAGTTATTTGTTATATAAATTATAAAAATAAATAAATAATAGATATCTTACACTAAAAAAACACCAAGTTAATTAATTAAATGCAACTTCTGAAAATTAAGCAAATTATTTTAAGACTAATAATATTTATTTATTTCTTCCAAATTAAAGGTCGCTAATGAGTGATGCCACCCGTCAAAATATCCATTAATTATTCACCATATATGTAACATTTAAGTCTTATATTGTAACATGTAAAATACTAGTTGGGTCCCGTGCCTCCGGCACTGTATAGACGATATGATTTATCTCAAACTTTGAACGATCAAAATAATTTATTGAGTGAGCGGGAAATTTAAAGTCATTTGTATTTTATTAAATTATTATTAGATTATTAGATAGATGTATTTTATTAGATAGATGTATGAACGGTGAGATTTTTCTCAAACTTTGGACAGCCCAGATAATTTATTGAGTGAACGAGAAATTCAAAATCATTTGTATTTTATTAGATAGATTTACATGTGCATGATGTACTTTTAGTCATGATTTTTTAAATGAGTTTGTGATGTGTTAAGATAATCAAAACGATATAATTTTAATATAGTAGTGATATTTAAGGAGGAATGATTAAAATATTTTTGATCCTTGCTGACTTGTAGAATCCCCCATCGATATTCAATTACCCCTCCCATCTCGTTTTATCTTTCCCCATAAGAAAATCTTATGGGGTTTCTCGTCCCATTTATCGGAAAACAATTTCACTCATTAAGTCATCTTTAGATACTTACCAGGTTTAGCTATGGTTTTCTTGCATCCAATACCAGAAAATCGAACTACTTTCATTGGATTTTGAAGAAGTTTGGGCAGTTAATTTGCTGAAGAGGCAAGGTAGGGTTACTTGGAGAGTGATGGACGTTGTGGATCAGAGCGATGATTTGACGTTCAGGGTTAATTTCGCCGGCGATGGAGTGGCGAAGTTGCGAGATCGAGTGAAAGATAAACTGAAGGAGTTCATGGGGGATTACACTGATGACACTCTTGTGGTATGATTTTTATGTTTTGTGAATTCTCCGAAAATATTTGAATTTGAGTGTTTTATGTACATTTTTGGTTATTTTGTGAAGTACCTGAAATATTGTACCAAAACAAGTCAATAGAATTGTGGAAATTGTGGAAATTGTGGAAATTAAACTTTAGCTTTGTACTGTCCTTTCATTGTTATTTTGATATCTATTGCTTTTGAAAATGCTGTGGAGTATGTAAATGGAAGCAGGCAGCCTATATGTGTTTTTTTTTTAATATTTTAAATTGGGTGTTTGTGCTGTGTTTTTTTGGGGCAAAATTTTGGTTTTTAGGATCGGAAGTATAATGTATGTATTTTGATAGTATATTAGTCCAGAGAAGGAAATGATGTAGAACTTTCAATCATTAATCTTTTTCCTACACATGTATTTTCCTGACTTAATTGAATTGGGGTGTGTTATGGTCCTATGGATGCAAATATCTAACTTGGTGTTTAAGAGTAATTGGTTGTACACGTGGTAACAAAACATCACAGTGAAAGTGTGAAACAGTGCTATATCAATTACCATTAGCAGGTAATCATCTAAAAACTATTAACATTTGTTACTTAAAATGTGTTAAGTGGTATGCATTTAGAGAAGCTACTTCAAATTTGAAGAATTGAGATGAGATACTTGGGCATGGTGTAAGGTTGCCTGTTATACCTACACTATTCTTATATAACACATTTATCTACCTTTCATGTGCATGTATTTTTATTCTAGAAAATAAGTTTTGCGATTGTTCTTGGAATTAAAACGAAAAATAATTTTTGATTTCTTTTTTAGTCACGGTAAGTACTTTATTTTAGTAGGCGTGAGGACTAGTACAAAGTACAAACTCTGTCACAAATGAAGCAAATCCTCCATCAATTGGTTCATTTTGAATTGTTTGACGCTTTGAGCAAAGAAAGTTTTTCCCAGCTGAAAATGTAGCATTGGCAATGGATTTATCATTAAAGTAATTTTAGTCTTTAGTAATGGATATTACGGGGGATGACTTGATAAAATTTCTTGGCGTACTGATTGTTATATATTTTCCATGTTCTTAGTTATTCAAGTATATAAATATGTGCTTGCACTGGCACATGTATTAGATGTGGTGTTATACCAAATGAGTTTGTAGAGATGCAGGGAAGATAATTCTATTTACAGGGAGGATAGGAGACTTGCAGTAAAGGCGGAGACTACCATTTTTGTATAAAAATTGTTTTGATGTTTTTTGTAATCATTCCAAGGTTACTATGCAATCATTTTCAAACACACATATTTGCTTTATTTCTGAGGTTCTAGACATAAATAACTTGGGTCTGTTCTATTTTAAGTTTTTTCGAATAATTGAGCTCCATCTTGCTTGTAACAATCAATTCACTAGATTCATTATTTTTACTTTATCTTTTTGGATGTTCTTGACATATTGGGAAGATATCTAGATGGTAGCCCCTTCATGTTGGTTATTATTTCATGAAAGTGACTGCGAGTAATAGTTTCTTCTCAACATCCCTTTTGCACCTATACGTATTTGTGGAAAAACAAAGGATTTAGATGGTACTACAGAGAATGGTTGAATAACAAAGTCTATTGAACTTGCCCAATTGTATATATTGGTTTCTTTTCTATATAGAATTATACGTTAACAACCAATCAGATATGAAGCTTAGTAGAACAAACGTAAAACTTTAGGTTGTAATAATAAATGTTCTAGTGTCTCACTTCAAAAGGAGAATTCAGAGTTATGCGAACGAACCATGGTGAGTATATTAGGCATTGAGTACCAATAGATAAGTATTGCAGCTCTTCTAAAGTTTATCCAGTTCAAGTCCAATATTAAGAGTTTCAAATAAATTATGTCACGTTAAAATTTTGTAAGATAAGATACATGGCTGAAAGTTCAATAATTATCTGAATGTTTCAAGAAGTGACTTCTTTGCTTTTTATGCTTTACCATCTATTCAAATCAGTTGTTCTTTTATGGAGCCAATGAAGTGATGTTAAGCTGGAAAAAGCCAAATAAATGACACTGTTAATGAAAGAAGAAATGAAAATATTGTTTCCGGTCAGTTTGAGTTTGTTTGTGGCCTTGTTATACTGTCTGGAAACATTCATTAAGCCCAATTCATGCTGGATATAATTTTGTGAATATTTCTTTCAGCTCTTGGACATCTAATAAAAAAAGAATAAGGTCATTGGCATCTGTGTCACAATAAGTTATGAACAGACGGTATATCTTACATTTTTAAACAATAGGTATCTATCATTTGTTGGAATTAATTATCTTCACAACAAGTAACTCTTCTGTCGGGTGAATAAATAAGTTGAAAGATACATCAATCTGCGTTGTAACTTAAAAAGCTGAGTAACATTTCAAAATAATACGCCTCAAAATAAAAGCTCTCTTTTCTTGATAATTTATTCTTCATTAGGCTTTATTTTCTTTTTCTGAGTGAAATCTTTTAGCTATACAATAAAGTTAAGGTTTTATGGTGTATTCTAGTTTCCTTCTTTAGATCAGTTAGAGCCTTAGCAGATTCCAGTATCATGGTTTTAATGTAATGTTGGTATATTAATCCGGTTTAAGGTTGTGTGAATTTTCCTATCTTGCTTGAAATCTTAATGTCTCAGTCTCAGACTATGTGAATTTTGATTTTTGTTTGCATTAAAATGTTAAAATGCTGAACGAAATTAAAGCCAACATAACACCAATATCTATATACTTGCTGTGTTTGAAGAGTGCTGGACTGTATTTTTTATCGGTTGGGTGTGTATTCCTTGCATGTCCTTGGAGGCTTGCTGCCCTCGATGGAAAAATGTGCTTCTTGCCTAACGAGAGAGTCAAAATTCAATGGACTGTCTTGCAAAATGAAGTCTCATTTTCTGTGTTTTGTTATCTCACCTAGGTTCTGAATTTAGTGATATAGTATTAGATCTTAACCCACACGATATTTTCCTGATCTGATCTAAGTCTTTAACTTTCCCCCCTTTTTCTTCTAGAAGGTTTTGATCTTATTGGTCTGTCTACCTTCATTGCTAAGAGCGCTCTTTCACTGGTTCTTTCCCAGGGTCCTCTTTTTGAGCTAAGCGACAGAATAATCTTAAACCCTACCACTCCTGATACTATCCCATGTTTCAAAATTGAGGCTTCTATGGCCAAATTTTCTGCTAGGATATTAGTTTCTGATTTTTTGTTTGAGTTCGATTATTTTCATATACATAGTCTGGACATAGCTATCTATTTCTTAATGTTACTTCCATGCTACAAGATAATATGCTTATGGAAGCCATATATTATCATATTACTCAAATTTTTGGGGTACTTGATGGGCCTGCTAACTTGGTTGCGTCTCTCGGTTGCCTTGGTAGAGTGTCTCCCTTCCAGCCTACACTTTTTTATTCTTTATTTTATTTTATTTTATTTTGGTTATTCTCCCAGGTAATTATATATAGTCTTCCCACCTTACTGAAATATATCATTTTCATGTGTCTACAAGGTGTCTAAAGCAATGTTCTAAAAGGCACTAGGCGGGAGGCGGGCGACCGAGGGGAGCCTAGCGCCTAAGGGGCCTAGGCGGAATTTTTTATTTTATGCTAATTTTAATATTTTATCTTACATTTATCCAAACAAAACAATAATATAAAGCAAAACAATTTATAATAAAGATAATAAAGACATTTGCTTAAAGTTCAAACACATATCCATATTATTAATGTCAAAGTTCAAACACAAACATGCAATTGTTCAAAATTCAAACATATTTTTAACGTATTAGTTTTATTCATAAACAAAATTGCTATTAAATAATAAAATTTAAAATTTCAAGAATTTAATTCAATATTAAAACTTAAGAAACTAAACATAAATTTAAGAATTATATTGAATTAAACTAAATATTACAAGTGTATCATCATTTATATAATTTGAAGTTAGTACGAGTTCAAAAAATTACAGCTATAATAAAATTATTTATTTTGACTTGATATTGTTCACTTGTTGTGATTTGATATGCTACAACATGTATTATGAATATGGTAAATCATTTGAAAAATAAATATATTAAAATCTGGTTTGGGTAGTTATTAAAATAAAAAAACCTTTCCGCCTAGACCCCACCTAGGCCTCGCTTAATTTTCTGATGGGATTTTTTTGCCGCGTTGGGCCTAAGTGAGGCGCCAGGGGGCCTAGCACCTAGGCGGGGCGCTAAGGGAGAGCCTAGCAACTAGGCGGGGATTTTTAGAACACTGGTGTAAAGAGTTTTTTATTTCTTGATTTAAGTAATGAAAAGATTATGTTCAAAGTGGCACCAAGGGGCGTTACTGGTATACTCTTAGAACTAACAATAAAGAAGGAAAAATCTTGTTCTGCACATGTCTCACGGCAATACATAACTATATTAGACTAAATTTTGACAAAAAGTTTGTGAAAGAAAACTCCTCCCACCAGTATCTACCAGAAGAGCTCAAAAATAAATATTTGTTATGCACAATTGACCGTTCTTTGTATTCAAAATATCTTACAGTTCCAATCTCCCAAAGCACCCATCGAAGACTTTAAGGCATCACATCCTGTTTAGCTTGCATCTTCTTTGGAACTTGCTAACCCTTCCAAGCATTCTCTGTGAGAAGGAGAAATTCCCTAGCAACACTAGAAACTGTTCGTTCTCTACCTCCCAATGCTTGAAGTTCCTATGAATGTAGTTTGCCATGACAACTGCCTATCCACCATCGAAGCATAATATGCAGTCATTACATTCCGATCCACCACTAAAGAAAATAAATTAGGGAATCTCCCTTAAATCCCTACCCACACATCCTTCCAAAGCCCCACCCAAATGGAAGTCTCTACTCCTTAGTGCACCAACACCCCTCCAACTCAAACCTTACCCCATTCACTCTTTTCGACAAACTATGCTTCTCTAGTAGACCTCATAGTTGTTACGGTGAGTCATGGTTGTAGCCGACTGCCTGAACGCCTAGGCGACAAGGCGTCCGTAAGGTGACAAGGCGTTTACAATGTGTAATTTATATATCATTTATTTTACTTAACAAGTATACTGGCAATAAAATTTTATATACATTAAAACTCAAAACATAACACTATGGAATAACATTAAAGGCATAATTATGTAAATACTTGACAATAACAATCTAAAAACAAAACACTTAATATTAAAAATTAGTAAAAGAAATGAAGAATTCAACAAACACCACATAGAAAATAAAGTTGCAACCAACCATCACAAATATGTAGTCTAATAATTAATAAAACACCACCATAGCAAACCAAAATAATGTGACTCTCTACACTAGTCTAGAAAAATTGTTCAATCAAAATCATCATAGAAAAGGTCATCTCCATCTCTTTCACGAGAACTACTCTCATTCAAAGGCATAGGTGGTGGTCTTTCTTCAAAATCATCATCCACATCTTCATCATCATTTGGAATTCTCTCTTCATCAACTTCATTATCGGAGTCGGAATCCATCAAACTTTTCTCTTGAAGTTGAACCACCACCACGTCGAGAGTACGTCATGAGATTATTACTAGTATTAGCACGAGCACTCCTTGAAAGATTGCGACCCTCAAGCGTGTTGGATGCACCAGTTGCTCGATCCACACCATTCCATGTAAGATCCCCTGGGATGAACAACATTGGCATCATTATCGATCCATTCATTACCTCATTCAAAGTCATCAATGACTAATGGATTAAAATTATTGCCAAGTTCACGCCTCTTTTGGAACCTTGAGTCGATCTTTCGATTGTATTGGACATACACCAAGTCACTCAATTCGTTTGTGTTCCAATCTATTCCTTTTCTTCGTATGAATTTAAAATAAATAGAACAAAAAATAATAATATTAATGATAAAATTTTAATAATAGTGAATGCTTTATTACTTTTGAAATTTGAACCAACAATAGAAAGTACTTACAAACTCAAATGTACTACAATTGCGCTCGCAACCGGAAGAACAATAGAGGTCTAGAATTCTTTTTGCAAACGAGGATAGCTCAATAGCCCGTGCTTCAAAAGCATTCCACCAATCAACTATTAAACATTTAAAAGAAATATAAATATTTTTAAAGGGAGGAAAGGAAGAATGTATATAAATTATAATCATAATTTAGCTTTTATATATTTATATATATTCGAATATACGTACGAGGATTCTTTATTTTTCGTTGCCTAATCACCATTTCTCTTGCAAAAGTATCTCGAGAAGCATCATAGTTGTCAGCTAGATTGCTTATCTTGTCTACCAAATCTAACTCGGACACCATCTTTGCAAGAACGTCATTGAAGTCATCTCGTAAAGCATTAGCAAACAACCGAAGTTCCTCTTTGATATCAAAGTACTTGTCCGGATTGAGAAACAACGCAGCCCCATATAATTTTTGCTCCATTTGATTTTCCCATCGCCGCTCAACAATTTCAATCATCTTTTTATACAGTCTTTGTTTGTTATCAAATGCGTCTTTGATTTTTTTCTTCACGCATTCCATCGCAACAATAACTTCCGGCATAATAGGCTTCTCATCACTATCAACAATCCTCGAGACTATAAGAAGTGGCTGTGATGCCCTAATGCAATCCTCAACAGTATGCCAAAATGTTGTTGAAATAACAGTATCACATACTTTCTTCCCCGCTTCAGTAGCCGACAACTTTGATTTTGACCAATCCTCGCTGATGAATAAATGCTTCAATGCATCTTTATTCTTGTACAAACTCTGCAAGGTGAGGAACGCTATAACAAATCTAATAACTGCGGGTCTCACAATATCCCTCCCATTCGTTTTCTCCCTCATCGCACTAAGAAGACGACCATGTCTATAAATGAATGTTGTAATTCTCCTTGCATTTGTGATTGTGGGCTGGAATTTGCTTCAACTTGCTTATGTCCTCTAACATAAGGTCAAGGCAGTGAGCGACACAAGGCATCCAAAACAGTGTAGGTCTCCTCTCCATTAGTATATGCCCCGCTGCCTTGTAATTAGAGGCATTGTCTGTGACCACCTGAACAACATAATCGGGGCCAATTTTCTCAATCTTGCTATCAAGTAGATTTGTCAACATTGTGGCATCTTGAGACTGACTGGAGGCATCAACAGAACCCATGAAATAAGTCCCTTCCAGACTATTAACAAGGAAATTCAATAAGTGTCTTCCCCTCTTATCTGTCCAACCATCCGACATGAGTGAGCAACCGTATTCCTTCTAAGCAACTTCATGTTTCTTCTTTAAGTCATCGGTTTTCTTCTTTGCCTTCTCAAGTAAAGGAACCCTCAACTCGTGATACGTTGGAGGCTTGAAACCCGGCCCAGATTGCCTTATGGACTCGACCATTACTTCAAATCTCCTTGAATTTGCAGCATTGAATGGTATGCCACATTCGTAGAAAAAGTCGGCAACGTGCATTTGGACTCTCTCCTTTTCCTCCGGTGTCCTCAAACGACTTTCAATACTCGTTTGGCTCAAACGATTGCTATGTCTCTCCTCTACAACTTCTTCGGGAGTCTTCCTTAGAAGTGCTTCAGCCATCTTAGCTTTTGGTTGTGGAACTTGGAATTGAAATACAACATTTTCCTTTTAGAAGCCGACCCAGAACTTGGGATAGTGTTAGAAGAAGTATTGGAAGCCATGCTTGGACGACCAGATGATTGTGCTTCTTGCACTTCTACTACACCATCGTCATCATCTAGCTCAAATGGCTTGTTCCTCTTTTTACTATTCAAAGACGCTTCTATCTCCCTCATAATTTCTGTTGTTGTTTTGGGACACTTCGCTACATCTCCAAAATTTCCTTCTAAATGTTGCTTCAACCTTTTGATTCCCGAACGACATTGCTTCCCACAAAGGATACATTTCACTATATCCTTATTACTCATGTCCGGCCAATATCCATATTTCCAACTCAGGTCATTTAATTTGGCCTTTCTTTTCGGATACTTGGTTATATCATAACCATCGGTTCCCGAACTTTCTGTCATTTTATTTTCTAGTTTTTACAAAATACAATCAAACAAACAATATATTAGAAACAATTGAGTCATTGACATTTTTATTTTTACCTGTGAACAAAAAAAGAGTAAACAGTAAACACCTCATATAATTTTGTACATTTTAAACTTTAAAGTACAATCATTTAATCACACTATATTCCTAAAATCAGCTTACCTAAAATACATACATCAGAGACATGATATTACAGTGACAAATTGACATTTGGCATATACTATGATGCTTGGCACTAGTAAAATTGCATGTATATATATGACAACATATTAGTTATCTCCTAATATTAGTCCGTCAGACCAGTACATACATCAGAGACATTATATACATTAGTTATCTCCTAATATTGCATCCAACCACACATACGCCAACTGTAAAAAAATTAAATACGCTATACATATGAGTTATGGCAGCCATACATAGAAAAACTAGGGAAAAAAAGAAACAGAGGAGAAGAGAAGGTTCCATCAGTCGATAAAAAAGAAGAAGACCAAAAACAGAGGAGAAGAGAAGAGAAGAACCTCTCGCTGGTCGGACTTGGAGTTGGTCGCTGGTCGCCGAACTTGGAGCTGGTCGGAGGCACGGAGCTGGTTGGATGCGTCGTCGCCTCTCGCTGTGCGATGGGTTCTCGCCGTCGTCGTCGCCTCTCGTCGTCGTCGGAGGTTCGCGATGGGTGTGGGTCTGCAGAGTTCGCGATGAGTCTTCTTATTCGCGATCGACTTCTCCTATTTTTTCTGCAGATAAGGGTTTTGTTTTGTTTTTTATTTGATGGGTCATGGATTAGCCCATGGGTAAAAATCAGTTGGGTCAGTGCTTCCAAGGCGGCCGCCTAGGCAGCTCGCCGTCTCACGGCGACGTCGTGAGACGCCGAGCTGCCTAGGCGGCCGCCTTAGAAGCACTGACTTAAGTCGCCGTACGCCTTGGACTCTTTTTCATCGCCGGGACGCCAAGGCGTCGCTTAGGCCTCCATTACCCCTTTCTTCGTAATGCCAAATCAGATTTCCAAAGTCCCTTAAACGCTCCCCTGGTCCAAAGGGGCACAAACATAGTCCCATCTTACAAAATGATACTCTTCCTTTTGTCATTCCCATCGCACAAAAAATCTCTTATCAACTTATCCAATCTCGCCCTCTCAGCGAAGCTGGAAGCTAAACAAGTGACAATAAATAAGAACAGTCTCAAAAGAGTATTCCTGTTGATGACCAATCTCCCTCCTTTGGACAAGTAGGTTTTTTTCCACCTTGCCAATCTCCACTTACCCCTTCTCAACAACTGGATTCCACCATCTAGCCTTTTATTTGAAATTTGCCTCCACCGGAAATCCCAAGTAAGTTGCAGAAAATTAATCACCTGACTCACCTGATTTGAAGCCAAGGAAATATGATTCTGCTGGATTATGTCACATTTCTTTATGTTGATCTTCAGCCTTGAAATCGCCTGAAAGAAAATAGTCACACATCTCAAATAGTGTAATTGTTAGGGCTCCGATCATGGCAAATGATCAATACCTCCAGCCATAAAGCCCAAATCCGACCCGCCTCAAATGCTCTCAGCAAAAGCCTGCTAAAAGCAAGCAAAAGTGGAGATAATGAATACCCCCGTCTCAACCTCCTCGAACTTGCTAAACAAAACCTCTGTGGAAACCAGGATTAAAAATCTGCTAGGAGGGATAGCGTAATTGATCATTAGTACACATCTATCTATCACATCTTAGTAGATATAACATAATTGATCATAAGCACACATCTTAAATAGCGTTATTGATCCACCTTCTCCTCTTGTCCCAAACCCCATCCTCTTTAATAAAATATATCAGAAAATTCTAATAGAAAAGGTTGGAGGGGATGGTATTGGACATATTGGTAATATTTTTATAAAAGGAAGAATCAATTTGGTTAAAAGTAAATTGTCAAGTTTGACCGCTTACTTCAAGTGTTGAAAACCTTTTGGACCTCTAGAATTAAAAAGAAGAAGAAGAGAATCATTATCTTGAAATGTATGGGAGATGTTAATCAAGCTTTAGCATCATCTCGTCAACTGGTTTCTGGTGTGTTCTTCCCTTAAGGGAATTGGGTATTAAAAGATTGTTGCAATTCAAGGGATCGGGAGAGAGAATTGTTTGAACGTAGTGAAATAATACCCGGAGCAGGAGATTAACTTTGTTTGGAAGTTGTTATGATGAGGTGGGGCCATGGGGTGGGGAGGAATATCTTATGGATGAGATTGACATTCAATAAATGAGGGAGATATCGGATATGGGATTTGACTATAAGGAAGTGAGAGCTTTGTATGCGATAAACATGTGGAAATTGGAAAGGCGATATGCATGCTTTGGAAGCCTTTAAAACGCAGATTAGGTTTGAGGTTGGTACTTGGTAATGATTCAAGGTTGAGATTCTGGAGAGTGGAGGAACAGTTGCCAAGGACTTACTTAGGTTCTTGTTGCCAGTATACTAAAAATTCCCGCCCTAGGTTCGATTAATTCCCGCCTAGGCATTAGGTGGTTCTCAACCTCTTCAATTTAGCTGGACAATACATCTACTTTGAAACTATAAGTGATAATTTTTAAGCTTTAAAAGATTGTTTTTTTGTGGTAATTTTTATGTTAAATTTTAAAAAATTACATCTATTATATGCTTTATATAGTATAATAAGTATGTAAAATAGAAAAATAAGTAATGAGACAGCAGGCATCACCTAGGCACTAGGCGGTAGGCCCCCTTGCGCTGCCGAAGTCAGCCCACCGACTTTTAAAATAGTGGTTTCTGATAGGGACAAGGTAACGTCTGTGGAGTACTTGGTTTCTTTCTTAGGGGATTGATGGACTTAAATTACATCTGGAAAAGATTCACATGATTGGGAGACTGGTGTGTAGGTGAGGTGTAAGGGAGAATGCAACAATGATATTGTATCTTGCCTTGTTGTCTATAAGGGAGTCTTCTTTTTCATTGAAGCCATGTGGTGAACTGTTGATCCTAGGGAAATGGCATCGGTTGGGTAGAAGAGAGACAGATAGATGCTGTGTTAACATAAAAAATATGTGTAGAAGGGAAAAGAGACCAATCCATTAGTATTAGAGTAGACCTACCTAACTATACCAGATATGTTTTGGCCCACTTTTGGTGCCTTAATATAATATAAACTACGTATAAGAACATTGTCCAGTTATGTCTGCTAGTGTACTTGTTTTTCTCTTTAACCTTGCACGATGTTGATGTTTATGGTTTTTGCACTTTTGGGGATAGATGGACATATTTGGGCTTGTATACACAGAATTTTATTGTGTTATCTGGAAGTAGCTTACCATTTTACTGCCTATTCACTTACCAGTATTCATTTTGCAGGAATATGTTATTGTCTTGCTTAAAAATGGCAGGCGCAAAGTAGAAGCAAGGAATGAGTTGAATGTGTTTTTGGGCGATGACAGTGACTCTTTTGTTTCTTGGTAATTAAACTATATTACTGTGCACAATGCTAGTTACTTGGATTTTTAGATTTTAAAACTGATATCTTTCTACAGGTTATGGGATCACTTGGGATCAAATATGGATCTTTATGTACAACCCCGAGAATCTCTTCCAAATGAGGTTGCCAAAACAAACCCCATGCCTAGAGAGCAGGCTGGAAGAATAGATTATCAACAGTTGGAATCTGAATCTAAAAGAGAAAAGCCAAATACATTATTGAGAAGCAGACATGCTAGTGAGAGGAAAAGCCTAGTACGGAATGCAGATGAACCCCCTCCTCTTCGAAGTGCCGTGACTGCCAATTTCAATGTGGAGGAAGATTCTAATCAGAAAGTTAGTCACATAAAAAGATCACCTTCTCCTCGACCAAAATTTGAGAGGAAAAGAAGGCGGCCTGATGAAAGGTCACAGGTAAAGGTTTGTCTTCTTTCTCTGTGTGCGTGTCTTCCCAGTTCCATTCAATCAAATTAGGAACACCCTCACCTGTCCCACGATATGGGTTTTCTGGTTCCTTTGGCATCTTAGCTATTAAAAGCTTTTATATAGTAAGGAATTATCTCCTTGAAGTCATAAATACTTTTGGTTGGTGTTTAATGGGAATGCTGTCTAACCCTGGTCACAGCTAATCAACAAATTATTTTCCTCTGGTTGAGAGTGCACAATATGCATATGTTCTAGTATATGTTTTCTCTGGTCTCTTCTGGCATCTTAGCTATTAGCAGCTTACATGGAGCCAGAGTAAAGAGTAGGGCTATATATATTACCTTTTTCCCGCCTAAATTATTCAATTTGAGTCTTGTATTTTACTATTTTATTGGAAAAGAAGTGTTGCGTCTTACTATTTCATTTCTGAACTGTTCCAATGCAAATGGCTCAGATTCTTGTCCAGCGAGGTACTCAGTTAACTTGATTTATGGCTTCCATTAGAGCATTCTTGTAGCAATTTTTCTGGCTTATAGCATATAACTTCTCAAGTGAGGCCCTATTTACCACTTTCCGGTGTTATCAGGACCTTCCAGGTTATCTTACCTAATCCTACCTTTATGCTAACAAGTCTGAATGCTCGAAATCTTGCGTGTATATTGTGTACTTTCTTGTACAAATATTTGATTTTATCTGATGTGAAGTTGTTTTTAATAAAACATTAGTAGCACATGCAATTCCCTTTCGGTCCTTAAAATTCTGTTCATATTAATTCATATAGAATAATATTTCGTGAAAGTTGGACTTCTGCTATGTTGGCTTTTAGAATACCTCTGTTACTGATTTATGTAGAGATTGGATGGCTGCACTTTTTTAAGTGCTTTCTTGGTCTGCTTAGGGTGGACTTCTTGTCCCCCATTTATTATATCCTTTCTTCTCTATTAATAAAATTTCTTCTTTTATATAAAAAAAAAGTTGGGCTGGCAGTCTGGAGGAGCATTGCACTTCTAATAATATTGACAACTTGACACATCAATTTTGGGTTTTGATCATCTCATAGAATTTTCTACCACCTTCATTGTGGTTCACCTTTTATTATTGCTTTCCGGAGTTAACACTATTACACTACAGAAGAATAGGTTGCTCAGCATTATACATTTTGCATGTTTAATATATTGTAGGAGCTGCAATTTGCTTTATGACATAAAAATAGCATTTTTGAAATTGGAAAACACAACTAATTTTACATGGGAGTCAAAATGGATCTCTAAATTTTACAAGTGACTGATTCTTGTTATGGTACTATTATGAGTTCTGTATCAATTTGCTCCTGAATAATGGTACATGTTTATTAGATGCAATGCGCGAACACCACAAATCCATCTTGCATAGATTTTTGTGGAATTGAACAGAATTGTCTTGCACATGAGAATTATGTTCTTTGTATCACCTTCATTAGAGAAGATGTAATTTTGAATTGCTAAAACATTCCTCACCCATTATGTACTTTTAGCAGCGGGAGGAGGTTTCTAAAACAACTATTAATGCCCCTCGAAGGCTGCTGCAATTTGCGGTGCGAGATGCTGTTGGCACTCCGAGGTCATCGGGTTTGAGTTCAGAGCCATCACTGAAGCGTCTACGATCTATGGTTTCAACATCTACTGGGGACTCATTACTTGTAGATAGTCCTCAGAGAATCCGGTCAGTTGCAAGAGTGCCAAATGCTACCATGGCAGTTGCTATTAAAGCTGTGGCCGAAGCTGCCAAAGATGTAGTCAAAGTAAAATCCTTGGGAAATGTGTTTGATCGTCTTGGTCGAGCTATGGATGTAGAGAACACCAACCATATGGTAGAGTTCAGAGAATCTCCTGCTAAAGCAGTTGGGGAATATAGAGATTTTGACCATATACCAGAGGAAACTCAGTCAACTCATCTTCAGCGAAGAAACTACAGAGAACACTATGCTAGGAATATGACTGTGTTGGAAAGTGATGCTGGAATTGCTTCGGACTTTGTTTCTAACAATGAGGTATATGAGGGTGGCCGTATGCTGGGTCTTAGGAATCTGGATGTTTCTCACACTGGCATCTCTTGTGGAATTGACGATAATGATTTGCTGATGAGCCAGTATAGCGTTGCTGGTAAGACTGGTGAAAGTTCTCGTAAACCATGGAAAGATCAGGATCAGCCTTCTGCTGCAAATACTTCCAGTAAGATAGTGAATATATCTGTGAATGTAAATACCTGGAAACCGCCTCATTATCAGGAGACGAGGGAGGTATCAGATGTAGATGGACAGAAGTTTGTACAAGAGAGCGAGGCAGGTGCTGACAAGTCTGGTTTTCCACTGATGAAGGTGAACAACTCTATTTCAGTTGGTAATGGAAATGTACGATATCTATCGAAATCATGTATATTTACATATGTTTTTGTTTGTAAGTGAGCATGTGTCTGTGTACACATGCCTTCCATTAATTTTGTTTCCCTATTCTCTGCTCTCCATAGGCAATACCTGCTGGTGGTGGACAGAAGGAGTCTCAAAAGGCACATTCATCCACGGCTGGTGAGTTATTTGCTTATGATTGAGCTTTTGGAATTTCAGTATTATGAAACGTTTTAAGCAGAACTTACAAGAATCTTGTTTAGTTGATTTTCCGTGGACAATTTCCCTTCCTCATTCGACTTTCTGTAGTAAGTTTACTTGTACTTCAATTGGTCAAAACTTATTTACACATACATATTTTTATTGAAAACAAGCTTATACTTTAAAAAAATAAATTAGGTTTTATCAATGTTCAAGGGACCTCCCCTCAAGAGTCTGAAGTTAAAGTAGCTTCACCCATCAGGTTTGTCGGGTAGATTAGATATTTTGTAATAAAATAAATATCTTACCATTTTACCCTTGGATATTAAAATATATTACTCCCTCCGTCCCAGGATAAAAGTCCTGGTAGACTTTTTACGCATATTAAGAAGAGGAATGAAATGACAAAATTACCCATAATAATGTCATTAAATATGGAGAGAGAATTAGAATAAGAAAAGTATGAGATATTTAATGCTATGGGCATAATAAGAAAAAATGTGTAAAAGTTTGGTTATTAAAAGAAAGTGGACATTTAACATGGGACAATCCAAAATAGTAATAAGGACTTTTATCCTGGGACGGAGGGAGTAGTTGATATCCAGGATGTAGAAAATTATTGCGGAGTGCTAGCATTGGCTATGATCCTATTATTAGCCAAAACATTTGTAGATGTCCATTAAGATCTTCGACGACCATGATTTCAAACATTTGAAGAAGTCTTCTAAATAGTCTAGTGGATGTCTGGTATAACTGGCGGAAGTAATTTTCCTTTTTCGTTTATAGCTTTCTCTACTGCTCCTTGGCGGGGACTTGAGTTTTTGCATTAGGAAATAAAAGTAGTAGTAACTACCGTCAAAATTTCCTTTAAAATTGATCAACTTATTGATGATTATATGCTGCGGTATCAAATGTGATCCTTTTTAGGTTTTCCCTGATGGAAGTTGACTTTTTTTTCATGGCTTCTTAACAAAAGGTTCTCTATTAGTTTTTTCCCGTTAGGTTGCAGTTATATTTTAGGTGGTCTGGATTTAGTTATTTACTATGTTTTACGTTTTATCAAGGATTTGGGTGATTGTGTGCAGGTTTGTATTCCAGTGGTCATGCTGCTGAGGATACTGATTCACGGACAATATTCGTTAGTAATGTAATGACCTATATTAATGACATGAAACTTGGCTACTAATATATTATTCTCCGTTCTGACATAGTTTCCTTTTTCTACAGGTTCATTTTGCTGCCACAAAGGATAGTCTTTCTCGTCACTTCAACAAATTTGGAGACGTTCTAAAAGTGGTTATTTTGACGGATGCAGGGACAGGGCAACCAAAAGGGTGAGGTTTCCCATATGCAAGTTCTGATTTACTTTCTGAACCATGTCTGTCTTGGACTTTGTAGTTATATGCTATACTAAGTTACTGTGCTGAAGCAGGTCAGCCTACGTAGAATTCATGAGAAAAGAAGCGGCAGAACATGCATTATCCCTTGATGGCACCTCCTTTATGTCACGCATTCTCAAGGTATGTAACAGTAGGATGGTGTTGCAATCTGTGAATCTTGAGGATTTTGTTTCTAATCTTATGCGTAAAACTGCATTGTTTCTAATTTTGTTTTGGATATTGTATAATATCTATTGTTTTCAATTCCTGGTCCATCCATTTTGAACATCGAATTATGAGCAGACATTGTTGGCGAATAAGGTTTTATGTTGAGATGTTCTCAGATTTGAGTGGTCAGAATGGTTCAATGTAACCGTGAACGAGCTATTATTGTGCATTCAGTAGTGAATTTGGTGTCCACCTGTATTTGAGTGCTTTCTTTGATTGCATAACGTTATTGCAACAAGTGATATGGGTCTTGATGCATGATTGTTTTACTGGTTATGCAGAAGTAATGCCTTCATTTGTTTTGCTTTATTGTCTATTACTATTATTGTTGTTGAGTAATTTCTAACTGTCAACATTGTCAAGAGTTGCTATAGAATGTGAAATGGGAGTTAGTTGTGCTTCCCCACCTTGCTTTTGTAAGATGCTCAAGAGTTCCAAGTCTTTTCAATGGTCGATGTCAGATTGTGATACCTGTTGATAGGTATAATTTTATTTTATATTTTTGATGATAACAATTATGTTTTAAATAAATATTATTTATTATTTTCTGTTTTTACTTGAATTAATTTTTTATTGACCTTGATATATTAAATGTAAAGTGTTAAATAAATTAATTCATATAATATTCAAGGCAAGGAAACCCTATTTCTTTTTCTAAACTAAAGTTGGGCAAAATATTTTTTATATACTAAAAATATAATATATATAATAATATACTTATTATATAATACCGGATATATATATATATATATATATATATTACATTTAGTATACTACATATATATAAGATAAGAGTTTAATGCATGCATGTGCTGCCACCTTTTCTTTTAAAGTGTTAAACCGTGTGCAGAGTGACATTTTTTTTGTGACTAAAACTCGTTAGTGTTGACAATTTTTTAACATGCGGTCAAATAGTTATTAAATGCTAAGTTGGCAAGAATTAGACCGGGCGAATTATGAAGCACTTCCGCGTAAATTTTTTTTGCTCCAATCTGGGTCGTTCAATTCAAAAATATTTGATAAAAACCGTTCATTCAAAAATCAGTTTTCAAAATCACACTTTTGCCCAAACTTCAAAAATTCTATAAATAGAGAGTATTTCATTCATTTGGTTTTTACCAATTTCGTGAAAATAAAATCATACTCTCCTTGCCCGCATTCTCTCTAAAGCTTTATATCTCTTCTTACAAAAGTTCTAATTATTTTTGAATAGAAAAATTGGTCCAAGTATTGAGATAAGTTTAATTTTTGTTGAATTATTTCTTACTTGCAATTATTTCTATAGATATACAAATACATATTGTTCTACACAATTTTATATATCTATATTTCATCTATTTGTCAAATAAAAGGATACTTGGGTGCCGCAAGGCTATGGAGATACACCTCTACGGAGAGGAATTCGAACCGTACGATTCCTTATAGTCTTCAGTAACCTTTTATCGACATTATTTATATAAATATCGTAAAATAGATACGACACTTGATAGCTCAAAACAACACTGAGATACTGCTCCAAAAAGAGTAGTCATTCGAACCGGATTTGACAATCGTAGTGATCTATTGAAAATATTTATATAAATATCAATTGTGAAAATTATAAATTTTGTCATACTTAGATGCCGCAAGGCTACAGAGATACATCTCTACCAATAGGAATTCGAACCGTACGATTCCTTGTAGTACTAAGTGACATTATCTATAAAAGTTCACAGATAAAATATTCTTATAAATTATTTGAGTTAAACAAGTAATATTTGTTATATTAGTTTGTGCTTAACTGAAAATTATACTTGATAAATATTGTTTGATTCGATTTATTCTTTTATTCAAGTATTAATTCATAAAAATAAATTATATAATACTTGGTAAAAACTAACAATTCTATATTATCCATAGAAAAATACTCTTTATTTTATAGAATTGTTAATTCTTTATAAAGTGCGTTAATATCATACACTTGCTTAATCAGAAGCATAAGTGAATCTAAATATAAAAGTCTTTGAACTTTTATACTGATATATTTGTTCTTAATTTTCTATCTGCTTATTTGAGAAGCATTATTCAGTATTTAACTCTTATCAGCTTATTGAAGAAGTACTTTGTTGTAAACTTATTTGTAAACAGAGAAAGGATTAGAGTTAATTTATTTTATGTACCTGTGAGAAAAAATAGTAATTCTTCAACCAAAACCAGAGTCTTAGAGAGGTCAGCAGGAAGTTGGGTCTCTACTGTACTTGTGAGGTGAGGAAGAGACTGTTGTTTCAAGACCAGATCATAGAATAGAACTAATCTCAAAAAGTGGTACAAGTAGACTTAGGAAGGAGCAAGAAGCTTTCTGTCTAAGATAGAATAGTTGAATAGTTGGAAGTTTGTCTGTAAAACTTTGTAAAGGCTTCTCCTCCTATTGAAGGAGTATTTATTACTGATAGTAATAGGATCTCAAGTTCCAAGTAGGGACTTGAGACTGGACGTAGCAACATATCAAAAGGTGTATGTTGTGAACCAGATAAATCTCTGTGCATTGTGATTGAATTTTTATCTTGCATGCTAATTCCTAAAACTGCTAATTAATAACTAAAAATTCAAAATGGCGTAAATATAATTTTTAACTGATAATAATCTATTCAACCCCCCCTTCTAGATTATTATTGACCTTTCAATATACTATACAATTATAATTATTATATCAACTATAATTAAATAAATTTACATCAATTTAAAATTGAATATGTCATTGTTTGATTTCAAAAATCAAATTATATTTTAATTTTGGAATGGAGAGAAGGGAGTACTAATCTTATGTTAATCTAATGTAAGATTAGAATTAACTACACATTTACTAAATCCATTTATGATATTTTGTTTCTCTGTTACTGGTCCCAATAAAATGAGCCTATTTTACGCTCATAACATTCCCACCCAATATTTTTGAAAATATCAAACAGTTTTGGAAAGCTGTGAAATGTGATGACATTTCCTGGACACAGGTTGTGTCTCATAGACCGATATTTTGACTGGGTAGAGGGAGTAGTAAGATGTGGGACAACATTGGAAAATTGCAACTCAGAATTTAGAGGAAGAGTTTTTCTTTTAGAAGAAAATAAGTTAGTCATGATAAGTATGGATGTAGGAAAAACAGGGGAAAATATGAAACTGAAGAGAGGATATATAAAAACGCAACATTTTTGGAAGAGCTTATATCTATATAAGTAAAGAGAAGAGAAAGGATGTGCGGCAGGTAATATACACTCCAAGTAATCAAGTAAAGGAAGCAGTTAATGACTTGAGGTGGGAGGAAGTAAAACTGAAAAACAGTGAAAAATATTTAAGTCAAACAGTAGTATGGACACTTTATAAAATCTGTCATTTAAGAAAGTAGAGTGAGCATTAAAGAAATATCCACATGTCATAGGAGGAACACAGAGTACCAACGATTTCAGTCAAACTTAAGAATGATTACCAAAGTCTGAAGGATGTATCATTTAAAAACATTTTGATCGATAAACACGGCAAGAAAGTATCATTTCAAAAAAAATTTCGAGGAGGCAGGTAATGTGAAAGATTTTACATTTTAAAGCAAATCTTAAGAAAGAGCAGATAGCAGAAATGCAATTAATCCAGTGGACCTTAGTATCCACACAATATATAAGACAGATAAAATGAAATCCAGTGGACATCAGTATCCACACAAGTAAGAAATACAGAGAGATAAAGAAGTTATACCTGAGGCGGGGGCTATGATATTTCAATTGCAGGATGATAAGCTCTTCGTTGTACATATTTTTCAAAAAAATTGAGTCCAGCAAAGATGCACAGTTATAGCAATATATATATATATATATATATATATGTACAATCTGTACAGATATGTTTTGTTATATTATCCAAATCACACCCAAAATACTATATTATGGAAAAATTCCAGTTCTATAAAATATTAATTTTTTTTTAGTTTAAAAAAAAAGGGTCCGCATTTTAAAAAATTCGGGAGTCCTGACTGGATCCTGTCTGTATATAAGAATATATAATATGTATAAACAGAATTAGGACAAAATCTAAAGAAACTTGAAAAACCAAAAAAAAAAAATTGTTAAAAAAAAAACTTTTAAAAATATTACGGTTTGTTAAAAAAAAATTTAGAAAATAGATGTGATGATTATTATATTTTTTTTTAAAAAAATGCGTATGGATCATACCATAAATTCTAGGAGATGTGATGAAGATGATTTGTAAGAAGATTTCAGAGAAACCTTAACCAGAAATTTTTGAGACAGACTAGAAATGGACATATTTTAAGAAGGGTGTGATTATCAAAAAAAATAAAAAATCCTAAGAACGTATTTGTGGTTACGGCAAAAAAAAATGAGAGACAAAAATTGAACAAAGATGATTGTTGACAGAAGTCAAAAAAAAACTTTTGAACTTTTTGCAGATGAACCCTAATCCTTAAAAATTTCAGATAGATCATCGATTGTTTTACAGATTATAGAACTCAAAAACATGTTTTGTTTCAAAACAAAATAAAACAGAGGCAATTTTGCGTATTTTAATAAGGCTGAAGATCTCTCAATTTTTTATTTTATTTTATTTTTTGTAAAAAGGAACACCTACGAGTGTTCAGAAATCAAAAAAATGACTGAAACCCTAAATATTTTAAGACTATAGAAACAATTTTTGGTAAAAATTTTAGGAATCTTAGAACACATGCAAGTGTTCGAAAACCGTAGAACAAGAATTTTAAAAAAATTCAACCGAAACCCTAACTGGCGAAAGACACAAAAATGGATCGATTGAGCATACCAGAAACTTAAAAAAAACGTAGAACAAGAATTTTCAAAAAAAATAGACAGAAATTTTACCCGAAACCCTAACTGGCTAACGACTCAAAAATGGACCGATTGATCTTACCAAAAACTTTAAAAATATGAGTATCATGATTAAGAGAAGAAGAAGAAAGGAATATGTTAGATAGATCGTCATCGAAAAAGTAGATCAGATAGAGAGAAGAGATCGGAGACGATGAGAGAAGAGAGAGAGAGAAAGACGAAGGAGAAGAGACGCGTAAGAGAAGAGAGAGAAGGAACAAAAACAAAATGAAATTAAAAATTGCAACAAATGTATATATTTTGGCTTACCAGGTAAATCCAACGGTAAGGAGGCGTGCGCAGATCAAGATCAACGGTTATAAATGAATCTGATGTGTTTCTTTTTAGAACATGATCTAATGGCTGAGATCAATGCTTAGTGATGATCCAACGATTCTGATTCATAATCCTTGTGCTTCATGATGGTGAAGTCTGATTGGTTTGATGAAAGAGATGCAGATTGGTCAATTTTGACCCTTGGATATACATAAAGATTGATGGTGTAGATTTAATCCTTGAAAATATATATAAATATGGAATATACCTTCCTTTATGTATATTAGCAAAAAATGTATTTTAATTTAATAAAAATTTATCAAAATACTATATATGTATAAATATATAAATAATTAAGTAGAAATTTGTTTAAACAAGCAAAAGAAATTAAAACAATTAAGAAGAAATAAATAAAATTAAAAGAACTAAGAAGAAATATCTAATATACCTAACTCAATTCTTAATTTGCATAATCTTTCCGAACTTAGTGGTTTAGTAAATATATCAGCTATATTTAATTCAGTGTCAATATGTTCTAGCTTAATACTTCTGTTATTAACATAATCTCGTAAAAAGTGATGTCTAATGTCTATATGTTTTGATCTAGCATGAAAGACTGTATTTTTGCTGAGATTTATTGTACTAGTATTATCACATAAAATTGAAACATAGTCAAATTTCATGTTATAAACAGCAAGGGTCTGTTTCATCCACAATATTTGAGCACAGCATCGTGCGGCTGCAATGTATTCTGCTTCGGTAGTTGAAATAGAGACCGAGTTCTGTTTCTTAGAAAACCAAGAAACCAAACATCCTCCTAGGAATTGGCAAGTATCACTAGTACTTTTTCGATCGACATGATGACCTGCATAGTCAGAGTCTGAAAAGCTTACTAGATTAAATAGTTGATCCTTAGGATACCATAGACCCAATTCAGTGGTTCCTTTAAGATATCGAAAAATCCTTTTCACTGTGGTCAGGTGAGATTCTTTAGGATCAGCTTGAAACCTGGCACATTTACAAACACTAAACATGATGTCAGGTCTACTAGCAGTTATATATAATAGACTTCCGATCAATCCTTTATATTTATTTGAGTCAACATATTTTTTATTTTCGTCAATAATTAATTTATCAGTTGTTGACATAGGAGTGTTAAGAGATTTTGCTGATTCTAGGCCAAATTTCTTGATCATTTCTTTACAGTATTTAGACTGAGATATATGAATACCTTTTTCTCCTTGTTTGATTTGCAGTCCGAGGAAGAAGTTTAATTCTCCCATTATACTCATTTCAAATTCTTGACTCATACTTTCAGAAAAATCATTGCACATAGTAATATCAGTAGAGCCAAAAATAATATTATCAACATATATTTGAATTACCAAAATATCATCATTTTTATTTTTAGTAAATAAGGTAGTATCAACAGTTCCTCGTTTAAAGCCATTTTTCAACAAAAAATTATTCAACCTTTCATACCAAGCTCTGGGAGCCTGTTTCAATCCATATAGAGCTTTATGTAATTTATAAACATATTCAGGATGACTAAAATATTCAAATCCAGGAGGTTGTTTAACATAAACTTCCTCTTCTATAACACCATTTAAGAATGCAGATTTCACATCCATTTGAAACAATTTAAAATTTTTATGGCATGCAAATGCTAATAACTTACGAATAGATTCAATTCTAGCAACAGGAGCATATGTTTCATCATAGTCGATTCCTTCCATTTGATTATATCCTTGTGCGACTAATCTTGCTTTATTACGAATAACAGTTCCATTTTCATCAAGTTTATTACGAAATACCCATCGGGTTCCAATGATTGAAACATCTTCGGGTTGTGGGACTAATTCCCATACTTTGTTTCTAGTGAATTGTTCAAGTTCGTCTTGCATAGCCATTATCCAGTCTTCATCTAGTAAGGCATCTTTTATCAATTTAGGTTCAATTTGAGACAAAGACAAATGACCAGCTAGATTATGTGCTTGTGATCTAGTGATAACTCTTTTTTCAATATTACCAATAACATTTTCTATAGGATGATTTTTAATAATATGAGACTCTTTGGGCAAATCATTCAACTGAGGGTTTGGATTTACAAGGGGATTCTCAACAATAGGTGGAGATGCATTGTCTAGTTTTGGTTCTTCCATATTTCTGAGAATATCTTCAATGACAACATCATTATCAGTCAGTTCTTTATATTTTGGAGGAGGCTGAGTTTCATCAAAAGTCACATTCATTGATCCTTCCACAACTAGACTTCTTTTGGTGAAAACTCTGTATGCTTTACAATTCAGAGAGAATCCAAGGAATATTCCTTCATCAGATTTAGGATCAAATTTCAATAAGTGTCCTTTGGTATTTAGAATAAAACATTTGTTCCCAAAAACACGAAAATAGTTTATTTTTGGAGTTCTTTTATAATAAAGCTCATAGGGAGTTTTGAGCAAAATAGGTCTTAATAAAACTCTGTTCAATATATAACATGATGTTGCCACTGCTTCAGCCCAGAAATACTTTGGAAGACGGTATTCATTTAACATGGTATTAGTCATTTCTCGCAAAGAACGATTTTTTCTTTCAACTACACCATTTGACTGAGGTGTATAAGGAGCAGAGAAGTTATGACTTGTACCGTTCTCATCACAAAACATAATGAAATCAGAATTGTCAAATTCTTTTCTGTGATCAGATCGATTATGAACAATCGAACTCCCCTGTTGATTTTGAATTTTTTTACACAGAGTAGAAAAAGAATTAATAGTCTCATTTTTAAATTTTAGGAAATCAACCCATGTAAATCGTGAATAATCATCAACCAAAACTAGAATATATACAACACCACCCATGCTGTGTTTAGGGATAGGTCCAACAAGGTCCATGTGTATCAATTCTAAGGGTCGAGAGGTTGATACAGTAAATTTAGGTTTATGTGATGCATGAATTTGTTTACCTAATTCACAAGCTTCACAGATGTGGTCTTTAAAAAATTTTAATTTAGGAAGACCACAGACATGTTATTTAGAAGAAATGTTATTTATATGTTTCATATTGATGTGTCCTAATCTACGATGCCATAACCAAGGATCTTCATTTGCAGAAACAAGACATGTTATCTAAGTGAGAATATGCATCTTAGTCACAAGTATACAGGTTTTGATATCTAGGACAAACTAAGATTAATTTACCAGTTTGATCAAAAATAGAGCAGTTATGTGTACTAAAGGATATTTTAAAACCACTATCACATAGTTGATTGATAGATAAAAGATTATACCCGAGTCCAGTGACCAACTGAACGTTGGAAATGGTTATGCGGTTATTACCAAGACTCTCAACTCCAATTATTTTACTTTTATTGTTATCACTGAAAGTTACCTCACGAAAGTGTGCAGCTTGCAGATTTCTTAAATTGGATTTGTCTCCAGTCATATGTCTTGAGCTTCCACTATCAAGATACCATTTGCTTTTATTTATATCAGTTGCAAGACATACTTGCAATATATGTACTAATTTTACAAGTTGGTACCCTTTAAATTAAAGGGTCCTTAGGGTGAGTTTTCCATTTTGTACAAGGAGAATTTGAATTTTCCTTTACAAAACTCGGCATAGGATAATCAATCTTAGTAGAAAGAAGCATTATATAAGTAACTGGATTGTGAGAAGTATGATAATGTTGTTTGTGAAATTCTCTTGATGGTTGGTGCAGTATATGTTTCTTTGGGAACCCAAATCATTCTTCCTTTATAGTTTCCATTTCTAGCATTGCACATATAAAAAGAATGACCATTTCTGTTACAATAGGAACATTTTATGAAGGGCGATATATAATTTTCTTTTTCTTTAATTTTAATGCGATATAATCCTTTATCATTTGATTCACTTGTTTCATTGGTATATCCTAAACGTTCATTATTAAAGCTACATTTTTGTTGATTTAACATGACATCAAGATTTTCTTTTCTTTTTGTAAATTTATAAATTATATTATTCAAATCTTCACATTCTTTGGTTAAGTTTTCAATTATGTAATTATGGTTTTGTATTTCTAACTTTAAGCTTGAATTTTCATTCTTGATTTCTTCAATTATAGCTTGATCTTGTACTTGATTATCTTCATTGATTACAACAAGTGTTGAATTTTTAATTTCAAGATTTTCAATAGAGATAATAAGTGAGGAATTTTCTATTTCAATATTTTTATTAATTTTCTTAAATTCTAATTCTTCTTTATTTTCCAAGTTTATTTCATTTAAACTTTCGTTGGTGATTATTAAATTAGCATTTTCAATTTCAAGACTTGTATTTATTTTTCTTAATCTTTCTAATTCTTCTTTTAATAGTTTATTAATTCCATATAACTGACTATAAGCTTCTTGTTATTCATAGTGTTCTTCATTTATATTTTCTAGTGTGTATGAAGAGAATGAAGTGCTAGGCAATTAGTGTTCAGAATTTACCTCAGATCTTGGTGATGAGTCATTATCTGCCATTAAGATTTGCAATTTCTTCGATTTGCTCAACAGTTTCTTCCTCGTCACTTAGATCCTATCCTTCTTCAGCTACAAGAATTTATTGTTGACTAGTTTTGGACAGTCCTTCTTGAAGTGTCCAGGCTGCTTACATTCGAAACATGTGTTTGAATTTTCATTTGGATTGGTATTTCTGAAGTTGTTACTTGCTTTGAAATTTCCTCCTTGCGTCTTTGGTTTGAAGAATTGTTTGCCTTTGAAGTTGCTGAAGTTTGTTTTCATGAAGCCTTTGCCATATTTTCTTGATTTGCTTTGAATTACTCTTCTTAGTTGTTTGGATAATAGAGCAACTTCATTGTTGTCTAGACTGAGAAGTTCTTCATTTAATTCTTCATCGTCACTTTCTTGATCCACCGAAAGGGCTTTGAATGAGATCTGTATCTGATCCAGCCTTTTCGACAAACATATCAACTTCGTGGGCACGAAGATTCCCGATGAGATTATCCATAGGATATGTGGTTAGATCTTGCATTTCTTTTATTGCAGTGACCTTCATTTTCCAGATGGATGGAAGAGTTTTGAGAATTCTTCTGTTTTTCTCATTTGTAGTGTATGCTTTTCCTAATTGCTCTAGCTCATCAATGATTCTGGAAAACCGAGTTTCCATATCAATTATCTTTTCTCCTTCAAGTTTGAAACTTTCAATACTCTTGAATTAGAGCATCTTTTCTGGTTTCTTTGATGTGATTGGTACCATCATAGGTTACAATCAATTTTTCCCAAATTTCATTTGCATTTTTACAGTTACTAACTCTTTTGTATTCTTTTTCAATCAAAGCACTAGTTAGTACTTGTTCTGCTCGGGAGGCAATGTTCATGATCTCTTCTTCTTTAGTGGTGAATTCATTTCTTTCCGGACAGTCTTTTCTCCTTCAATTTTGGTTGGAATTTGTACTCCTCGTTCAATGGCACACCAAATTTTGATTCCTTGGGATTTGGCATAGATTTTGAATCTGTTTTTCGAGGTGGCAAAATTTGTACCATCAAATAGTGGAGGTCTGGACATAGACAGTTCTTCCCCGCAATTGGTAGCATTGTAGGCCATTGATCTACTCTTAGGTATGCCTGTATATACTCAACAAACAAGTTAAAAAGCACTGCTCTGATACCAATTGAAAGGTCAATAATAATCTAGAGGGAGGGAGGGAGGGGGGGTTGAATAGATTATTATCAGTTAAAAATTATATTTAGGCCTTTTTGAATTTTTAGTTATTGTACCACTTTTTGAGATTAGTTCTATTCTATGATCTGGTCTTGAAACAACAGTCTCTTCCTCACCTCACAAGTACACTAGAGACCCAACTTCTTGCTGACCTCTCTAAGACTCTGGTCTTGGTCTTGGTCTTGGTTGAAGAATTACTCGTTTTTCTCACAGGTACATAAAATAAACTAACTCTAATCCTTTCTCTGTTTACAAATAAGTTTACAACAAAGAACTTCTTCAATAAGCTGATAAGAGTTAAGTACTGAATAATGCTTATCAAATAAGCATATAGAAAATTAAGAACAAATATATCAGTATAAAATTTCAAAGGACTTTTATATTCAATATTAAGCTTCTTTAAAGCAGATAGATCTTTTGTTTAGATTCACTTATGCTTCTATATGATATTAAAGCACTTTATAAAGAATTAACAATTCTATAAAATAAAGAGTGTTTTTCTATGGATAATATAGAATTGTTAGTTTTTACCAAGTATTATATAATTTATTTTTATCAATTAATACTTGAATAAAAGAATAAATCGAATCAAACAATATTTATCAAGTATAATTTTCAGTTAAGCACAAACTGATATAACAAATATTACTTGTTTAACTCAAATAATTTATAAGAATATTTTATCTATTATGTGAACTTCTATAGATAATGTCACTTAGTACTATAACGAATCGTACGGTTCAAATTCCTCTTGGTAGAGATGTATCTCCATAGCCTTGCGGCGTCAAAGTATGACAAAATTTATAATTTTCACAATTGATATTTATATAAATATTTTCAATAGATCACTACGATTCTCAAATCTGGTTTGGATGACTACTCTTTTTGGAGCAGTATCTCAGTGTTTTTTTGAGCTATCAAGTGTCGTATCTATTTTACGATATTTATATAAATAATGTCGATAAAAGGTTACTGAAGACTATAAGGAATCGTACGGTTTGAATTCCTCTCCGTAGAGGTGTATCTCCGCAGCCTTGCTGCGCCCAAATATACTTTTATTTGACAAATAGATGAAATATAGATATATAAAATTATGTAGAACAATATGTATTTGTATATCTATAAATATAATTGCAAGTAAGAAATAATTCAACAGAAATTAAACTTATCTCAATACTTGGACTAATTTTTCTCTTCAAAATAATCAGAACTTTTGTAAGAAGAGATAAAGCTTAGAGTGAATGTAGTCAAGGAGAGTATGATTTTCTTTTCACTAAATTGGTAAAAACCAAATGAATGAAATACTCCTTATTTATAGAATTTTTGAAGTTTGGGGAAAAGTGTAATTTTGAAAATTGATTTTTGAATGAATGGTTTTGATAAAATATTTTTTAATTGAACGACCCAGATTGGAGCAAAATTTTTTTACGCGGAAGTGCTTCATAATTTGCCCGGTCTAATTCTTGCCAACTTAGCATTTAATAACTATTTGATCGCATGTTAAAAAATTACCAACACTCACGGATTTTAGTCCCAAAAAAATGTCACTTTGCACACTAGGTTTTAACATTTAAAAAAAAAAGGTGACAGCACATGCATGCATTAAACTCTTATCTTATATATATGTAGTATACTAAATGTAATATATATATATATATATATCCGGTATTATATTATATAATAAGTATATTATTATTATATATATATTATATTTTTAGTATATAATAAAAAATATTTTGCCCAACTTTAGTTTAGAAAAAGAAATAGGGTTTCCTTGCCTTGAATATTATATGAATTAATTTATTTAACACTTGACATTTAATATATTAAGGTCAATAAAAAATTAATTCAAGTAAAAACAGAAAATATAATAAATAATGTTTCTTTAAAACATAATTGTTATCATCAAAATATAAAATAAAATTATCCCAATCAATCTCCCCCTTTTTGATGATGACAATTATAAAAAAAAAATTAGTTTTGAAGAAAACTCCCCCTTAAACTGTGAACCTTTTATAACAATTTAGATTCAATCATAACAGTTAATAAAATCCATTCATGGCAGTTAATAAAATCCATTCATAGCAGTTAGCAGTTATTTAGTCCATTCATATTTTTCTTCTCCCCTTTGTCATCATAAAACGTGACGTGGTAAAAAAAATGTAAACTTGCAGAAAATATGTTAGAAATCCTACAAAGAGAGTTGGTTAAAACTTATATAACCCAAGCGAAAAGAAGTAGTAGTAGTAGTAGTAGTAATGTGAAACAGTAGACTGGAGAGGGATTAGGGATTACAGGCTAGCCAAATAGTTAGTTGAGTTAGTACAATGTCAGATTTCCTCGAGATCGAGAGGAGAGAAATGAGACAGATCAAGAATGTTTCCTTCAGGATCAGCTGGTGGGGGAACAGGAGCAGTGAAGTCAGTAGTGGTACTGACATTGAAGGGATCCATCAACAGGTTGCTGTTCTCCAAGAGTAGGCAAACCACAGATTTAATTGTGAGCAAGGAGAACTGAACGTCTTCTAATTTTTTCAACATGAAAGATTGATTTTGCAACAAAAGTTGGTTCATACTATTTAGGGGGTCGATTTTGGTAGCCATATTGATGTTGGCTTCAAGATTTTCATGATCAAGTGGTTTAAAAATGATGAGAGGCTGTGGTGGCAGATTTAGATGAGATACGATGTTGCTGGTAGGAACTTATTGAGACTGAAGATTGGACAAAGGAAGATTCAAATAGCGGAAGATGTGTAAGTAGACCAAAACCAAGGCAATTGTGTTGAAAACAGTATTCAAACGAAGATAACAGAAAATAGGCTATATTATAGGGCATGCATTCATTTAACATACTTTTAATTAGTTCCAGATCAAAAGGTAATATTTTTCTATCATCCCGGACAGGCATAAAATTGTTTCTTAAGATTTTGCCTAGAAATTAGCACTCAGCAGTGAGAAACTCCAGACCAACTTTGCATGGATAATCAAATAAAAGAGCTGGGACCATTTGATCAGTTACCACAGACAAATTAAACTTGAAATGCATTCTTCTATAGATATGCCAGATGGATGAAGATATGAATTAATCCTAGGTAATTCAAGAGTGGAAGGATGCAACTGAAGGGCATGAACAAGAAATAATTCATCTATGATATAAGTATGTCCTTGAATGCAAGTATTAGTGGTCTTTAATAAACCATAGGAGTCATGTGAAAACTCCATGTGAGCGTAAAATTCGGCCACAAGACTGGGAAAAACAGACCTAGGACCAGTAACATAGGACAAATGGTCATTTTCTTAGGTTTTCCCAGTCTTGTGGCCGAATTTTACGCTCATATGGAGTTTTCACATGACTCCTCTGGTTTATTAAAGACCTTTACTACTTGTATTCAAGGACAGACTTATATCATAGATGAATTATTTCTTGCTAATGCTCTTCAGTTGCATCCTTCCACTCTTGAATTACCTAGGATTAATTCTTATCTTCATTCATCTGGCATATCTGTAGAAGAATGCATGCTATTCAAGTTTAATTTGTCTGTGGTAACTGATCAAATGGTCCCAGTTCTTTTATTTGATTATCCATGCAAAGTTGGTCTGGAGTTTCTCACTGCTGAGTGCCAATTTCTAGGCAAAATCTTAAGAAACAATTTTATGCCTGTCCGGGATGATAGAAAAATGTTTCCTTTTGATCTGGAACTAATCAAAAGTATGTTAAATGAATGCATGCCCTATAATATAGCCTATTTTCTGTTATCTTCGTTTGAATACTGTTTTCAACACAATTGCCTTGGTTTTGGTCTACTTCTTACACATATCTTCCGCTATTTGAATCTTCCTTTGTCCAATCTTCAGTCTCAATTAGTTCCTACCAGCAACATCGTATCTCATCTAAATCTGCCAACACAGCCTCTCATCATTTTTAAACCACTTAATCATGAAAATCTTGTAGCCAACATCAATATGGCTACCAAAATCGACCCCCTAAATAGTATGAACCAACTTTTGTTGCAAAATCAATCTCTCATGTTGAAAAAATTAGAAGATGTTCAGTTCTCCTTGCTCACAATTAAATCTGTGGTTTTCCTGCTCTTGGAGAAAAGCAACCTGTTGATGGATCCCTTCAATGTCAGTACCACTACTGACTTCACTGCTCCTGTTCCCCCACCAGCTGATCCTGAAGGAAACATTCTTGATCTGTCTCATTTCACTCCTCTCGATCTCGAGAAAATCTGACTTTGTACTAACTCAACTAACTATTTGGCTTGCCTGTAATCCCTAATCCCTCTCCAGTCTACTGTTTCACATTACTACTACTACTACTACTTATTTTCACTTGGGTTATATAAGTTTTAACTAACTCTCTTTGTAGGATTTCTAACATATTTTCTGCATGTTTACACTATTATTTTACCCTGTCACTTTTTATGATGACAAAAGGGGGAGAAGAAAAATATGAATGGACTATATAACTGCTAACTGCTATGAATGAATTATATAACTGCTATGAATGGATTATATAACTGTTGTGAATGGATTTTATTAACTGCCATGAATGGATTTTATTAGCTGCTATGATTGAATCTAAATTGTTATAAAAGGTTCACAGTTTAAGGGGGAGTTTTCTTCAAAACTAATAATATTTTTATATGTCATCATCAAAAAGGGGGAGATTGATAGGATAATTTTTTTTTATATTTTGATGATAACAATTATGTTTTAAAGAAACATTATTTATTATTTTTTGTTTTTACTTGAATTAATTTTTTATTGACCTTGATAAATAAATTAAATTAATTCATATAATATTCAAGGCAAGGAAACCCTATTTCTTTTTCTAAACTAAATTTGGGCAAAATATTTTTGATTATATACTAAAATATAATATATATAATAATATACTTATTATATAATATAATACCGGATATATATATTACATTTAGTATACTACATATATATAAGATAAGAGTTTAATGCATGCATGTGCTGCCACCTTTTTTTTAAGTGTTAAAACCGTGTGTGCAAAGTGACATTTTTTTTGGGACTAAAACGCGCGAGTGTTGGCAATTTTTTAACATGCAATCAAATTGTTATTAAATGCTAAGTTGGCAAGAATTAGACCGGGCAAATTATGAATCACTTCCGCGTAAAATTTTTTTGCTCCAATCTGGGTCATTTAATTAAAAAAATATTTGATCAAGACCATTCATTCAAAAATCAGTTTTCAAAATTACACTTTTGCCCAAACTTCAAAAATTCTATAAATAGGGAGTATTTCATTCATTTGGTTTTTACCAATTTAGTGAAAAGAAAATCATACTCTCCTTGCCTACATTCTCTCTATAAGCTTTATATCTCCTTACAAAAGTTCTGATTATTTTTGAAGAGAAAAATTACTCCAAGTATTGAGATAAGTTTAATTTCTGTTGAATTATTTCTTACTTGCAATTATATCTATAGATATACAAATACATATTGTTCTACATAATTTATATATTTATATTTCATCTATTTGTCAAATAAAAGGAAACTTGGGCGCCGCAAGGCTACGGAGATACACCTCTACGGAGAGGAATTCAAACCGTACGATTTCTTAATAGCCTTTAGTAACTTTTTATCGACATTATTTATATAAATATCGTAAAATAGATACGACACTTGATAACTCAAAACAACACTAAGATACTGCTCCAAAAAGAGTAGTCATCCAAACCGGATTTGAGAATCGTAGTGATCTATTGAAAATATTTATATAAATATCAATTGTGAAAATTATAAATTTTGTCATATTTAGACGCCGCAAGGCTACGGAGATACATCTCTACCAAGAGGAATTCGAACCGTACAATTCCTTATAGTACTAAGTGACATTATCTATAAAACTTCACATAATAGATAAAATATTTTTATATATTATTTGAGTTAAACAAGTAATATTTGCTATATCAGTTTGTGCTTAACTGAAAATTATACTTGATAAATATTGTTTGATTCAATTTATTCTTTTTTTCAAGTATTAATTCATAAAAATAAATTATATAATTCTTGGTAAAAACTAACAATTCTATATTATCCATAGAAAAACACTCTTTATTTTATTGAATTGTTAATTCTTTATAAAGTGTTTTAATATCATATACTTGTTTAATCAGAAGCATAAGTGAATTTAAACAAAAGATCTATCTGCTTTAAAGAAGCTTATTATTGAATATAAAAGTCCTTGAACTTTTATACTGATATATTTGTTCTTAATTTTCTATTTGCTTATTTGAGAAGCATTATTCAGTACTTAACTCTTATCAGCTTATTGAAGAAGTACTTTGTTGTAAACAGGGAAAGGATTAGAGTTAGTTTATTTTATGTACCTATGAGAAAAACGAGTAATTCTTCAACCAAAACCAGAGTCTTAGAGAGGTCAGCAAGAAGTTGGGTATCTAGTGTACTTGTGAGGTGAGGAAGAGACTGTTGTTTCAAGACCAGATCATAGAATAAAACTAATCTCAAAAAGTGGTACAACTAGACTTGAGGAAGGAGCAGGAAGCTTGCTGTCCAAGATAGAATAGTAGAGTAGTTAGAAGTTTGTCTGTAAAACTTTGCAAATGTTTCTCCGCCTGTTGAAGGAGTGTTTATTACTGATAGTAATAGGATCTCAAGTTCCAAGTAGGGACTTGAGACTGGACGTAGCAACATACCAAAGGGTGTATGTTGTGAACTAGATAAATCTCTGTGCATTGTGATTGAATTTTTATCTTGCATGCTAATTCCTAAAACTGCTAATTAATATCTAAAAATTCAAAAAGGCCTAAATATAATTTTTTAACTAATAATATTCTATTCAACCCCCTTCTAGATTATTATTGACCTTTCACCTGTACTTGTAATAGTTTAGTAGTAAGATTTCCACTTAATGGTCATTTAAAATATATCCTTTCTAAAGCTGGAAGCCCTTTCAAGTATAGGGTATGTGAGGGTTTCATGGATAAAAGTAGCGGCAGGGGAATTCCATTTTTTGACTCGGTATCGGTTTTGGTATAGGTATCGGGCGGTACACAGTACACACCGTTAGCTAGTTAAGAGATTCAAAAACAGTAAAAAATTTGTGAAAAAATTCTAAATAATAAAAGCAATATGAGAAATTAATTAAGTTAAAAAAAATACTATCTAGGGCACACAATATTGTCCAAATTATAAACCTCTCGCAGATATGCTTAATTAATTTTATGTTTGAATAAAGTTAATATTGATGTTGTCTTAACTCAAATGCTTGAGACACGATCTGCATAATTTAAGTACAATTTAACTTAACTAAGTACATTTTAAGTGTAATTTTTTTAAAGTTGTACTTAACTAGGAATTACAATTTAATAATAGTTTAAGAATAATTAAGCTTAATTAATTATATGTTAAGAGCATATTTTTTATATTTTTTTTAGGTATACTTGACTAGGAACTTCATAGGTATAATTTATAGAAAAAAGTTCGTTCTCTTTTGTTGTCTACTTTTATAACTTGTAGCATATTTGATTTTTTTTGTGGCATTCTCCCATTTACGCCGTGATTTCTTCTTTATTTGGTCCGAAACTGGTGTTGCCGAAAATTACTCTTTACATGAATACTTTCTAATTTTGCGATTCGGTACCAATCGTTACCTAACTTTGAACCATACTTGTGAACAATATTAGTATCAGTGCCTATATTGGATTAGAAAAGCAGAGGGAAAAGGAGCATTAAGTTATTAACATAGTTGGTTGCAAATGAATCTGTCTCGTATCTTGTATGAGTAGCTGACATTCTTGTGCACTACACTGGGGATTGGGTGATTTTGAACTGAAATTGGGACACGTGAAACATTTGTACCCTGATTTGAGTATTACATGTCTCCAATTGCTTTTGGGCTTGATTATAAAAGCAAGTGGGTGAGAAGTATTTTTTGGCCGTCTCTTCATTTATTGTGAACAGGGACTTCATTTGTTTATCCAGATGGAAAACAAAGAAAACAAGGTCTTATTGTGGGACTGAAGTCATTGCAATAGTGTACAAGGACCTTCCTTATGGTTCCAATTGTTTAGCAGTTCATATTCAATGTCTTGTACATACACTGAACTGGTTTGTTCCAATTGCAGGTTGCGAGGAAAAGCGCTGCTCCTCAAGAAGCTGCACCAGTTATGACATGGCCCCGAGTTTCTCGAGGATCCATATTTGCTGCATCTAGGTTTTCCGGAGTTCCCTTTCCAAGAGGAATCCCTGGCATGTATCGGGCCCGGCTTCCGATAAAAGCTGGTGCAAGGAGCTTCCAGTGGAAGCGGGATGCTCAGACAAATCCAACCGAGACCATCAGTGTTTTCAACAACAGTGTTCCATCTCCCATCACTCCTCGGAGTCTAACTTATGTTCGAGCAGAGCCAAAAATAAATGGAAATTCTAGCACTGTCTAGTTCATCAATTATTTACATTACCAGTTTGCACAGTACAAGGTTGCCAAATTTCAACCATTTTGTAGAGAGCACTAAACCCTCCAGAAAATAGGTCATGATACAAGGCTTCTTACTGATGATGCTTTTGATACATAGCACTAAAGGTTATTTATTCTAACGATTTTGGGTTTTGGAGGCAGCGGTCCAGGTGAAACGGGAAGAGTTATTGCGGATTCAATTGTCTTTTTATGTGGCGACTTGTGAATATCCTAGTTAAAATGTAACCAATGTTGATTAGCCTGAGTTTTGAGATTGTTTAGTTGGTCCAAGTATTTTTTACAATTGGTTTTTATTGGTAAATTGGCAAAAAGTTTACTCGACTGTAAAACTTGCCTTTGTTTTTCTATTTTATCGTTGGATTGGTATAGACTGTAATGGACGGTGTACATATATTTTGATATTTAGTTTTTTCTTTTATTATCGTTCATTCCGTCTTTATTATAAAGCAGCGAGTTTTTGGTTTAATTTTCACACCTTATTCACCTAAAAAGGCTCCAATTTATCAATAGATTATATTATCTTTCACCTTAATTATATAATTGCGGCTTATGACGACATGAGATATGTAGGAATTAAAAATAAGTATATCTTAAATTATTTTATTTTATCGTATAAATTTTTACGTTGTAGGAATTAAAAAAAGACTAAAAGACAAATTGCACTCCAAATTTTACACCTATGTTGATATTTGCACCCCAAAGTGAAAAAGGTGTCTAAGTACACCCTAAACTTTACTTATGCTAAATAAATTGCACAATTTGCACACTTAACCAGTCAAAAGTGATCAGCTAAGGCTCAGATCCACATCTAAAGGGGTATTTCAGACTTTTTCCTTCTTTATCTTCTCCAACGTTATTACAGAGTTATTCAGTAGCATACAACAGCTCGATCTTAGAAAATCGATCAATAAAATCAAGAAAAATCTCTCCTTTTCAGCCACACGATCTATGAGGTCCTCATCTGCCCCATCATTTTGTCTAAACAACCAATCAGACCCTTCCAGCTTCAAGAGCTTCTGAATACAAATTCTGAAAGACAGAAGGAGATTTGCTTCAAAATCTACCGCAGATACATTTTCTTGAGTTATTGAATTCTACATACTTCCAACTCCTTCACCCTCAATCGAACGGGCTTTGTCAGCCACACCAAACTGTTCACAAGGCTGTCTAGACCATAGGGACCTAGTGTGAACTTGAATTGAACTGTAACGAGAAAGCGTCTCTGCAGACTTTTGAAGAAGAGAATTCATCAAAGACCAAAGGAGTTCCTGCTGCAGATGAAGTGCTTGAGTAAGCCTTGGATATACCAGAAAACAAATGTCCATTAATCACAACCACCATATAAGAAAATTAGTTTCAAGCAAAATCATATGCAACATTCAGAAAACAGCATTACCCATAGTAACGAAGGCAGTCCCTTTGCAGAGAATGACCACAGCTTGCAACTCGATTACCAGTTGCATGATTTGAGAAGCTAAGTTCTAAAAACTTTCCAAAAGAAAGCCCCCAAGCAGCATCAGACATAACCACTCTCCGGGTTGCTGGTGGAATTCCACCAACATGTGCACACCTGAGACATCGATGCCACATCCATATTTTTCCATCTCGTTCCCCAGGTAGCTTCACTGAGGGAAGGCGTCTAACGTTTATTGTTAAATTTCCCTGCTGGTGGGTATAGCATACAACGTGGCTTTCAGCCGGCTATTTGCATGATCGACAGAGGGCCATCTAGAGCAAAGTGCAATTGTATAATAAATCCCCTCTTCTAACAGGTACAAAAAAAAAAAATTAGCACTGACACGGAAGGAAAAAGTTATCTGATCAAACATAGATCATCTTGAAGATACCTCCCAAGTGGCTTATCAAAACAGCCATAGAACTTAATTCGCAAGAGTCGAGAGCGTTCACATACAGTTCCATTAAGCACACAACGACTTGAAAAGGATACTAATATGCTCTGGTAATTATCAGTAGATGGTCTATAGACCGTGGGGAAGAGAAAGTCCAGAGATATCTGGCAAATTATAATATTTCTTTGTATTGATTATGCTTCTCACATTCTCAGCAGGTCCAGTGGAGGAAATACCATAAAGTGGTCTTTCAGCTTGCAGTGAACTATTTCTAGATACAACAAGACTTGGAAAACCAGGTGGTGTTTTGGCACTTAACCCGTTTCGAGGCTTTTGCGCAGAGGTAGTAGTGAATGGATCTCTGTAGTTTGATGAGACAAGGGATGGGGATTTTGGGCCTATTGACTCCATATGACCTGTCAAAGAATCATAACTTCTTTCTTTGGCAACGTGACTGAGATATGCAATCTGCAACTTAAATCAATTCATATATTAATTTATAAAGAACGAAAAATTAACAGAAGGAAATACTTTTATTGCGAGAAGTCCAAGCGTAAAAGCGTTTCCTTTCTCAACCTCGTGCTCGTATGGCTTCGGACCACTATCATCTTGTGGCGGCGGCGCCTGAAGATGCCTCACCAGAGCAGCAACCACGCTCAAATCAACAATCATGCTCACATGATCCTCTTCAACACATAAAAACAAAAATCAACATGCATGTCAAAAAAATAATACGAATTGCACATTCACGATAGAAATCTGCTTCGATCGATGAGAAAGTGGAGTCGAGGATTTCAACTTGGGCACGAACTTCGCGAATGAGATCTTGGTAAGATGAGAAAGAAAATACGCTGCGATCTTCTTCAAAATCTTCCTCCAGCGACACTGGGGCGGGGACATCCACTGCAGGGGAGAGGGGTTTTGGTGGAGGGATCAAGAACGACGGAAATGGAGAGAGATCGGGTGTCGAGGGTGAAGGGGCCGGAGAGAGGGGAGGAGAGAGAGGAGGGTGTCGAGGGTGAAGGGGCCTGAGTGGGTGAATTGTGTGAAATAAATGTAAACTCCTAATTTATCCCTCTCAAATAAATATTATAGTCTTAGCCGGTCATTTTTGACCCATTAAATGTGCAAAATATGCAATTTGTTTAGCATAAATAAAGTTTGAGGTGTATTTAGACACTTTTTTTTTTATTTTAGAGTACAAAAATTAACACTGATATAAAGTTTGGGGTGCAATTTATCTTTTAGTCTTAAAAAAATTATCTTAATTTATTTTATTTTATCGTATAAATTTTTACGTTGGTAACAATTCTATTTGATCACATATTCGTCGATATATATATATACAGAATGAATCTAAAGCACGATTCGTATTTAAATATGTATTATTTATTTAGAGTGTGCATATATTAACACCATAAAAAAAGTCATAATGTATGTATAAATTTAGTTATATTTTCTGAAAAAATTAGCATCTTTAATACTATTATTTTTTCCCTAAATCAAGGTGGCCAATTTCCCATGTTAGAATATTTTATTCCTTATGTGGCCTCTACTATTTATATAATTATTGAGCTTACATATTGTATTAATTTAATCACTTTATTTATGAGTTTGGTAATTAATTATGTGGCCCATAAATAATATACTAATAGTATTTGGCATAATGGGCCATAGGGTTTCATAATCTTGATGGACGATTTTGACCCTTAGCTATTCTATAAATAAAACAGTTAGGGTTTGGTCCCAATCGTCGTCTCAAGAATTTTATTTACACACTTGTACATCCATCCTAATATTATGATTATTGATTTTAATTTTATTCTATGCAATAACACGTTCCTGTATAATTTATACAACATCTGGTATCAGAGCTTGGTTACGTTATTGTATAGAAAAATTAATTATGATGTTATGCTAGAATTTTAATTTCGCATAATCTCATTAATATATATATATATATATATATATATATATATATATATATAGTACTGTTCTGTTAATATATATAGTACTGTTACGTTTATATATGCAGCAATCATGTATATGCAGCAATCAGTACGTTAATATATATATGCAGTACTAATTTAAGAAAAATCATCTTAATCAATGCCTTTGAATATGAATTTAAGGTAGTTACGTACACGCAATAAAATATTATATCAATATAAAAATATGTAATTGTACTCCAGTATAAATAAAGGAGGCACTCTAGCATATATTTTATCTATCTTCTTGCATATATTGCCGTCCCCTTGTTTTATTTTGTATAATGAAGGAACTGTTGAACTAAACATCTTTATGTCTTTTATAGTTAATGATAACCACGGTTAATTAATTATACATTAAAATAATTCATGGCTACTGTTATATGCATGTATATTATGCTTATTGAGACTTGGACATTTTGGAAATAATAATTGATGTATTTCTAATTATGTTCATATAATATTATTATTTATTATGTCCTTATGTACTTAATTATGAAATTAATGTGAATATATATAATCAATTCATGTTCATATTTATATATTTTAATTTAAAATTTGTGAACATGATGTGATATATTATTAGGGCTTTTAAGTTGTTACATGTAAATTTTAAATAATGTTAATTTTGTAAATTTTGATCATAATAATTTACATGTATACGTGACTCTTTTATTATTAAAATTAATAATCAGCCCAACGGAGGGTTATTAATTGAAACAATTAGAGATTAAGAAAAGTCACATTATGTTACATTTAATAAATAAAGATTTTAATTTTACCCAACGGAAAAATTAGAATTAGAATTTATTAAATGAAATTTTATTGCATAAATAACATGTTTATTTCGTTTCTGTCCAACGGTGATGCGTGGATAAATGTGTTGTGTATTATTTTATGGGGATGTTATTAGCATATTATTAATTGGACCAACGAAAGATTGATAATTATGAACCAACGTCTCATTAAAATTTATTTTTTGGGTGTTGTAAATAGATTTTATATAACTAACTGCTTGCCCTACAGTTGGTTTTTTATTATGATTTATTATTAATTATTGTTGTACATTGTGGATTTCTTTTAGTTTTTTTTTGTAAGCATGTTTATAAGCTTGATTATATTTCGACATTGACTCCAACTACTATTTCTTGGTATCTCTCTGGAATTGAAATTTTTAATGAAACTAATTTTACTGCTTGGAAAGTGTAAGTGAAAATTGTTCTCGGCACTATGGTTTTGGACTATGCATTACGAGTGGATCATCCTGCTCCACTTACAAGTACTAGCTCAATTGAGCAAAAGGTTATTTATGAAAAGTGGGAGCGATTCAACTGCATATCCCTTATGATTATGAAAAACTCTATCACAACAGTCATTCGAGGAGTCATTCCTGACTTTGAGAATGTTAAAGAGTACTTAACTTTAGTCGAGTAACAATTCAAGGGTTCTTCTAAAACACATGCAAGTACCCTTATTTTGAAAATGCTCACTAGCAGGTATGATGGGGTTAGTGGAGTGCGCGAGCATATTATGATGATGAACGACATGACCTTTAAATTAAAGTGTATGGACATGACATTTTTTGAGAGTTTTCTTATTCACTTCATTATGACTTCTCTTTCTGCACAGTTTGATTCATTTAAGATCACGTATAACACGCAGAAAGAAAAGTGGAAGATGAGCAAGTTAATCTCTATGTGCGTCCAAGATGAAGAAAAGCTTAAGGTTGAAAACCTAATGTTGCTCATTTGACTATCACTGGGTCCTATAAGAAGAATGTTTATAAAAATGGCAAAGGTTTTAAGAATAATAAACCAATTTCTACCAAAATAAATAAGGCAAATTATTCAAGTAACAACTCTTAAACATGTCCTAAATGTCACTTCTGTAAAAAGCAAGGACATATTTAGAAAGAATGTCCTAAATTAAGAGAATGGCTTGAAAAGAAAGGTAAATCGTCCATCAATTATATAACTTATGAATCCTTTCTAATTGATGTTCCTTCTAATACATGGTGGCTTGACACTGGTGCTATGGTTCACATTACTAATTCATTGCATGGATTCCTTTCAAAGAAGACTCTCTAAAAAAGGGGAAAGAACCATTAAAGTTGGCAATGAATAGTTTATACAAGTTGAAACTGTAGGAACTCTTCCTTTAGTTTTAGAAAGTGGTTTTCACCTTGTATTTAAATGATACTCTTTATGTTCCCAGTATGACACGAAATTTAATTTCTGTATCTAAACTTGACGTTGATGGTTTTCGTTTAAGTTTGGGAATAAAAAAATAATTATTTATCATTACTCTCATGTTATTGGTTCTGGCTCTTTAGAGGGAAACCTCTATAAGATAAATTTGGATAATGTCTTTGCTAAATCCTTATTAATAATGAATGTGATAGAAAATACCTCTAAAAGTGAAAATAAGAGAAAACTAAATAATGAGAATTCTTCAAAATTGTGGCATCAACGCTTAGGCCATATTTCAAAAGATAGAATGCAGCGTCTTATAAAAGATGGAATTCTTCATGCACTAGATTTTTCTGATCTTGACCATTGTATTGAATGTATAAAAGGAAAATTTGTGAAAGGTAATAAAAAATGAGCAACTAGAAGTAGTGCACTTCTTGAGGTGATTCACACTGACATATGTGGACCATTTTCTCCAAAAATTGGTGGACATAAATCTTTCATTACGTTCATTGATGACTATTCTCGTTATACTTATGTGTACCTGATTAATGAAAAAAAATCTGAATCACTAAATATGTTTAAAGTTTTTAAGGCTGAAGTTGAAAATCAACTTGACTGAAAAAAAAAATTAAAGTAGTGAGATCAGTTAGACGCGGAGAGTATTATGGTAAACACTCCGATACAGGTCATAGTCCTGGCCCATTTGCCTTATTTTGTCAAGAAAATGGAATCGTCACTTAGTATACAATGTCTGGTACACCGCAGCAAAATGGTGTAGCTGAGAGGCAAAATCGTACCCTTATGGATATGGTACGTAGTATGTTATGCAATTCTAGCTTACTTGTGTTTTGTGGACTGAGGCATTAAAGACAGTTGTTTATATTTTAAACCAGGTTTCTAGCAAATCTGTCCCTAACACTCCTTATGAAATTTGGACAGGTAAGAAACCTAGTTTAAAATACTTACGGGTGTGGGACTGTCCAACTGAGGCTAAGATTTTAATCCACAAATAAAGAAATTAACTTGATTCTAAAACCATTAGTTGTCATTTTATTGTATATCCTGAGAGATTTAAAGGTTTTCAATTTTACTGTCCCTCGCATACCACTAGAATTGTTGAGACTAGGCATGCAGAATTTTTAGAGAATGGTGATTTAAGTGGGAGTGGTGAGCCTAAAAAATTGATCTTGAATAAAACAAGTTTTATGTTTCTAATCCTGAGTCACCACCTAATGTTGAATCTCACATTATTGAAAATCATATTCCTGAAATTGTGCAGCCTTTACGTAGGTCTGAAAGACCTCAAAAGCATATTAATTTTGATGATTTTATAACCCATCTTAATGAGATTGACTATGATTCAAGTAAAATTAATGATCCTATCTCCTATAAAGAGGCCATTACGAGTGCTCAATCAACTCAATGGCTTGAAACCATGAATGATGAGTTGAAATCAATGGAGCTTAATAACGTTTGGGATCTTAATGAATTACCAAAAGGTTGTAAATCTGTTGGTTGTAAGTTGGTCTATAAGACCAAATTAGATCCTAAAGGGAACGTTGAAAGGTATAAAGCTCGATTGGTTGCTAAGGGTTTCACTCAAAAAAAGGAAGGTGCAGATTATAATGAAACTTTCTCTCCAGTATCCAGGAAAGATTCATTTAGAATAGTCATGGCTTTAGTAGCTCATTATGATTTAGAGTTACATCAGATAGATGTTAAAACTGCATTCCTTAATGGTAACTTGCATGAGAATGTCTATATGACACAACCAGAAGGTTTTTGGTTAAACGCAAGAAACATATGGTATGTAGACTTAAGAAGTCCATATATGGGTTAAAACAGGCTTCTCGACAATGATATCTTAAGTTTCATGAGGTGATGAGTAATTTTGATTTTAAGAAAAATATAGTGGATCAATATATATACTTGAAGGTCAGTGGGAGTAAATTTGTTATTCTTGTTTTTTATGTTGATGATATATTACTTGCAAGTAATAACTTAGACATGTTGCATGAGACCAAACGTTTCCTTTCTGGAAATTTTGAGATAAAGGATCTCGGTGAAACCTCTTATGTTATAGGTATTAAAATTCATCGAGACAGGTCTAGCGAGATATTAGGATTGTCCCAAAGATCTTATATTAACAAAGTTTTTAACAAATACAACATGCAAAATTGCTCCCATACTGTCGCCCCTGTTGTTAAGGGTGACAAATTTAGCTCATATCAATGTCCTAAGAACCACCTTGAACGTGATTAAATGAATCTTATTCCCTATACTTTTGTGGTTGGGAGTCTTATGTATGCTACTTATAGTGTACTAAGGATATTATGCTTACATTTAGAAAAAAAAACAGATAACCTTTAAGTTGTTGGTTATTCTGATTCTGATTTTGTTAAGTGTAAAGACGAAAAGAAATCTACACCATTGTACATCTTTATGTTTTCAAGAGGCCCTATTTCATGGAGAACTCATAAGCAGGAGTTAACTATCACTTCCACAATGATGGCAGAATATGCAGCTTGTTATCATGCTCCTTGTCACGCCATATTATAAAGGAATCTTATTTAAGGACTTTAGGTTGTAGATTCCATTTCAAGGCCATTGAAAGTATTTTGTGATAATAATTATGCTGTTAGTTTTTTCCAACAGCACCATTTTGAGTGGTGTTGAACTATACCTCGACACTAAGTACTTATTTGTCAGGGAAAGAGTTGAAGATCAAAACGTTGTCATTAAGTATATTAGTACGCATGATATGTTAGCGGATCCACTTACGAAAGACTTATCACCCAAGCTCTTTTAGAGCATGTTTCCGGCATGGGTTTAACTGGTAGTATTAATTAGTAAGTTATTATGATGTAAAACAACAATTTTGAGCTCATTGTTTTGAACTTCACATTATGTTTATGGTTTGCTATTCTCTTTATTGTGCACACTTGAGAACTTATGAGCAAACGGTACAGTAATGTTGTGGACCATATGAATGAGTTTAATCTATTACCACTTATGTAAACTCTATTCATACCAGTTATGCTTAATGTTAATTTTTGTTCTAATAAAAGTACTAATTGTGTAACTAATGGGGATCTTATGTTAATAGTGACACAAAGATTGTATTAATTCGCATTGGTATTTTTATTTGAACGAGATGTAGATATTAAATTAATACTTGGCCAAATTAATGATTGTAAGCGTTATATTTTGTATATAAATAGTATTTCGGCCAAGTGGGAGAATATTAGAATATTTTATTCCTTATGTGGCCTCTACTATTTATGTAATTATTGGGCTTACATATTGTATTAATTTAATCACTTTATTTATGGGTTTGGTAATTAATTATGTGGCCCATAAATAATATACTAATAATATTTGGCATAATGGCCCTAGGGTTTCATAATCTTGATGGACGATTTTGACCCTTAGCTATTCTATAAATAAAACAGTTAGGGTTTGGTCCCAATTGTCGTCTCAAGAATTTTATTTACGCACCTATACATCCATCCTAAGATTGAGAGAGGCAATTGAAGACCTTCACCCTTAAGCGCAGTGGAAGCGTGATACATACAAGATGTCTTCTCTCAATTCATGTAAGTACTTAATATTATGATTATTGATTTTAATTTTATTCTATGCAATAACACGTTCCTGTATAATTTATACAATAGCCCACACTGGAGGAAAGAAACCATACGCCCTTTATACTACATAAGACCGGAGTAGGTATCAGCTAATGTTTCAATTTTAGTGCAAAAAATAAACTCACAGCTGACAGATGAGTTGTAGTCGCCTATGACCCTAATCTTGATGGCAAGTCCGTCGATTATGAGTTCCGTCGATTATGGGTGAAATATTGCACTTTTTATCATAAGAGTCGACGGACAATCCGTCGAGATTAATAGTTGTCCATCGAGATTGTAGTGTAAAATTGGCGCACATTTTGGCGCTTGAAAGAAAAATGAGGGGCGAAGGACTAATAGCATTGTCGACTGCACTGCCGTCGAAATTAAGGTCATTCTCGACGAGGTTGTTCTCGATAGATAACCTGTCGGGAATGACTAATGACTTTTAATTAAAATCCCTAGCTGGATACAACAGTTTCACTTTTCCTTTCCCCCATCTTTTTGTCGTGATTTCTCTTCCTCTTTTCCATCACGCCGATCTCGTCTCCTCTCTCTCCAACCGACAACACCTTCTCCTCTCTCTCCGACTGATAACACCTTCTCCTTTCTTTTCTCCGACGTAGTTTCTCTCATCTGACAGACTGTCCGTCGTCTATGAGTATGTCGAGATTGATCTTATTGTTGATGGAAGTCGACGGCGCATCATAGTCAACGACCAGAGGGCGACGACAGGGGCGACAGACTCATCCGTCGAGAATGATCTCATTGTCGATAGACAATTAGTTATTCTCGACGAAAGAGTCTGTCGCCTATGACCCAGTTTCTTGTAGTGTTGTATGTTTTATTTCACATTATGAATGAGTTATAAAGTAAAATAAAAGAAAACTTAAGTTTCGCATTTAAATTACTAAGTTTCCTTATATTAGTTTTATTATGCTTAAAATCTAGAGGGTATAATAGAGACTATAAAAGATGATTTTATGTTATTTAGTTTTTCGTACAAATTCGAAGTGGTTAAATTTTTCGTCAATTTCTTAACTTTTTCGTTCATTAAAAAACTCAATAACAAAGGAATTAGACAAGAAACTGTTGGAAACATGACATCGAATAAATTTAAAAGTGTAGATAAATTAATAAGTATGATAAAGACTCAACCTAATAAGTTAACCTTTTAGGTAACAAGGTGGTCCAACATGCTTATTGAGCCAATTTACACAGGTATGCGTCGCATTGGTGATGGATTGTTCAATTCCACTACAGAAACTTATGTCTTTTGTCCTTTTCTTTTCTTTTGCATCCATTTTAAAACTCAATAACAAGAGTGTAGAGTGTCAATAATCTTGTGCACCAAATTGATGGTCCCGCGTAATCTTATACATCATCCACCAAGTCCACAAATTGGAAACGTAGCATCCTTGCAAAAAGTGAAACTAGAAAATGTTGGAAATATTGCTGGTGGTTGGATTTCAAAGTCAAGTTGCTTGTGAACATCACTTGCTTTTCTGAAAAACCTCAAGTTCCACATTGATAAGAAAATGCAAAACATTTTCCTTCTTTATTACTACAAACAATTGCATTGGTAGAATCATGGGCGAGTCACTAGGGTGGGCTTGGGCTTCATATCATAATTTAGAAGCACCTGACCAAAAAACCTTAATATCCACAGTATAATACACCTTCAAGCAATTAAGTAATGTTCAACTTTTGCACCACTGCAACTTTCACGACTACCCCCTTTGCAACTCTGCAACTTTCTCACCACCGAGACCTCTAGAGCTTCTTTTGTACAACAGCCAAACAAGGCTTGAAAGCATATTTCAATAAGAAGAAATAATTAAATATAACTATGATCTTCCAGCCAAAAGAGATTAATAACAAGGCAAAAATGATTGCTGGAAATTTTCCTTCAGAACTTCTTAAAATAAGAATATGTAACTTGTAAAGTTCTACCTTCTTTAGCCAAGAAAGATCAGTGTATATATTGAATAGACCAACAGCAATATAATTTTGTTAGCATAAAATGCTCAAGACTTTTGTTGGAATATAACATGATTTTAGCAAAGAGATTTTATCCAACAGATGTGATATGATATCTTTACAAAACAGTTTTTCAAATATTTTGAATTTTAAAATAAAGTAATTTGAAAAAACTTCAAAAAAATCAGAACCTTAATTCTTGTCAAGATTTTTTTAATATATTTCCAGTAATTAAAATATGCCTTGAAATTAAACACTCTGACCTGGAAAAAACTTACACAAATCCCAAGACCAAAACACATTCTAACAGACTTTATTTCCAAGTGGGTCTTCATGAGATCAACTGAACTCCATTAACAGCAAAACCATATGAGATCAACTCAATCCATTTAGCTCAAAAACCTGTTCATCCACATTAGCTCCATACAACACATTGTCATCATTAAAATCCAAAAATACATAAATTAACAATACTTTCATATAATATAAGACTTGTATACAATTATATTTGATAATAAAGCACAACTATAGAATTTCTCAATTATTTTTCACTCTTATAAATACGATGTATATCTCATAAAAGAAGTACCAACTATATAATTCTCAAAACTCGATTAAAACGGGCTCTTATCTTTTGTATAAGAGCCGTAAATTATCCCACAAATGAAGAAAGATCCTGTAAACAACCCACAAGACAAGGATGAAACAAACTACAATACATAGATTCATAAGCAACACTGTCTTCAGCTTGATTCCTTCATCTTCGTCAGTCGTCTGTTCACACACTTGTACAAGGCATGTAGCTAGCTTGGTTGCCCGAGTTACGGTTCTTACGTACAGATATGTGTATGGGGTAATTCAGTTCTGATGGTAACTCAGCACAAATCCTATGAATAGAATTTACATTGAACACAACCGTAGTATGGATCACTAGATAATGGTTCTCTTTGTATATCAATCTTTGCTCCTACCGCCATTATTCATCTACAAAGGGTCAAGCTAGTGAAAAAAACGATTTGAGGTAAAATCAAAAATTCATATGCGAATTCTACTATTAATTTTTCTCTTTTTATTCTTGTTTGCTTCTTCCTTTTTTAAATTTGGATAATCTTCTACTAATGGGTAAATATTTTTCTTCATCAGTCCTTTTTTTTTTGCTATGAACCCTAGTTTTTCAATTGTTTTGTATTTTCACCATTAGCATAAAAATATAAATTAATAACAAAATTCAGATTATATACACGTGGTAATTTTCATGAAAGATGCTACATTGATGCATCTAGTCATGTGACCATTACTTGATGTATTTTTCAATATTTTTATAATTTTTTTGGTATAAAAAATTAATTTATGTATAATATATTTTTGGCATATTAATAATTATTTTATATTTGTTAGAGAATTATATGCCCTGTATTTGTATATTGTCTTACAAAAGTGTTTTTTATACTCGGGTATTTAGGTGTTTTTTTATACTCTATATTTTCTAAAGAAAAAGATTCGTTTGCTAGTTAGTTTGCTAAAGCAGAATCACTATATTTGCTTGTTAGTTTCACGGTCTCCATTTCTTTTGACTCTATTAAACGAAGAAAATGAGAGAAATAAAAACAGGAGATGAAAGAATCACTCAATTTTTAATTAAAAGATATATGCATGGGGTACGAATCAAATTTGATAGTTAGAATTTATTTGAATATCAAAATGACGACATGTTGTTTTGTCTTGGTTTTATTTGAATTGAATTTTGAGCAATAGTTAAAATAAATTAGAATTCAACTTTGATTAAATAAGGGTAAATTGGACATAAGAATTAAATCCTATAGTTAGTCTACTGCACAAAGGATTGGTTTAGTTAAAAATAAGACCCACTTGTGGAAATATCGATTCCCTTTAATATTTATGTAAGAAGTAACTTGTGAAATTATTTTTTTTATCTATAAATAAATATCAATTTCTATCCAAACCCTAAAAAATTGTAAAAACTTTTGTCCACTGGCTACTTTTCAATAAAGTGGGTTTCTTTTGCATAATGTGGTGGTGGCACTGATTTTTCTTTTTTCCCTTGGGAAGTTGATTCAATTTTATGCAAAGGATTTTGTAGTGTTACGAATGGGTAAGATCCCAATTTTTTTTAATGGGTGTAAACATGGAATTCATTTTTTGCAAGTAATTAAGTCTCAACTCTCAAGTACTCAATTTAACTTCTTAAAAGTTGACATTTTTTTAGTAGAGAGAAAATCTTTATATCACAATTCACATGAGAGTGGTTATCCCGGTTAATTGATCAATACTGTGTCGATACGTACGTCGGGAGGTGATCTCTCTCTGCATGTTAGTACTGTAATTGATCAATTGACCAACTTAACATGAAATTAACTTTATGGTAACTGGATCCCAATGTATATATACAACTCTTCAAAATATACAATTTACAAACTAAGGTGGTGTTTGATAAAACTGAACGTTAAGATCTAAACAGTTTAGACATCTGAATAATATAGAACATCTGTCCAGAATTGTGTCCGAATGAAAAAAACATTATTTGATAATTACTTTTTTCAAAATATTTGAATAATAGTATTTTACTATTTTAACCCTATATACTATTTAAGCAATTGATAGATATATCATTATTAGTTTAAAATCGGGTGAAGCGGTCTATATTATTTTGCAATATATGTTCAACTTATTTAGATTTGATGCTAAATATATTTGACTTTTTGATAACACAAAAATGATTTTATCCTCTGAAAATGGAAATAAATATAAATGGAAAACAGTTTGAATGAATATACAAGTCTTCATAGCTCAGCATCCACTTCTAACTCTTTCCTAAGAAATCTCCTAAAAAATAACAACCATTAATGCTATATCGGAGCTCTGATGCTTACCCATGCCAACCTATTATAATGCACCAACTTCATTAAGACTTGAAACATGTTACTAGGAGTAGGGTGTTAGTAGGAGTAGATTATTACGCTCAAATAACTGAATATAAGTTTAGCAACTTTAGAGTTTAGATAGATAGCATAAGACCACATAGCTGTAAGCTATACCAATTGCAGCATAATACTAATAGTACAAACTCAGTTTGTGCATTGATATACATATTCACACAAGTAAATTTGCAATGTACACAAGTTAATCCTTATTTCTAAGTAGTCATTGTTGTTTGTTGGATTCAAAAAAAGCTATTTCGTTAAGGTTGCAGAGCTGCTGCTATTCTTCCTGAATCCTCATATTCTCCTGATAATTTATGATAAAACCTATAAATATTAATTTCTTCGTAATATTTTCAGATCATTTTTGAATTTAACTTCAAAATAAACAATCTCTTAGGCTAACTGATGGAAACTGGCTTTAATAACGAATCCACTTTTAAAAGTGGTTAATAATTGGGTTACCATAGGAAATGTGAAGCAAATGGAAAGAGAAAAGGGCAGATAGATTATACATGACAAATATAAAGGAATTAAAAGATGGTTCATAGGGAAACAATCTATATTCTATACAAAGTTCATAAATGATTGAACCCCAAACTCTTTATGTTCCAATAACCATTATCAAATTAAAGATGTAAAAAGGTTAATATTTAAACATACTAATTTATAGATTCAAAGGAATGGAGTGGCTGAAAATCTCAAAGTTTCACATTCATTCTCAGGCTCCTCAGCCATACTTATAACAAATACAAAGATTTATTGTCATTTTTAATGTATTCAAAATTAACCCTTAATCATCTAGCCAATCCACAATCTTTCTGAAATTAACTAATCTTCATACTCATTCTCAATAAAAGAACAAGATTCATTCTCAGTAATGTACTAAAAACTGTAGCCTTAATCATCTATATAATGCAACAAACACCAATCCAATTGAAGCCCCAGCAACACACAAATACGAAACCCCACGCACCCTCACAAAAAACACATTTAAATTCTTAGCAATCTGAAGAGTCAAAGTCAAAATTTGCAACCTACCTTGCTCCTCCATCTTCCTAAAGAAATTCATCGGCTTCAAAGATCGCCTCAGCATGAATGTCAACGAAAATGGAAACCCAAATGCCAAGAAACTCAATATTGACACCTCCGGAATCGGTGAAGCCCGAGTAATATATGAAATCCAAGCTCCCAAACCAAGATTAACCAATCCCAGAACAGCTAAAACCTTGCTCAAACTATAAATTGTCTTCATCATTGTTTCGAGCACTTCTCGGGTTTCATTGGCAAGAGCAGAGACATCACGCTCCACAGTTGGGCCAGTGATTTCTTGGTGCTTGAATTCGGGGTTTTGACTAGGGTACTGATCTGGGTTTTGGGGTTTTTCACTATTAGATGATGAATCAGAGGTTGATAAGAATCTGGGATTTCCAAATGGAAACCAATTGAAGTTGGGGTTTTGCAGGGTTTTAGCGTTTACGATTCCCAAGTGAGATTGAGAAATGGGTTTTGGGGGTGAATCTGTGTATGATCTGATGAAAGAGTGATTGAAGGAGATAGGTTTTTGAGATTGTACAGATTGGAGCTTGAATGGGGTGAAATGGGAGGAATTGAGATTAGGGATTGAAGGGTTTTGTGGGTAAATGAGATTTGAAGATTGGGTATTCTGCAAAATCAAGTAAGAGGCTTGGGCTGAGAAGATATCAGTAGAGTGAGATGGTTTAAGAAGCTTGGAGGTCAGCCTGCGATATATTGTGGCGGCCATTTTTTCAAGATGCAGAACCGAACTCTGAATACCGAGAGAAGTAAATATGTACCTACAACTAAAAGTTTTGGTCTCAAGTCTCAACTTTGTCCTGATAGCAGCCAATATGATTTGATTTGTTTTTTTGTTTATGGTTAATGTTAGTACTCCCTCCGTCCCACATATATATATATATATATATATATATAGAGCAAGGATCTTAGGCTCATCCTTATTGAGTTCACCCTACTTTTTTTTAAACAACTAATAAAAAATGTATAATAATTTTTAGAATTGAAAGTTTTTTTAAAAAAAGTGTTTTGAGTGTGATTTGGGTACATATAACAAAACAGTGTTGTACAACATTTTTTTTAAAAAACTTTCAATTCCAAAAATTATTATACATTTTTTATTAGTTATGTTTTTTTATAAAAAATAAAATAAAATTGCAGGGTGAGCTCAATAAGGGTGAGCCTAAGAAATGGACTGTACAGTCCATTTCTTAGGCTCACCCTTATTGAGCTCACCCTGCAATTTTATTTTATTTTTTTTATAAAAAAAAATAACTAATAAAAAATGTATAATAATTTTTCGAATTGAAAGTTTTTTTAAAAAAAAATTTTGGGTGTGATTTGGGTACATATAACAAAACAGTGTTGTACAGTCTGTACAACACTGTTTTGTTATATGTACCCAAATCACACCCAAAACACTTTTTTTTAAAAAACTTTCAATTCTTAAAATTATTATACATTTTTTATTAGTTGTTTTAAAAAAAAGGTAGGGTGAGCTCGGGGTGAGCTCAATAAGGGTGAGCCTAAGATCCTTGCTATATATATATATATATATATATATATATATAGTTTTAAAATTGTGCACAAGAATTAAAAAAATAATTATATAATATTAAATATAATATTAATTATTTATAATATCTTTAAATTTTTATAATTATCATACTTATCTCATACCCTCTTTCATCTGTAATATTTTTTTATGATGGGTAATTTTGAAAAGATTATAGTCAATTCTTCTAAATTATATAAAATGATAAATAATTTGAGAAAAATAAAATCATCTAAAACGACATATATTATAGGACGGAGGGAGTATGTTAAATAGCGATTATAAATTTTAAATGATCATCAAATTTTACACATTTATTATATAGATATAAATGTTAAAATTTTAAAAAAGGGAGAACCTTTCACAATATTAGAGCATCTCCAATCGTAGTAGTAAAAAATATTCTTTAAATTGAAGTTTGTTGACCTACGTGGAAATTTGAAGAACATTATTTGTTACTTTCATATTTTTGCCTCATCAGTCTCTTCAATTTGATGAGTTGTACATCAAACCCATCAAACAAAATAAATATTTTTAGTCTTTTCATATAATTTTGATTCTTCTAAAACAAAATAAATGTTTTGAACACAGAAAATGAGGTTATAGATTTGAAGAGAGAATGAGATTGCAGATTTGATGATTAATATTGAACATGTTGTTGGAGATAATTTTTTTCTGATGTCTATTGAAACACAAATACACAATGTTGGGTAAGATAAAAAAAAGTACTTTGTTTTAATCCAAAACAAATTTCCTACTATAGTACAATGTTGTTCTAGTCAAGTTAGAGAAGTGATATTTCTACATTAGTTTTTGATATTTTTACGCGTATGATCCACATATTAGTTAATAAAAACTCGATACAAATCCGCGCGTTGCGGCAGGATTATTCAGTTTTTTAATAATAAATGTGTACGTACAATTAATAAATTAAATTATAATAAGAAGATGATAGATTGTTGTGCGATGATCAAATTTTACACACAAAAACAAATGAATATATATTACAAATGAATATAAGTATGTGACTATTATTTTTAGGCTAATAGCAAAGTAAGTGACCTCAACTTGTGGACAAATCATTTTTTTATACTCTTCCCTTTTTCTATTCAAGACATTATATAAGTGAACCGCATCAAGTTTTTGAAAGAAAAAAAACATTTGTTACAGTTACTTGTCAATACTTATTTTTAACGAATGACACATTAAACAGTGAGCATAAATCTTATTTTTAATTGTAAAAATAACTATAAGTAAACAAAAGTATAAGAATTGTTTTGGGACAGTAGAATATGGCATGTTGTACACCAATTACCAACTACATATTTTCCCGAGACAAATATGAAATTACACATTCAGCTAATCAAAAGTAATTGTGTACTTTGATTAGTAATCCGATTCTTTCATCTCATGGAAGTAAAGGCCAGAAGGTGCGCCATCAGGCAACAAAGCCACCATTGTAGGAGCTCTAGCACCTTCCTCTGGGGTCAAGTGTCTTGTCTGAAAAGGGACTTGTCTCCTAAGAAGCTTCAGAGTCTCCTCAAGCATACCAGCACAACAAAATCCATTTATAATGGTGTTATGAGTTACTAAATTAAGCTCAATCTCCCTTTTCTCCATGTCTGCAATAAGCTCAAATGCTACTGTGAAGTTGTTCACTTTGAAGAGACCATTCAATAGCTCATTAAAAGAAGTAGCGTTAGGTGAGCATCCATTATTTTCCATCTGATCAAACAATTTCATTTCCCAATATATTCTTCCTTCAGCGCACAAACCTTTAATAAATGTGTTCAACATAACTGTATTTGGTGAAAAGTTTTCCATCAATATATTTTCGAGAAGGCAATGAGCTTGGTCAAAGATGAAATTCCTACAAAGAACATCCAACATGGAGGTGTATGCCACAACATTAGGATGGCAACCATGGGTTATCATCTCATTCCACATCTCAGATGAACCCACCAAGTCCCCAGATTTTGCAAACCCAGCAATGAGCACAACAATAGGTTGTTACATTCGGAGGCCAACCGTTTCTCTCCATTTGATTACAAACAGTTTCTGGACTAAATTCCTCAATTTTTTCTGTCAAATCATCAAAACAATTGTGATGAAAGCCTTGTGGCATCACCCCACCTAAGGATCTTAATTTGTTGTCAGGCTTCGAGGAATACTACAAAAGAACAGAAGAAAAAAAGTGATAATCTAACACAAAGGTTTAAAAATTCACAAAAGTTAAATATCTGCAAATTAGATATCTGCATGATATTAAGCACATCACTTTTGATGAATTTCGCCTGAACTCATATGGCTCAAAATTAGTGTAAAAAATTTAAGAGTCAACATCAAGGCCCCTTCCCATGTGAGGAGAATACTTATATTTGAATAGTAATTACTGTAACCATTATTGAGTAGTGTCTTCTTACGTAAGAATCAATAATTGGTGCAATATCGTGTGCTACTGTATTTTAACCACCGAGTATTTTAACAGTATTGACGGTAACAACTACGCCATTATTTTTAAACAACTTATATTTGTCGTTTTCTTCATCCAATTACTTTCCATTATGGGGCCCACACATGGCTGCGCCGTCGTACGAATATTCCCCGACAGTACGAATATTCCACGACCAAACGAATATTCCCCGACAACAATGAATATTTTATAACCACTTGCTTATTTTGAAATATTTGCGCATTTTACCCATAACTATTCACATTAATCAAATCAACCCTTACTATTCAAAATAATAATTAGAGGAAATTAAATTTCATTTATTAATTATTTGGGGTCTTACAGCTCAAAATTAGTGTAAAAAATTTAAGAGTCAACATCAAGGCCCATTCCCATGTGAGGAGAATGCCTATTTCAGTATGTTAGTGATAAATTGAAGAGCAATTCCAATATATGGGCATTCTTATGGGCATTCTTATTATAAATTAATGATTAGTTTTATATCATTCCTACGCCTGTATCATGGTTCCTCCTTTTCATGATCCCGAGTTGTATTGCATGTGTCAAGCTTCATATTATTGCTGACTAAACCTTGAGTGTCAAACCTGATCTGTAAATGATGGTCGTCTAGCCAGAGTAGTAGGTGTTTTTAATTTTGGTTTTGCAGGATGTCCGTATTCAGTGTTATATCTTGTAGGAACAGATGGCGGTATTCCTCCATGTCTAGGTACACATTTGTAGTAACAGTTCCTACTGGCAGTCCCCATTTGGTTCTAAACTGCTTGCTACCATAGATAAACTGCAAGGCCTTTCCATTTCGAATTGGAAAATCTCTGCAGAAAGGAAATTCTTCACATCAGCTGATTACTAACTAACAGCACATGCAAGGCAAAAAGATTACAAAACATTATGAAACACAAAAGACATATAAGTTCAAAAAATATAACAAAAGAATTAGAAAAATAAACTGATTTAAAAATAAAATAAAAAATAGAGCACAATTGAGAGTCTGGAGAAAATTCTAAGAAAAACTTGCCCATTAGCCAACTTTGAACCTCTTGAAAACTGAAGCCTTTTAGTAGTAAAAAAATACCAAGTCTTGACAAATGTTCCTAATTAATTACTTTAAGCTTGCTATATCAGTTATTACCAAAAATATACATTATTCTTATGCCAAACAAAAGCGAGTGATGGAAGGGAAAAAAATCAAAAATATTGTTTCAGAGTGAATGCGGACTTGGGATAGTTCTATGTGAAATTATATAACCATTGAAGGAGATATTTTCTAATGCCAAAACAAAGCAAAATGACTTTGTAAACAACAACATGAGAAAATCAAAAATTCAGAACTACCTGTTTCTAAAGGCAAAAGATGTCTTATAGATCTGCATTGTAGATTCCACCAAATCATCATTGAAAGGTACAAACTTGGGCTTACCCTGGTGTATCTACAATAGCCTTCGAACCAGGAGTAGCTACACACTGGGGAACTTTAGATGATGCTTCTAAGATAGTTCTCTGGTTACATACAGCTCATAAGTGTTACATAGAGCCCATAAGTGGAAGGATGCACTTTAAAGGATCAAATTCCAAGACAATGCTTGTAAGAACTAAATAACAAAGAGTTACATGAATGCATACCCCATAATGTCAGATTATCTGAGCTTGTATTCACCATGTTAGAGATCAAACAAATTGAATGGGAATAACTCTTCAAGGAAGCACACAAGCAAATTTAAACCTTTAAAACAACCAAAAAGCATATAGATAATAAAAGCAGTTATCACGTTACTAATTATGTATATTACTGAACCAATTTTATCCAAAAACGAAGACAGACACCACATAACAACATAAAACAACTCCAAAAGAAAAGCTACAGAAAAGCTGGCAGAAAGTTGGAAACCAAGGCAAGGGCTCTACAATGTTTTCAGCAACTCAGATATGATAAAGCGAATGAGTAAAATAATGACTCATACAACTGCATGCTTGTTAGACATCACTGAAACTATTGGTAGCTAACAATACAGAATCAATTCCTCAACTTAAACGCTTAAAATCTCACCTATATTTATAATAGAATATGAAAATGGAAGAACAGACACAGGCACCAAACTACCAGTCAAACAGCTGTCGGACAGGAGTGTTGTCGGTGGTTGCAAGAAATAGACAGCCAGTGTGTTTGCTACCTGCAGGTTCACTTGCATGTTTTCTTTGCCAAGCCCATTCACAAGTATATTTTTATGGTTGATGCTTCATGCAATGTCACTTATACGTGCTCAGGGCGACTGATTTCAGCATGATGCATCTAAAACTATCTAAAATGGAGGAATAATAACTTTAGTATTGTTAAAATTTGTAAGGCTAAGTTTTGTTATATGCTTTTCCAACTGAATTGTCTTATGTTACACCCTACCGTGATCTTATAGCTGTGTCTTTGGCTTTGAAATTAAGTGTCTGTCCTATTGATATTGGTGTTGAATTCCTTTTGGTTTTAAGCTGTACGAATTTACCGAAATAATACTATGGATTCAGATTTTGGTGCATCTTTTTTTTTTCTTGAACAATCAGTTATATAATCATTTTTTTAGCTTTTTTTCAGTAGAGTGGTCAGATATGACAAACAATATATTGAATACGCAAATATGCTTAATCACAAGATATTTATCAAACTAATACAATAGTTACATCATTTGAAATATTTTTCTAAGATCAAAAAATTGAAACTCTGACCTTAACATTATTAAACTAAATATATTAATCGTAGATCATGAATAAATATTAAACGAAATGAAAGGGGTTAATTATGAACTTTTTTAAAAATAATATAGTTAACAACATATATAAACAAAAAAATAAGAAAAAAATATAGTAATAAGTATTATTTAAATTTTGTGCTCAATAAGTACCGATGGAACGAAGTGCATTGGTTTGGAGTAGGGACGTGGGTGTATCAAATTCATGTATTGACTATTGACCATTGATTAATTAAAATGCATGCACGTCACTTTGACCTATATATCAATTAATTTCATCCATAATTATAGAGAAAGTCTACACTTGTTGATCATTAACGTGCCCTCCAACTTCTTATGGTAGGTAGCCCAACCCTCTAAAAATTCACACATAGGAGTATTATATATATATGAATGATATTCCCCCTCCCTCGTCCAGTCTACAAACTCGATCTAGGCCATTGCAATTAACATGGAGAATAATAATAATAATAATAATACCACTCACTCCTCTCGCAGACATCAGCCACATGCAGATTATACATATGATATTGTGATAATAATCGAATTAATAATATGAGAGATATGATGCAATAATTACTGTAGTAATAATTGAGTATAACTGAGTGACTTCTTACGTAAGTATCAATAACCAATACCGTGTGCTACTATGCAACCACGTGTATTACTGTACTTTTACTATCAGGTAGTTCAACAGTATTAACGGTAAAACTTTCGCCGTTATTTTCATAAAATATTTTTGTCGTTTTCTCAATCCTACAATAATTCCGTTGCGGGGTCCACCAATGATTGTGTCGTTGTACAAATATTCCCTGATAAAATGAATATTCCCGACCAATCGAATATAATATAACAACTTGCTTACTTTGCAAAATTTATAAATACTATCCACAACTATAACACTATCTCAAATCCACACTATAATATTCAAAAAAAAATATTTTAAGAAAATTAAATCTTTATTCATAAAATTTGGGGTCTCACATCGTAAGTAGGTTGTCTCTATGATTCTGAACATGACTTCCTCAGCAGACTACGACTCCGAGGAAGTGCTACTCAACACACTATGTATGATCCTTTTTCGTCTCTCCAGGCCGTCTACAAACTCCGAGATCTACTATCTTACAGACTACGATTCTGCCTCGATAGCTCTTGAGTTATCCTTGACTCTCCTGGCAGATTACGATTTCTGGTGCAGTGCTCGACGATCAGACAAGCCTATCTATTACATCATAAGATCAACCTAACATGCTTGATCTTTCTATATTTATAGTCCTTGTACATTATTTCTTTTTAAGGACTTTACGAAGCTGTTTTGCTTATGTAGGATCAACCTAACATATTTGATCAGTTCATTCTAAGTCCTTGTACATATGTTTCTATTATCTATCAAAGGACTTTGCAACTTTTCTTAATGCAAGCATACTTGCATATTCATTCATATATATATATCATAATCAAATCATATATAAATAGAAATATCATTCACATATTTATTCCTGACAGAATCAACCTAACATATTTGATCATTTCAGTATAAGTCCTTGTACATATATTCCTGTTGTTTATTCAAGGACTTTACAGCTTATTTCAATGTAGACATATTTGCATATTCATTCATTAAGATCATAATCAAATCTTATATAAACAAGAATATCATTCACATTCTTATTTCTAACAGACTGTTATATCAATTTAAATCAAATTCCTTAGCAAATCAAACTCCTTAAAACACTCCAATTCGAATTAGTTGCATAGCTAAACAGCTTATTATGATATACCAATATATCAACTGTTTAAACATATAATAAAAAGATACTTTCAAGCTATAAAAGAAAACCAACTTGCTGCAAAATTCTTTGGACTAAAAGGCGATTATCCAAATTGGACCAAACTAACTATATCATCATTATTCAATTAGCCCAAAATATATTCACTGCATGCTATATAATAACCAACATTTAACCATCACTTAACCAAACTAACTATATATTATTTTTCAACAAATCATTTCAAAATCAATTCATTCCATTTAATAACTCATATACTTATGCATATTATTTTTCAACAAACCATTACAAAGTCAATTCAGCCCATTTAATAACTCATCATATACTTATGCATATTATTATCATTAAAATTACAAAATATAAAAACTAACATTCTCCCCCTTTTTGATGATCGACAATATATTTTGTAATTAACATGTTCCCCCTAAGTATATGGCTCCCCCTAAATTTATGTAAATTAAAAAAATGGCTCCATCCAAATAACCATCATTTGAATATTCCAGCATAATATAATTATCCAATTCAAATATATACAAATATCTCTCCCCCTTTGTCATTATCAAAAAGTAAAATAAAACCATGCATATTAATCATTAAACACAAGTAAGTTGATTATAACATAATCATACAAAATATATATCTACTCCTTTGTCATCAATAAAAATAATTCATAAGAACAAACTTTTTGAAGCAAAGCCACCGGAATTCTAGAATTTTGTTATCTTTCCCCCTTTGACATCAAAAAATAAGCACAAAGATAAAGAATGACCATAGAGCAAGCTTATAACAAAAACACATATCAAGTAAACAAAATGATCATACATTTGTGATTTGTTACCTATATATCAACATTTTGTTAGCAGGAGGAAGCTTGATAGATGTGCTCTTTAATGTAGCAAACAAATCTCTCCAAAACCTCTTCTTGTGGACATCCTTATGTTGAGATTTCCGATGATCAGACTTGGAGGATGATTTCCCACAGTTCTAGATGATCTAAGAAGCCTAGCAGTAGACATTTGCTCTTCAGATTCAGCCTTTTGAATATCAAATTTTGCATTTGAATTTTCTTCTAAAACAGACGGATCCAGGTGTCTGCATATCTGAGTTTTCAATTAAAACAGATGGGCCAGACTGTCTGATTTCATTAGTCTGTTTTCTTGGTTCATCTGTTTTTCCTTTTGATACAAACAACTTAGGCTGTCTGAATTGAGCTGCTTGCTTTCCAAATTTCAGATTCTTTTTTTTTTCCTGCAAAGTCTCCATCCTAGATTCCGTCGAATAATTTATAGGTAACTTATTCTCTCAAAGTAAAGTACTATCCGTCTCCTTTTTGACATTGAGATATCTACAAAACAAGCAAATAATCTCTACCTTTTTAGTACCCAAATCTTCTTGGATTTTTTTGGGTTAGCAGCATATAAATTACATTTCTTTATTCAAATTTGTTTTATTCTAATTTTGTTACAATTAGAATCAAAATGACCTTTAAAACCATATTTTTACAAGTAACAAATGGTGAACAATAAAATGGTTTATACATTGATTTATTATTAATCATTCTAATATTATTATTAAATCTATTTACCACATTTTTAATAAAATTATACCCAAATAAATTCATCACATCAAGAGTTCCCAACTTAAATAGATATATTTCAATTTACGAGGATTCACATATCCTGAAAACGTTTCATAGAGAACCTTTGGGTGCATTTTATTGATAATTCATTTAAATTGCTCATCAATTATTTGGGATTAAACTTTGGTAGCTGTAATACCAATTGTTAAGTGAGATTTGGTGCATGCAGATCCACACTGAAAGGTCCAAATATACGTATCTTTATTCATTGAAATTTTTAGGTAAGAATATTTGGTCATAATCAACAATAATTAAGGTGGACATAAGAATCATTATTCAATAAATATTTGTAATAATTTATATAAAGATTTCTAATTCAAAAAAACTATTTTTTTTATTGAGTAAAACTTTTAAATTATTTAACATTAAGAATACTAATTCAATAAACATATCAACGGCTTCTAAGTTTGTAAGCTCTCTCAGTCATCCAGAATTAAGTATTCTATTTTATTATATTGAAAGTTTTTCCCCACATATATTCAAACACTGCTCATGCTTTTGCCTGAACTAAGGGTTTTATATATATATATATATATATATATATATATATATTTTATTATTATTACAAGTTTCAAATATATTTTAGTGAATTAAACAGTATAATTTTTTTAAAATATCCAAAATCAAGTACTATATGTATTGCTAAATTTTAGTGTAACGGACTGTCAACTTTGTTCTTCATAGGCTAACGTTAAGTTGCCTAGCGAGACGCACTAGATTAATTTTTATAAGCTTTTGATACATACCGAACCGAACTGGTTATACCGGTTTATTTAATAAAGACTTATTTACTGTATAAGCCTTTCTGCCTTTATCCCAAATCAAAATTCAAAGTCCCTCTCATCTCCAACTCCACTACTACTCGGACTCTCTCTCCTCTACTGAAGATACCTGAAGCAATTAGTAGAGATACCCAACCCTAATAATGACTTAAGTATTAAGGTCTATAAGGTTTATTTTCAACTATTGTATTTGAAATAATCCGAGTCAAATTTCAAGTTCGGAACAAATTTTGAGTCAAATTCTACATTCGAATAGTCATGAAATACATATTTTTCCTATATGAGCTTTCGAGAGTCGGCTCTGATATCATATGAAATAATCTGAGTCAAATCTCGAGTCTGAAACAAATCTCGGGTTAAATTATAAGTTCAAATCGAATCAAATCTATTCAAATAAGACTTTAAACTACTGACCCAATAGTATTTTATTGAATCATCTTAGCTCAACATAAACTCACTCATAAAATCACGACTGAAAGTATTATTATTAATAATTTAATTTTTTATATGAAATTGGGGTGTTACATTATTTATATAGACTTCTTTTCCTTTCCATTAAAATCATGTGGTCCTCGTGGAGCTTCATTGTGAATTAAAAAGTGTTTATATTATTGGTACTCAAAATGCATAATTATCCCCGTGGCAATAGTTCCTTGTTTTCTGAAATGAAATTGGGAACATACTGGTGCTATCAAATGTAGTGAAACAGTGGTAGCATAAGAAAGAATTTTCAGTGATTCATTAAAAGTTGTTCCCTCTAAAGTTGCAAAGTTCTCGATGTGTCATCAAATGAATCATTATATATATATATATATATATATGTATATGACATTATTTGAGTAAATTTATCATTGATCGTCCATAAAAAAATATAGACCTCCCATTTAAAAAAATAAATAAATATTATTCGACTATTTCTACTTTCTAATATGAATGATCTGAATCACTCTTTTATATATATATATATATATATATATATATATATATATATATATATATATATATATATATATATATAGTCCGGATCTTAAGTTCACCCCTTATCCAATTCACCCGAGTTCACCCCCTTTAGCGACGAACCCGATGACGGTTCGGTCATACAACCGTCGTCTATACTTTTAGCGACACTATATGTTGTCCGTCGCTAAAAGTATAGACGACGGTCGTATGACCGAATCGTCGTTGGATCCGTCGCTAAATGGGGGGTGAGCTCGGGTGAGTTGGAATAGGTGTAAATTTAAGATCCGGACCATAAATATATATATATATATATATATATATATATATTATCCGACTCTCTCCAACGCTGAAAAGAGCAAATTAAGAGCGAATCGCCTATAACGACGGTTTTCTTCGTCCCTATGTCATAAAAAAACCGGTTTTATATGCTATAGCGACGGAAAAAATCGTCGCTATAGCCGGTTCGTTCTTAGTTCACTCCTTCAAGTTCGTTGTAGAAGCGGACTATATATATATATATATATATATATATATATATATGAGTCCGGATCCAGTCCGGGATCCCGGACTCTATTAAAATCCGGACTTTTTTTTTTGCTTTTTTTTTAAACAACTAAAAAAAATTTATGAAATTAGAATTTTTACATAATACAGTGTTTTTGGCGTGATTTGGATGCTTATACTAAAATATTTTTATACAGTCTGGGCAGACTGTATGTGAAACCCCAGATTTTATGAATAAAAAATTATTTTTCTCGAAATAATTTTTTTATATTATGGTGTGAATTTGAGATAATATTATAGTTGTGGGTAGTATTTATAAATTTTACAAAGTATGCAAGTTGTTATATTATATTCGATTGGTCAGGGAATATTCTTTGTGTCGAAAAATATTCGTACGACGGTACAATTATTGGTGGACCCCACAACGGAATTATTGTCTGATTGAGAAAACGACAAAAATATTTTATTGAAAATAACGGCGGAAGTTTTACCGTTGATACTGTTGAACTACTGGGTAGTAAAAGTACAGTAATACGCGTTGTTGCATAGTAGCACACGGTATTGATTATTGATATTTATGTGAGAAGTCGCTCAGTTTGATTCAATTATTGTCGATTAATAATATGAATTATTATAGCGATGATGGCGTTTTGTTTTATTCGTATTATTAACGTAATAAAACAGAAACATCTTTTTATATAAAACAGAATACTTTATTAAAATTATTCTATAAATAGAATATATTATAGTTTATTATGCATAGTGTTGCATAGTATTTTGCATAGTGTTGCATAGTGTTTGTATAGTAAAAATCTTTTTATATAAATAGAATATATTATATTTTATTTAAAAGATTTTTCTTTAAATATGGACCGTCAGATTAAAGTAAATCAATCTGGACCGTTCATGGATTAGTTACTATGCATTTCATTTTCCTATAAATAGAAGCTCATTCCTTCATTATTTTCTTACGAATTCACTGAACTCTAGAGAGAGAAAATATAGAGAGATAGAAGAAAAGCTTTTTGCTACTTAACTTTTCTTTTCCTATATCCAGTTTCTGTTACGGTAAGGGGTGTTATTCTTTCTTATTCATGAAGAGAACTGTTGTTATTCCATTTCTTATTATTCTGTTGGAATAACCTGTATACGCGGTCTACCCTATACTTGGTGACATTCTTCTATTATTCTGTCTTTATTATTCTGTCGGAATATCCTGTCTGTGCTATACGCCGGACCTGGTTCCATTTTTATTATTCCGTCTTTATTATTCTGTCGGAATATCCTGTCTGTGCTATACGCCGGACCTGGTTCCATCATTTATTATTTCGTATTTATTATTCTGTTGGAACATCCTGTCAGTGTGAATTTCACCTGACCTGGTTCCGTTATTAGTATTCTGTTGGAATAACCTGTCGATGCGAAGTACCACATGCATGGTGATTTCTTTTGTTATTCCATTATTTATTATACTCAGTTGGTTAAAGTTTTGACTTCTATACTCCATAAAATTAGTAGAATATCCTTGATATTTGCGCTTCATCCAGTATCTTTTCATGGAAATATTCTTCTGATCATTCTTGAATTTTACTCTACAAAGCAGTATCATGTTGACAATTTGGGCGTCAGTAGTTCTTGGACAAATTAATTCTTGAACTTGTTGTTAGGTTTGTAATATTCATGAACGCAATCAAATTGCACAAAATAAGCGGAAGCGTGTAAAATCAGAGTTTAAAAATTTTACAAACCATAAACCCGGATCACCCTTTATGCACAATTATTAATTAAACGAAAAGATAAAGAATAAAATCATACCCTCGAAGATCGAGCTTCCTCAGGTACAAGTTCACCTCCAAATCCTTTCGCGTTCAACTTGAATCCATCGGGTTTGGTTCCTTCCTTTGATCAACGTTAGCCACCCAAGTGTTTGGCCTCTATAGGTGATCCACCAAGAAAGAATAAAGAATTCAAGAAGATGGTTATTTGGCTCAAACCCTAGTTTTCTATCTCTATAGAAAAAGGGGCGTACTCTCCAACAATTGGAATACGTATATTAGATATCTGATATAAAACTCCTCTTATAAAGATATCAAGTAACCCTATTAAAATAAGGTATTATTTATTTAATTAAACTCTTTTAATTAAATGGGCTCCCTAATCTTATTAGGGATAATTAATTAAACTCCTTTAACTAATTTTCCCTCCTAATCCTATTAGGAATAAATGAGAGTACTTATATTAAATTAATTCCTAAACTCTTTTAGAAATTAAAATAATAATAATTGTAATAATATTAATAAGACTCCTCTTATTAATTTATATTTAATATTTCTAAAATATTAAATAATAAATATTAAGCTATTTAATTTATTCTATCACCATAGATTAAATTAAATATACTTAACATATTATTACGATTATGCCATTAACTTCTTAAATAATTATTCTTCCTTTTATGGTGTGACCCTTTAGGTTCTCCATATTAAACCGGTTGTGAATAAATCAATTAGAATAATTCTAATCTTATTTAAATAAATAAATTAAATTATTAATTTATTTAAATAAATAATATTTATTCTACAATAGGGATAAGCCTCCCTAGCGATCAACGACTTTCCAGATAATATAGATTTCAACATTAATCATAAAAGAACCTTTGAGTAAATAGTTACCGTACAATTCAATCCTTCCACCATACAATGTCCCAATTAAATATAAGACATGGAATTTCTGTCAAGTCTTATTTTATTTAATTATATGTATTTCGACTCTTAAATGCACAACTCCAAATAATGCAAATTAGAAACTCCTTTCTAATTTCATTCTGCCTTGGCCAAGGACTACTGGGTTGTCATTTATCGAATCACATAGGACATTTCTCTTCTTTTACTAGAAGTGGTAGATTCTTTATTGATCATACATTATCTCCATGTACAACTTATTATACCCAAGCATACCCTTTGATATACCCTAAGGGTCTTAAGGAATAAGTCAAAGTATAACTCATCATACACAAGATACTATGATGATCTCAAGTCCAAGGATCACTTGTACTACTATCACTACAGGAATTCCTATTGACATGCAAGTAAAACTCCATTAGGTATTCCTTAGCGAGTCACGTTCAGTGAACTTATTCTCTAATAAGCACCTACATACTTGCTTTAGTGTCTCCACACAAATGATCATGAGATCAATCATCCTCATCCAATGAGCAAGCAACGTATGTACCAATCTATCCGGATTCACTAATCCCCAATTTAGTAATCCAACGATTGGGAACTATTTTAGTTTTAAGCTTTCTAAGAATTTAGATCTCATTAGAATGATCATCATCATTATTCTAAAATCATTGCTTAAAACTATGGGTTTATCACATATTATAAAACAGCATCATGTAGATAATTAAAAGCCTTTAATAAATTAATACTTTTTATTAATAAATGAATAAGATTGTTACAAAGTATATGCTTTATCATCAAACATGATTGGCTTGTGTGCATATTACTTTCAATCTCCCACTTGCACTAAAGCCAATCGTCATGGTATCTCATACTCTTCTTCTCTAAGTGACGATTATCCTGCTGTTGGATAAGCTTTAGTTAATGGATATGTAATGTTGTTTTTGAGAGTCCACTATCTCTATAGTGATTTCCCATCTTTCAATGATTCCTATAATCAAATGAAAGTGCCACAACACATGTTTGGATCCAAGATGAGACTTAGGAAAAATTCCTAGTTCTGTAATGAACTTTTAATCCAAACAATCAACTTGCAGCTTCATTTATAGCTATATACTTTGTCTTTATCACTAAACCAGCAACTCTTTGCTGTTTGGAACCTTTCCAATTCACTGCACCACCGTTCAAGGTAACGATTTACCTTAAAGTGGATTTTCTGTTGTCTTGGTCTGTCTGAAAAACTTGAGTCTGTTAAGCCCTCTAGTTTTAATTCAGACTCACCATAAATCTGATCACATCCTTAGTGCCGGTTAAGTACTTTAAGATGTTTTTCACTGTCTCACAGTGAACTTCTCCATGATATGACTGATCAACATCAGGTCTCGTATATTTCATTGCATACATGATTGTCACTCATGTGATCTCTCTTTTTAGGAGTCTGTGGGGACTATTAAGAGAGATACACTCCATGGCTCATCAACATGAGACATCTCTTGGAGTTTGCCATGCTAAACGACTTTAGCATCAAATGAATATACGTTCTTTGGGTTAAGCCGAGTATCCTTTTAAATCTATCTATATAGATTTGCATCCCCAATTAAGATACTCTTCCCAAATCATTCATGGAGGAATGTTTAGACAACTTTATCTTTACTGATTGTAGCATTGGTATGTTATTCCTCATCCCTAGTATATCAACATATAATACTAGAAATTTCACGACGCTCCCACTGACCCTTTTGTACACACTAGGTTCATTCTTGTTTTTGATAAAATCAAACTCTTTTGATTATCATATCAAAATGAATGTTCCATTTTGAGAAGATTGCTTCAATCCATTTCTCTGAGTGTCTACAACTCTTACCTCATCGTATGTAACTGGATCATCATCTTCTATGATACGTACCTCATCATCATCATCCATGATGAATCCATACCTCCTAGGTATCTTCGGTACTATTCCAGATTTACGATTCGGTTGTGGTACAATAGGTCTATCTATAGGTTCCTCTTATTTGACTTGTAGTTTTTGTGGTTCTTAAACTTTTCAAGATGTATTATCCTCCCACTAGCCCTTTCAATGATAAACACCTTTATCTTAGAAGGCAGCATGTTTTGCAACAAACACCTTTTGCTAAGTAGGATTATAGAAAATATGCCCTAAACTTACTTTAGGATGTCCCACAAATCTGTACTTGTCAAATTTTGTCCCAAGCTTATCCTTTGAAACCTTTTCACATAAGTTGGACAACCCCTTATCTTAACATACTTAAGATTAGGAATCCTCCCTGTCCATAACTTTTATGGAGTCTTGGGGCCGGATTTTGAGGTTTCCTTTTCATAGATATGCAGCCATTTCTAGGACATTACCCTAGAAGGATACTGGAATATCGATAAAATCATTATGGACCGCACCATGTCCAACAAGGTACGATTTTTTCATTCAGATACATCAATCAATTATTGTGTATCAGGATGTGTCCATTATGAGAAAACCATTTGAGATGATCTAAAAACTTATTGCACAAGTATTTATTCCTTGATCTAATCAAAGAATCTTAATACTTTGTCAATTTGTTTCATTTCTGAATTCTTTGAACCTTTCAAATAATATACACTTGTATTTCAACAAATACATACATTCAACTCTTTGAATGATCATCTCCTTTTCTTATACTAGTTTGTTCAATTTTGCAAAATTATTTTCACGTAAGTCAAGTATACAAAATCTATAAAGTAATATTTCAGTTCTATATAAAACATTATTATTATAAATAGAACAACAATTGTTCCTAATTATAATACCAAAGATTTTATTGTCCAACAATAAAATGGAAATAATGTTTCTAACACGAACTGAGATACAATAACAACTTATTGACTTAATAGATTTGTCCGTAGGGATTGCTAAACTATAAGTTCCTATGGCTAATGTAGCAACCATTGCTTCATTTACCAGATATAGGATTACTTATCCTTTGTTTAGCTTTCTACTTCTGCTTGGTCCTTCATAAATCTATATTTATGATAAACAAAGCCGGTATCCAATACCCAAGTAGAACCTTGACTTAAAGAAAATTTATTTCAAATCATGAACAAAATAGTATTTGCAACCGAAACTTCACTGAGCTTCTTCTGGTTAGCCTCTGCAAGATGCTTCTCACAGTTTCTTTCCAGTGTCCAGGCTTATTGCAGTGGAAGCAAACACCTTTGCTATCCGTATCAGTTTTGTTCTTATTATCCTTTGTTTTTGCCCTTTCTATTTACCTTCTTAGAATCGTTCTTCTTTTCAGAAGATCCTTTGGCCCCTACCAGTAAGACTTGGTCTTTCTTGGTTGGAAAATGACTCTCAACATTTTCAACATGTTAAGCAAATCAGCGAGGCTGATATCTAGCTCGTTCATATGAAAAATTCACAACAATTGTGAAATGAGTCCGGAAGTGAGTGCAAGATCAAATCTTGGCTCAACTCTCCATCCATGACAAAATCCGTTGTCCTAATTGATCAATCAAATTGATTATATTAAGGACTTTTATCTGTACCGTAGTGTCATCGGTCATTCTAGATCGGAAGAGCTCCTTAGATATCTGATATCTATCAGTCCTACTTTCCTCACCATCAACTACTTGATGTGCAGGAATATAATAGGAGCATACATAGTTTCATGCTGACGCTGAAGCTCGTTACTCATGGATGCGAGCATGATGCATTGAGCCAACTATGCATCATCTAGCCACTTTCTAAAAGTAGCAATCTCTTCCTCAGAGGCATTATTTGCAACTATTGCAGGGATAGGCGTATTTAGGACATAAGATAGCTTTTCAGCCGTGAGAACTATTCTCAATTACCTTAACCAATCCGTTTAATTCGGTCCGGTTAATTTAGCATCTAATATGCTACGCAGTGATAGTAATTTTAGACATTGTAAAATTCTATAAATGAATTTGTAATTAACAACATTTTAACATACATTCTTTTATTAATTACCAAAATAAATTAGGTCTTGTTTTAAATTGGTATCTCCCACTATTTTCTTCAAACTATATTACCCTCACTTATATAGTTCGGCAAAATCCAGTTAAAGATATGCTAGTGAGAATAAGGATCCCATTTCAAATGTATATAGCCTTGTGTGTGCACAACAAACTATATATAAATAAATAGGTAGACAACTCTTGTCAATTACATCAACTATGTAACTCCTTGTATTTTGCCTCTTAAATCGTAATGGTCAAGTGTGTGCACATCCGAACTAAAATAATTTAAGTTAAGTCAGACCCAGCATTTCCATATAAGTGAAGAGAAAACTACAGCCCTTGTGTGTGCACAACAAAACAGTAATGTTCAATTCCCTATAAACATCATATGTAATAAAAACAACATCTTAAATATTTAATACTCGCCTTGTGTGTGCACAACAAACTAATATTAAATATTCAATACTCTATTGTTTCTATCATGCTAGAAGGCGACGTTCGATATTCCAAATATCTTTGAACGTTACAACTTAATATAAAATATTTGAGGGGTTTGTTATTAATTTGTCTCATCTTGTTTAGCGCGCATGCACATATATATATAAAATACGCGTCATATTAATGAACATGCGAAGCATGTTTGCATAATATATAATATATATATAGTATAAGCATGCACATATAGAATACTATATTCTACCCGGATTGATTATGGACTTTTATTCTAGTTTGGTTCACTAGAGCCACCAAGTGAACCAAAAGGTCAAACCCTAGGGGTGCAAGAATTAATATTTAAATATAACTATTACATTTAAACTCGGGCTCCATTACAAACGGGTCTTCACGCGCTCCTTGTTCCTTGATCTCTAATTCTTCAAAATTAATTCTAACTATTCCTATTACAAAACTATTTAAAATAAATAGAAACCTTGATCAGCAGTCAAGGAGAAGTACATAGGAGGGAGATAGAATATACATTAAGAAAAATTAGAGTAGACGAGGTACGCAGACCCCATTTAATAAAACCCATACATTCATGCATCCAACTAAAATAAAATCCAATCGCATTGGTCAATAGTCCATAATCAATCCCATTTATTATCATACACATCACCATATGCATCAATGAATAATATTCATCTTATGAATAATAAACATTTAATATATATATTGATATCATTTAATGGGCAAATTTAGTTAGTATAAAATCTATTTTTGAATCAAAATAAACTCCTTTATTTTAATCCAAATTTAAATCAAAATAAAACTATTTTATTTTAATTTATCCAATTTTGAATAAAATAAACTATTTTATTTTAATCAAAATTTTAATCAAAATAAACTCCTTTATTTTAATTAATTATGGAATCCTATTCCATATATATAAAAAAAAATTATTAAAGAAAACACGGATTATCTTTCCTATTCACAAATAAACTCCTTTATTTTGAATAATATGAAATCTTATTTCATATCTAAATAAACTCCTTTATTTAAGGAAATTAGGATTCTCTTTCCTATTCACAAATAAACTCTTTTATTTTGAATAATATGAAATCTTATTTCATATCTAAATAAACTCTTTTATTTAAGGAAAGATGGATTCATTTTTTTATTCACAAATAAACTTCTTTATTTTGAATAATATGAAATCTTATTCCATATCTAAATAAACTCCTTTATTTAAGGAAACATTGAATCCAATTTCAACTCCAATTAGTTATCATGGAATCCAATTCCAACTCTAATTAGTTAGCATGAAATTTAATTTTAAAATTAAAATAAATTCTTTTATTTTAAGATTAAAATAAACCTTTTATTTTAAAATTAAAATAAACTTTTATTTTAATTATAAAATAATTAAAAATAATATATATATATATATATATATTACCGTATATATATATATTACCGTATATATATAATAACTATATATATATATATCATATATATATAGTTACGTATATATATATATATATATATATATATATATATATATCAAAAGTTATAACCTTATATATATATATAATATATATATTAGCTTGAGAATCCTGTGTTATCCCATTTCAAACTGATTCCTCCCTTAACAACCTTTTTCAAACTGATTCCTCACTTTTTCAAGCATTCACGTTACCCTTGAGTCACGGGTCACGCAAAAAAAAAAAAGAATCAAGATTACCGGAAGAAAAAAAAAATCACGGATCACGATTTTTTTTTTTTATTTTAAATAAATTTTATACAATAAAATTATGCCCAATTAAATTATTTTAAACACATATCAATATACATATCAAATCTGAACAATTAATAATTCGCATAAAGGTTTGGCTCTGATGCCACTGTTAGGTTTGTAATATTCATGAACGCAATCAAATTGCACAAAATAAGCGGAAGCGTGTAAAATCAGAGTTTAAAAATTTTACAAACCATAAACCCGGATCACCCTTTATGCACAATTATTAATTAAACGAAAAGATAAAGAATAAAATCATACCCTCGAAGATCGAGCTTCCTCAGGTACAAGTTCACCTCCAAATCCTTTCGCGTTCAACTTGAATCCATCGGGTTTGGTTCCTTCCTTTGATCAACGTTAGCCACCCAAGTGTTTGGCCTCTATAGGTGATCCACCAAGAAAGAATAAAGAATTCAAGAAGATGGTTATTTGGCTCAAACCCTAGTTTTCTATCTCTATAGAAAAAGGGGCGTACTCTCCAACAATTGGAATACGTATATTAGATATCTGATATAAAACTCCTCTTATAAAGATATCAAGTAACCCTATTAAAATAAGGTATTATTTATTTAATTAAACTCTTTTAATTAAATGGGCTCCCTAATCTTATTAGGGATAATTAATTAAACTCCTTTAACTAATTTTCCCTCCTAATCCTATTAGGAATAAATGAGAGTACTTATATTAAATTAATTCCTAAACTCTTTTAGAAATTAAAATAATAATAATTGTAATAATATTAATAAGACTCCTCTTATTAATTTATATTTAATATTTCTAAAATATTAAATAATAAATATTAAGCTATTTAATTTATTCTATCACCATAGATTAAATTAAATATACTTAACATATTATTACGATTATGCCATTAACTTCTTAAATAATTATTCTTCCTTTTATGGTGTGACCCTTTAGGTTCTCCATATTAAACCGGTTGTGAATAAATCAATTAGAATAATTCTAATCTTATTTAAATAAATAAATTAAATTATTAATTTATTTAAATAAATAATATTTATTCTACAATAGGGATAAGCCTCCCTAGCGATCAACGACTTTCCAGATAATATAGATTTCAACATTAATCATAAAAGAACCTTTGAGTAAATAGTTACCGTACAATTCAATCCTTCCACCATACAATGTCCCAATTAAATATAAGACATGGAATTTCTGTCAAGTCTTATTTTATTTAATTATATGTATTTCGACTCTTAAATGCACAACTCCAAATAATGCAAATTAGAAACTCCTTTCTAATTTCATTCTGCCTTGGCCAAGGACTACTGGGTTGTCATTTATCGAATCACATAGGACATTTCTCTTCTTTTACTAGAAGTGGTAGATTCTTTATTGATCATACATTATCTCCATGTACAACTTATTATACCCAAGCATACCCTTTGATATACCCTAAGGGTCTTAAGGAATAAGTCAAAGTATAACTCATCATACACAAGATACTATGATGATCTCAAGTCCAAGGATCACTTGTACTACTATCACTACAGGAATTCCTATTGACATGCAAGTAAAACTCCATTAGGTATTCCTTAGCGAGTCACGTTCAGTGAACTTATTCTCTAATAAGCACCTACATACTTGCTTTAGTGTCTCCACACAAATGATCATGAGATCAATCATCCTCATCCAATGAGCAAGCAACGTATGTACCAATCTATCCGGATTCACTAATCCCCAATTTAGTAATCCAACGATTGGGAACTATTTTAGTTTTAAGCTTTCTAAGAATTTAGATCTCATTAGAATGATCATCATCATTATTCTAAAATCATTGCTTAAAACTATGGGTTTATCACATATTATAAAACAGCATCATGTAGATAATTAAAAGCCTTTAATAAATTAATACTTTTTATTAATAAATGAATAAGATTGTTACAAAGTATATGCTTTATCATCAAACATGATTGGCTTGTGTGCATATTACTTTCACTTGTGTTATTGAATTCTTATATCATTGTCATCATCCTAATGTGTATGTTATGTTGAAAGTCATCTGTGGCCTGTAGTGCATAGATGGACTTGGTATGATTATGACCAGGGATTATTCGGTATAATCATGACCGTAATATTACAAATGATGTGGAAAAAGTCCTCATTGGCCCGTAGTGCATTGATGGACAGTTTTTGGTATGATTATGGCTATGGATTCTCTTTGGCCGTAGTGCAAAGATGAATTGTTTTATGGCATGATCAGGACCGTTGATGAAAACACGATTATCTTTGGCCCGTAGTGCATGGATAATTCGTGGTCGTGATACTAAAGAATATCCTTAGCCTGTAGTGCAGGGATGATTTAATGATGTGGATTATTTATTGAGCTGAGTTTCAGCGATAAAAGTGATGAAAACCTTTTTAAATCATAAAAGATAGTAGATTCTATTCTCTACTTGACTCTTTTAATGGATTGCTTGTTCCGCTGCAGTTAAACATGATGTCTATTGTATTTTATCAGTTTAATACTGTTGAAGGCTAAAGATAATTTATTCTGCATTATCTTAGTCATAATATTTCTTACTGGGCTAGTTGAGCTCACCCTTTCTTTCACTGTTCTCTTCAGGAAATGAGAACATAGCAGGGACTAGTCGGGGAATGGAGTGACGGTCCAGAGGATAGCATTAGTAGTCCTCACTATTCTGTGAAATAGTGTATTAATAATTATAATGAGGACTCTTTTTGAGTTTGTATAATCTCTAGTAGACAATAATTGTATTCAAACTCACAGTTATGTTTTGTCGTATTGTACACGACAGTTGTATTAGTAAGTTGTATTTGAATTATGTACCATGTATCTGACGACCCAAGATGGGTGATGTATACCTAATTTTGGGGGCGTCACAGTTGGTATCAGAGCTTAGGGATATGATCTCTGGCTAAGATGTGAGAATAGTACTAGGAGGGGAGAAACGGGGAATTCCTTCGCTAGCATGACCTACCTAAGTTTATGTGCTATTTAATTGGTCGGTCAAAGTATAGGGATAATATGTGATATGTTAATTAACCCTTATTTTGTGGCAGTGTTTGAAAATGGCATCCGAGAATGTTGAGATTATCAATGGAGCTCAGGAGACCGTTGAGTCCCCACAGATCAATAATCAGGACAATGTGCAACATGATGGCGATAATCCTCCTGTAAACAACAACACTGATCAATTGACGAACGACGGTACGTTTAGGAGCTTTTTAGAATTCATACAACATCAGGCGAAGGCGACTCCTGTTCATAATACAGGTAAAGACAATGGCAACCCACGGTTGGTCACCGCTAAGCAGTTCAAGGAGCTGGGACCACCGGAGTTTTTGGGAAAGCCAGAACCACTTAAGGCGGAGACGTGGTTAAAGCAGATCACCAAGATATTTGATGTCTTGGGATGCTCCGAGGAGCAAAAGGTTCCTTTTGCCACCTTTATGTTGCGTGAAGAAGCAGATCATTGGTGGGAATCTGTAAAACGTACCCAGACTGACGCACTCAAGATGTCTTGGGAAAAATTCCAAGAGCTGTTCAACGACAAGTACTTTCCCGAAAGTATTCGTCACATGAAGGAGGTAGAATTCATCAAGCTGGAGCAAAACAATATGACCGTGTCGCAGTACGAGGCTAAGTTTGCGGAGTTATCCCGGTTTGCATCCCATTTGGTCGATAATGAGGAGTGAATGACGCGAATGTTTTTGCGAGGTTTGAAACCCGATATACGTCAATACCTCATTTCTCATAAACTTTGTTTATATTCAGATATTGTGAATAGGGCTTAGTTAATGGAACGCGATAATGAGTCATCACAACGAAAAGGTAATGACCAGCAACACGATAATAATCATACCGGTGGCAATGGCCATCGGAGCAATGATAACTATCGCGGGGGAAATTATCATGCCAAGAATGGTAACCATTTCGGTGGTAATCATGGCCAAGATAATAATAAGAATGGACATTTTAAGAAGAGAAAGTTCAACAATGACGTGAAGACGTCGGCACCAGCACCAGTTTTAAATGAAGAAGAACGACCACCGGTCGTATGTTTCAAATGCGGACAGGAGGGACACATCCGTCCAAACTGTACGCAGCAGTCCAAAGCATGTTTTAATTGCGGAAGAGAAGGTCACCTAGCTCGATTTTGTCGTATGGTGAAGTCAAGTCCAACTGAGATAGTGATGCCAAAGGATGTCCCAGACAAGCCAAAGTCGGTAGGTTAAGAGAGAGCGTTTTTTTTCTCGTGACGAGGAACCTGAATAAAATTATCACGGGTAAGTTAATCATAAGCTTTTACGAAGTCTATACCGTGTTAGATACCGATTCTACTCACTCTTTTATTTCACCTAGTTGTGTTCAATGTTTGTACTTAACTCCGGAGAAGTTAAACTTTGATTTATCTATTGAAACTCCATTGGGAGAAACCTTCGTTACCTCCACTGTTTATAGATCTTATTTGATTCAAATCGACACTTTCACGTTACGTGTTGATCTTGTCTCTTTGAAAATACTTGCCTTTAATGCGATTTTAGGAAACGATTGGTTAACTACTCATCATGTTTTTCGTAAGGTTGTTAGCTTTCATATTCCTAACCAACCTATTATGCGAATTCAAGCAACCAAACCACTAAATTCAATCATTGTCATATCCAGCCATAAGTAAAGAGGCCCGATCCTTTTGTTGATGACTTCCTTGTGTGGAATGCACCGAAGCCAGACTTTCTGTAGGCGACGTCGTGAATGACGATAACAAGTTGATAGGTATCATTGTGAGGTGCTATCTAGGTTAAGGGATAGAAGTCACAGTTGGTATCAATGTGACGTACTATCCAAGTCTTAGATGTGAGTAACAGTTTTGAATGATATTTTTATCATTAATAAATCTCTTGACGTATTCCTGAAGACTTCTTAGCCTACCCCAGAGAGTGAAATCGAATTTTGTATTGACACTAGTACAAAACCCATTTCTTAAACCCTCAAAATAATTTTTTCAACTAAAACGAAAGTAACATGCACCAAAGACGTTGACTCAAGTTGTTGAAGATTACGATCGTACTATTCAATATCATCGTGGAAGAGCGAACGTGGTAGCTGACGTGTTGAGTAGAAGATCGTATGCGTTTACAAGTGCGATGTTGTTAACACAAAGACTCATTTCGTATAACTTGCAAATGATGAAGATAGAGTTAAAGACTCTATGGACCCACGTGAAGATAACGAATATACGAGTAAAATTGACTTTAATCGATAAAGTTAAAGACGCTCAAGCTACATACCCGAATCTGATGAATGTGAAGAAGAAGGTTCAAGAGGGTGTTATTTTAGAAGCAAGAGTTGCTGAAGAGAGGAAATCTCAACCCTCGATTTAATTGGCCCATTTGAAATCCTCGATTGAGTAGGAACTGTGGCTTATAGACTCGTTTTACCGCCAAATATATTGCGTGTTCATAACGTTTTTTTTCGTATCGATGTTACGTAAATATGTGGACGACCCGAACCACATTATTAATTTAGAACCGGACGAGATAGCGGATGATTTAACGTTTGAAGAGATACGTATTACAATCTTGGATAAGAAAAATCGTATTTAACACTCAAAGGTTATATCTCAAGAGTTAGAATTTGAAGTGAAGTCAATGTATCCTCACCTGTTCGGCATACCAGGTACGTACGTAAATTTCGAGGGCGAAATTCCATAAGGAGGGGAGATTGTGAAACCCCAGATTTTATGAATAAAGAATTATTTTTCTCGAAATAATTTTTTTATATTATGGTGTGAATTTGAGATAATATTATAGTTGTGGGTAGTATTTATAAATTTTGCAAAGTATGCAAGTTGTTATATTATATTCGATTGGTCAGGGAATATTTTTTGTGTCGAAAAATATTCGTACGACGGTACAATTATTGGTGGACCCCACAACGGAATTATTGTCGGATTGAGAAAACGACAAAAATATTTTATTGAAAATAACGGCGGAAGTTTTACCGTTGATACTGTTGAACTACTGGGTAGTAAAAGTACAGTAATACGCGTTGTTGCATAGTAGCACACGGTATTGATTATTGATATTTATGTGAGAAGTCGCTCAGTTTGATTCAATTATTGTCGATTAATAATATGAATTATTATAGCGATGATGACGTTTTGTTTTATTCGTATTATTAACGTAATAAAACAGAAACATCTTTTTATATAAAACAGAATACTTTATTAAAATTATTCTATAAATAGAATATATTATATTTTATTATGCATAGTGTTACATAGTGTTTTGCATAGTGTTGCATAGTGTTTGCATAATAAAAATCTTTTTATATAAATAGAATATATTATATTTTATTTAAAAGATTTTTCTTTAAATATGGACCGTCAGATTAAAGTAAATCAATCTGGACCGTTCATGGATTAGTTACTATGCATTTCATTTTCCTATAAATAGAAGCTCATTCCTTCATTATTTTCTTACGAATTCACTGAACTCTAGAGAGAGAAACTATAGAGAGATAGAAGAAAAGCTTTTTGCTACTTAACTTTTCTTTTCCTATATCCAGTTTCTGTTACGGTAAGGGGTGTTATTCTTTCTTATTCATGAAGAGAACTGTTGTTATTCCATTTTTTATTATTCTGTTGGAATAACCTGTATACGCGGTCTACCCTATACTTGGTGACATTCTTCTATTATTCTGTCTTTATTATTCTGTCGGAATATCCTGTCTGTGCTATACGCCGGACCTGGTTCCATTTTTATTATTCCGTCTTTATTATTCTGTCGGAATATCATGTCTGTGCTATACGCCGGACCTGGTTCCATCATTTATTATTTCGTATTTATTATTCTGTTGGAACATCCTGTCAGTGTGAATTTCACCTGACCTGGTTCCGTTATTAGTATTCTGTTGGAATAACCTGTCGATGCGAAGTACCGCATGCATGGTAATTTCTTTTGTTATTCCATTCTTTATTATACTCAGTTGGTTAAAGTTTTGACTTCTATACTCCATAAAATTAGTAGAATATCCTTGATATTTGCGCTTCATCCAGTATCTTTTCATGAAAATATTCTTCTGATCATTCTTGAATTTTACTCTACAAAGAAGTATCATGTTGACAATTTGGACGTCAGTAGTTCTTGGAATGTCTATTGTATTTTATCAGTTTAATACTGTTGAAGGCTAACGATAATTTATTCTGCATTATCTTAGTCATAATATTTCTTAATGGGCTAGTTGAGCTCACCCTTTCTTTCACTGTTCTCTTCAGGAAATGAGAACATGGCAGGGACTAGTCGGGGAATGGAGTGACGGTCCAGAGGATAGCATTAGTAGTCCTCACTATTCTGTGAAATAGTGTATTAATAATTGTAATGAGGACTCTTTTTGAGTTTGTATAATCTCTAGTAGACAATAATTGTATTCAAACTCACAGTTATGTTTTGTCGTATTGTACACGACAGTTGTATTTGAATTATGTACCATGTATCTGACGACCCAAGATGGGTGATGTATACCTAATTTTGGGGGCGTCACACTGTACATACATTGGTTGGTGTAGGTATTAAAAATACACCCAAAATACTGTATTATGGAAAAATTTTAGTTCTATAATTTTTTTTTATTTGTTCTACAAAAAAAAATAGGGTCCGGATTTTGATCAGGTCCGGATGTCCGGACCTGATCAGTTTTCTATATATATATATATATATATAACATGTTGTACCGACTGTGTATATTTTATATTTCAATCTAAGCCTTCCAATTAGTTGATAACGGTCCGAAAGTGGGTTGTTAAAATAGTGTCCATGGCAACCGGTTGTTGTGTATATTTTATGTTTCAATCTAAACATTCCAATAAGTTATATATATATATATATATATATATATATATATATATATATATATATATATATATATATATAGAAAGAGGATCAGGTCCGGACTCCCGGACGGGAGAAAATCCGGACCTGATTTTTTTTTTTTTTTTTTTTTTTTTTTTGGTAGAACAACTAAAAAAAAAAAAAAAAATTTATGGAACTGAAATTTTTCAATAATACAGTGTTTTGGGTGTGTTTTTAATACCTACCCCAACCAATGTATGTACAGTCTGCCTAGACTGTACAGACATATTTCGTTATAGGCATCCAAATCACACCCAAAACACTGTATAATGTAAAAATTCCAATTCCATAATTTTTTTTTTTTTTTAGTTGTTTCAAAAAAAAAAAAGCAAAAAAAAAAAAAAAAAAAAGTCCGGATTTTAAGAAAATCCGGGAGTCCGGACTGGATCCGGACTCTATATATATATATATATATATATATATATATATATATATATATATATATATATATATATATATATATATATATGGGATTCCATGCATGGCAACCGGTTGTCATGGACACTATTCTATACAACTCACTTTCGGATCGTTGATCAACTTATTGGAAGGCTTATATTGAAATATAAAATATACTCAGCCAGTACAATATGTTGTGCCTAAAAAACAAGTTGTATCGGCTTTTATTTTAATATAAGGATCTCATGGTCAAACATGTTGTCAGTTTGGTTAAACAAAAATTTTTTTTAATATAATACACCAACCGCTACAAGTTGTAGCGACTTGGCTTTTGTTCTAAATATTATTTTAATTGATCAATTCCATAATTAGCTTTTGTTCTAAATATTATTATATTAAAATTAGAACAAAAGCTAATTATTTTAACTTTTGAAATGAGCTTTATAATGTGCATTTATTTTAACTTCAATTAATATTCTGTACAACGTTTTTTATTAAATCAAATATTTTGTAAATTATTGAAGAAGAAACTAATTAATGATATCAAATTAATTGTAAACAATGTAATAATTTAGTATAAGTTTTAAGTAAATTATTTCAAAATTTTAAACATATCAAATTAATTAATTTAGTATGGGGGAAATGATTTTAAAAAAATAAGAAAAAAAAGTCAAGCCACTACAACTTGTAGCGGTTGGTGTATTATATTAAAAAAAATCTTTTTGTTTAACCAAACTAACAACATGTTTGACCATGGGGCTCTTATATTAAAATAAAAGCCGGTACAATTTATTTTTTAGGCACAACATGTTGTACCGGCTTGGTATATTTTATGTTTCAATCTACGCCTTCCAATAAGTTGATCAACGGTCCGAAAGTGAGTTGTTAGAATAGTGTCCATAGCAACCGGTTGTCATGGATGAAATTTATATATATATATATATATATATATATATATATATTAAAGAGATTTCATAAACTGAAAAGAATGTTACTCTTTCATCATTACTTTCACCTTCCTCTTGAAAACCTATACATTCTAGCTTGTTCTTTAGGTATTTTTCATTGTTTAAGATCCCCATAATTTCATTTCACTTTTCCATGCATAAATTAACTAACCTTACCTAGACCAAAATCGTATTCACTTAATAAAATAAGGTACTGCCTTAATCATTTCACTTTTGAAGACTACGAAGGCAAAATATATATATGAAATTAACTTGAATGATATATTAGACTCTGAGTCTTCTATTAGATACATCGTCCTTTATTTATTTAATTTTTAACAAATAATTCTCCCAAAATATAACAAATCATTTGAAAATTGAAGTTTGGAGGGAATTCCTTACGATCATTAAGGAAAATTTGAAACACGAAGCAACCTTTGAGACTACGTTTGAAAAAGGATTCTCATGTTTGAGCGTACAAATAAATAAAAATTACATTATTATTTTGGGATTGAGGAATTATTATGAGAATTATTAAAATTTAAGAACGAATAATATTGCAATCAAATATATATTATATGAAAGACGGAAAAGTAATAACACACGATATACTCAGGTTCATCAATTTGGCTAGTCCTGTTTGTCTGATGTATTCATAAGACGCATCACACACTCTACAATGATCCACACACCAAACAATGTTTTTATAATAACTAAAAAACCTCTAGCGGTTATAACATGACGCCAAACACATGAGGCTCAATACATTAGTAAAATCTAAGATCGAGCTACTAATAAATCTCTAAGCCCAATACCCGCAGAAGTATAAGTCAATCTCAACAATAATGAAAAAAAAAGAAGACTAATAGATAGACTCCAATATAAATTTAAATGAATTTTATAATCAAGATCAAGAATCTCGAGTTACAAACTTACAATATTATTTAACCTCATCTTATGGGTGAAAATACAAGTCTCGTAATAAGAATAAAATTAAGTGTCATAAAAGAGAGTTGTTTAAATTAATAAGAAACACAAACCAACACAAATTGTGAGAATCAAAAATGGGTCTGGGACTAGGACCTCAATCTTAAACATATACTCCCCCTTATAACTTGTTTTAGACTTGTGTAAAAGTATTAAGAACATAATTGTAAAATATTAAATATATTATTAATTGTCTATATTGTTTTTGTATTGAAAAAGAGAGTGTTATTTATTTGACCGAGAATAATGAGACAAGCAAAATTATATTTAGTACTTGGGTTAATATTAGAAACTAAACAATTATATTAAAAGACAAAAATATTTTCTATAAAACGACTTATATTAAAAAACCGAGTATCAGACTAAGAACTCATTAGCAGAGACAATAAATACTTCAATAAATTGATTGTGATACTAGGCTATCAAATGTCCACATAACTAGAATTATAGCATCTTATAAGTCAATATACTCAACAAATATCATACTCTTGACTGTCCTCTAAAAGCAAAACCCTAGTTTGTAAGAAAACCTTAAATAAATAGTTGGTCTGGAAAAAGAAATCCTAATAAACGTTCTTGAAGAAAATTTCAAACAAGATTACCATTTTGCCCTCCACAAACTACCAAAATTCCCATGTGATGTGCTTCAGCAATTTGGGTTTAAAAGCGAAAGCAAAGCAAAACTTCAGTCAGAAAATCATACATGTAAAATTCCTTGTTATTCCAATAAAAGTCCAAACACTAGATTCTTTGCACAAGAACTGTGCCAACACTTTGCAGCCTTTTGTAAATCTAAGTGCCTCTACTCTCTCTCAAATCATTCTTTGCAGTTTTGTGTGTTCAGCCAGAATTATGCATTCCATGGCCACTAGAAGCTCACTTGAGCTTATGCTTGACAAACTCCAGCAAAAAACAGAGCAAAAAACAGAGGATCTTCCGCCGGCATTGCCGGTTCGTCCCGTATCTAAGGCCCGGTTGCCTCCTGGGAAAAGGGCTAGGCCTATTAAGTTCCAAGAGATTGATTTAACTCATGAAAATAGAAAGAATCAAGAGATCACAAGAAGGGAAGCCAAGCAGGAATGTAGCTATGGAGACAATGGTGGCTGCCTTATACAGAAGGTGAAGAGCTCAATTTTCTTCATTTCCAGAGTTCTGTTTGACTTTTATTGTAGTTAATTCGCAAAATCTTAAAATTCAGAATTTATTTTTATTTTCAAAATAATAAGTTTTGTACTCGTTGAGTAGTTTACGATATTAAGTACCGTATAATCAAAATAAGATGCATTCTCATCACTTTTGAATTTAAGGATTTTACAAATTGACTAAGAAAAAATCATGAGACTCTTTTTATGGGACATGCATGCTATGTAGTATGTTTTTTTGACTTGAGAAATGCTATTGGAACCCCAAAAATTCGAAACAAATTTGCCTGAAATATAGGTACTTTAGTGTTAGTTTACCATTTTGGAGTGCCATAAGCATCATGACCTTTCTATTATGTTTGACCCTCTATTTTGTATATTCATCATGTTTATATAAGGAGCTAAAACAAAAAATGTTTCTTAAAGTGAAAAGCAAATGGATTGCTTTGGAATTACAAATCTTCAAGCACAGAAAAATGGAACTGATAATGCCACATCAGTTTTTCTTAATGCCAACACTACATCTTTTCTACAAGATAAAGTGTTAGTTCCACGAGGTAACTCTCTCACATGAGCAGCATCAGCCCTGAGCTAAAGCCCAAGGTGCCTGCGCTTTAGGCCCATTAAAATTTATAAGTTTTTAGGGCCTCAATAGGTATTTATGTTATGTATATATATACCCAAAACAAAAGAACCAAGCTCACGTCAGTTTAAATTTAAAGACCTACAAAAAATTTACCCAATGAAATAGACCCAAATTTCAATGGCAGACTTGTATTCATTCATATTGATGCTCTTTAGTTCAGAGAAAGTTGTTATTTTTTTTATGTCTATCTTAATAGCAATTCGCAAAAAGCCCTTTTTTTGTTATTGCTTTAGGCCCTTAAAAACGACCGGCCCTGCACATGAGGGGAGACCCTACATACTATTCTGGGTGAGAAGGAGCTTATGGAACTATCATGGCACAACACTATTCAATGCACTTCTTCTAATCATAAAACCGACGTCAGAGTGTATCTAACATTTTCTAAATCATGTTATTTGTGGGAGTCTTGTGCACTGAGTACGACCTATAAAAACAGCTGTGTTGGTTTATCCAAAGGGCTCCACAATCATTGAATATTAATGGTTGATTTAGTAGAAATTGAATGATAATGAAAAAAGATTGAGAGAAATCATGTAGATGTGAACCACATTATAGACTATTTATAAGTGAATTTATTTGACAAATATGTTATGCTGATGCCCATAAAAAGCAAACCAATGGATTTTTTAATCTTGTACTTGAGGGAACAAGCTAAATCTAACACTAGATTTTTGAAACATCTATTTTACTACTTCCTTTTGTTCTGAAAAAATTAAACTATATTGTTCTTATTCTTTTGAGTTGATTGCAATATTCTCTCATAGTATATATTTATTTATTAAATTACAGACTGGTACAATGGATTATACACCAGAAAGGGAACTACAAGGGATACTTGGAATTCAAAAATACTTCCGCGGCCACCAAGCACGCTGCTGTTATCATGAGCTTAAAAGAGGGATAATTACACTTCAATCATGTAATTCATTTTTAATCAAGTTTATTTTTATGATTACCTTTAGACAATTCCCCCTTTACAGTTCATACCAGTATTCAATATGTCACATCTGTTTTGAGGACTTCATATTTTTTGGTCAAGTGCATAAATTTTAATCTTTTTTCTTTTTCTATATTAGACTGAAATTTAAACACACTCACACACCTTACCCTGACATGCTAAGGCTCGATCTCTCAGCCTCATGGTTACCATGGGTGGAGTAGTACCACTCGGGCCAAAGCAAGATTATTTTTATTTTTTGTCCATTGATATTATCGGAGGAATTAGTGTTGCTTAAAGTGTCAACTGTCGCTAGAACAGATGTAAAAGAGTTGTTAGGATTGGATCACACACACATACAACAGTAAAGAATCAACACAGGGATTTACGTGGTTCCCCAAATTTAGGTACGTCCACGGGAGCGGAGAGAGATGTTTTATTTATTATCTGAGTACATAGCCGTTCGGTCGCTTCGCTTCCCTCACTCCGCTCCCGCTCCGCTCTGCACTGCACTTGACCTTTTTCAAAAAACTTGTTAGTATTTCTCATACACACTATATGAGCCACAAGTTCGAACAAGAGTCCTTATATCTTTCCATTTCAAATGAATTCTGGCTTTTTTTTGGTTATCTCAAAGTAGCACTAGTTAAATTTTTCTGATGCTACATTTATTGCTTGTAGACTCTAATCAAAATTTGTTTACCTTGCAGTCGTTCGTGCTGAAAATGCTAGAAATAAAAAGAACATTGCTGGTAGAACATTACAAACTCAGCAGACAGCAGTCATACTTTTGCAATCTGGTATAGATATTAAATTGTTAGTTGATTGCTTTGTGAAATTTTTATCACACGTATCTCATTCTTTTTTTATTTTATAACTGCAGTAATTCGAGGTTGGTTGAGTAGAAGACATCTTAAATATACTGAAAATATGAAAAAGCTAAGCACAGAGAATGCAGAGAAAAAGGTTTGCCTCTTTTAGTTACGAGTCAATTTGCAAAACTGTCCCTTCATGTTGACGCTCAATTTGCAAAATGGATGCTTATGTTTCGATTTTTGCAATGTCAAAGATAATATTTTGATTTTTTGCAAAACTATCCTCCTAACCAAGGGCGATCAAATTAAGTCAATCATGTGGGTAATTGAAGGGGCAAAATAGTCTATGTGCTGACGGTTTTATCCCTATGTTTCGAGGAAATATATATATATATATATATATAGGCCGGATCTTGTCCGGACTCCCGGACAGGTTTAAAATCCGGACCTTTTTTTTTTTTTTTTTTGCTTTTTTTTTTGAAACAACTAAAAAAAAAAAAATTTATGGAATTGAAATTTTTCCATAATACAATGTTTTGGGCGTGATTTGGATGCCTATAACAAAACATGTCTGTACAGTCTGGGCAGACTGTACATACATTGGTTGGTGTAGGTATTAAAAACACACCCAAAACACTTTATTATGGAAAAATTTCAGTTCCATAATTTTTTTTTTTAGTTCTACAAAAAAAAAAGCAAAAAAAAAAAAAGTCCGGATTTTCTCCCGTCCGGGAGGTTCGGACCTGATCCTGTTTATATATATATATATATATATATATATATATATATATATATAAGGAGAAGTTTTCTGGCCTTGCGATCAGATTATGTCTCCCCTCCCCGAACAAGGCTTTCAATAACAGACTTTCGCCCGCGGTCCGTGACCCCTATACTTGATGTCAGTCGAAATCAAGACCTATGGGTTTACGACTAGTCCCAAGTTCTCTCTTAAACTACTGAGCCAAGCGGCGGGGTTCGAGGGAATATACTTTAATGTATAAACTAACTACTTTGCCCCTTGAACACGCACGTGATATACTTATTTTGACCAAAATTGGTTAGAGGGATAGTTTTGCGAAAAATTGAAACATTGACTGTGACCTTGTAAGAAATTGAAACATGAGCGTCTATATTGCAATTCAACATGAGGGGGCAGTTTTGCAATTTGCCCTTTCGGTGATGTTATTTACTATGAAATTTCAGTTTCTATTGCTTATAATTTCCACAATTTCTGTCTTTTGTGCATTCAGGATTATGTTCATATTCCATATTCTAATGTACTTGATCTCCAAAGGCGAGTTCTTAAGACCGAGGCAGCAGCGCAGTATAAAAAGGAGGAAAATGCTGGTTTACGACTACAACTTGAGAAATATGAGAAAAAATGGAAGCAATCTGAAGCAAAGATGAAATCCTTGGAGCAAATGTGGCAAGATCAGTTGACATCTATACAAGTCAGTTGCACCAACTGAAATTCTTGTTCCTCTCAATCCAATTCATTTTGTCATAGCAGTATATGGTTTAGATTGCAATTTATTTTTGTGTTGTAGATTGAAATAAGAAGAAAATCACTAAAAAACATTGGAAATTTCTTAAACAACTTCTGTCATGTTTTGTATAAGACCTGGCAAGAGCAGCCACAGCTCGTGGGCTAGCCTAATCATAAGTGGGCTATGTGTTGGAACTTGTGACTCATAACCAAGAGGGATCTAAAATTCCTTTGCCACAACTGTGTAAAAACAGAACAATTGCAGTGATTAAGTGACCTTATTCCAAATATTATGCAGGTGAGTCTAACTGAGGTGGCTAAGAGGAGTACTCATGCTGCTGAAAATGCTGCAAATCAAATCGGAATAATGGATTATACTCCATTGCATCATGATAATAATGTTGATCATACAATGCATACTGCCCCCAACGGATCGTTGGTAAAAACAGGACAGTTAGGTTTGGATATAAATCCAGAAGATGGGCTTCGAAAGCTGAAGCTTAGGTTTGAAGCATGGAAGAAAGACTACAAAAATCGGTTGCACGAGACAAAGGCAACATTTCAGAAGATTGGTGCAACCAAAGTGGGAAAAAGCAGTAAGAAATGGTGGGGAATATGAACATGACAGGGAATTGAAATTCTAGACTATTCACAACACAAATTGTAATGTTTTTGTCGCGCTATATAGAAGAACTCAGCGACCAAATTCCGATAAAATCACAAAAAAGTATTTTTCATTTACTTGCCAGAGCTTGAGTGTAAGGTTTGCAATTATTCATGTACAATTTCTACATATTGTTCCTGGAGAATAGTGTGAAGCAAAACTTTTAAGAAAGCAAAATCTTGTATAGTTTGTTCATTTTAGTTTAACATTGATGCTCCTCTTGGATCGAAGGAATGGAGGACGGAATGGAATGATTTTAAGGTATTTTAAGTGTATGTTTGGTTGTTGGTGATGGTAGGTGTTGTCTTATATAATGACAAAATTATCATATATATCCATTCCATTGGAATGAATTTTATTCAACATTCTCCATATGGAATAAAAAAAGAAAAATGATGAATTTTCATTCCATTTGAACGATTTATCCTCCAAAATGATCATCAAATACACTATTTTTATTTTATTCGTTCCTCTATTCCATTCCCTCACTTCAAACGTAGCATGATGGCTGTCATATTGTCACATCATGGGCGGCCGCAATTTTGAGTGATAATAAGCCACACTACATTTGTGAAGCATACATAATTTGCAGACAAAATCAACATTAAATATGAAGACTATGAAATGAATATCTTCGAAATTAATATATTCACACTAGTTCTAGGTGTAACCAAAATGTTGTAAAGAATAAAATATTAACATTTGAACCAAATCCAACTCCTTGAAAATTCACTATATTTATAAAATGTTTAACATACACAACTTTCACACAAAATCATAGTTATATATACGAAGACTATAACATTAATTAATTAATATCTTCCAAATTAATTAAGGGGAACACTAAATCCACAGTATCCCCTCTCATATGGATCCCACTTTCACGCAAAAGAAGAACATGTGAAAATATCAATTGCAATACTTGTACAAATATAGTTAGTTCCCTTAATTAATTTCACATAACAGAGATTTCCACAATTTTTAAAAAAATGGGAATCACAATAAACACATCGAAATTTCGTTCTTTTATTATAGTTTACCAAATAGATTACAAGACAGAGAAGAGAGAGTAGAATCCATGCATGCCCATTGCTCACAAACCTCTAACTAATCTTTTATTTCCCTCATTACATTGAGAGGCAATTTTTAGTGCATGTAGAGGGCAAAGAAGGACATAAGGGAAGCCCCTACCAATCCGATCACGGGCAAAGCAACGCTGGCATCACTAGCTGCTGGTGCTGCTAGGGGAGACTCTGTTGGAGCTTGAGCCAAAACGGCGCTCATGGAGGCCGCGGCAACAAGGGCAGCGCAAGCAATCTTCTTCATTTCCATGGTGAAATTAAGGCAGGAGGTATCGGCAAAAACTCTCAAACAAAATGAGAATATTTACCAAATGTTGTCTTTGTCTACTTTCTGCCTTGAGGAGATGGGAGGGTGGTGGGGAGGGTATTTATAGAATTATTATAGGGTTAGTTTGTAGGGTATTTTTGGAATAGACAAAAAGTTTTGTTGTCCAATAATTTTATTTTATGGTTTTGTTATTTTTAGGAAAGATTGTGTGGTAATTGGATTTTGCATGTAAGGGGGATGGTTGAGTGGGTTAAGGACTATAGAACGAGTCTTCCGCTAGGGTTATAATTTGGAGTTTAAATTTTCTGTCCAAACTTAGATATTTTTGTCAAGTGTTACTTAATCTTTTATCTTCAATTAATTTTGTAGGTTAATTAAAATTATCTTATATGAAATGAGATCTTGAGTACAAATTAAATTAAAGCACAATAAATTCTGTTATATATTGCGATAAATTTATGTCGAATTATATTGCGACACTTATCAATAAATAAATTTGGTAAGAATTATAGAAGAACCCCACTTATTACATATCTCTAAAAAAATTAGCAATATATATATAGAGAGAGAGAGTCCGGATCCAGTCCGGAATCCCAGACTTTATAAAAATACGGACATTTTTTTTTTCTTTTTTTTAAAACAACTAAAAAAAAAGTTTAATATTTTATGAAACTTGAATTTTTACATAATACAGTGTTTTAGTTATTTTTTAAAAAAAAGGTCCGAATTTTAGTCAGGTCCGGGAGTCCGGACCTGATCCTGATTCATATATATATATATATATATATATATATATAGCAAGGATCAAGAGCATTCCCCTTAAATAACATTCCCTCTTAAATAGCACTCCTTTATTAAAACTACGTCGTTTTGGAGGCTTTTAAAAGAGAGTGGTCCCACTTGTTTTTCTTTTATTTACAAAAAATATCACTCACGGCCCCACTTGTTTTTTAAAAAAGACTTCAAAACGACGTAGTTTTAATAAAGGAGTGCTATTTAAGGAAGAATGCTATTTAAGGAGAATGCGCTCTTGATACTTGCTGTATATATATATATATATATATATATATATATATATATAGAGAGAGAGAGAGAGAGAGTCCGGATCAGGTCCGGACTCCCGGATTTTGTTAAAATCCGGACTTTTTTTTTTTTTTTTTGCTTTTTTTTTTTTAAACAACTAAAAAAAAAAATTTATGGAATTGGAATTTTTACATTATACAGTGTTTTGGGTGTGATTTGGATGCCTATAACGAAACATGTCTGTACAGTCTGAGCAGACTGTACATACATTGGTTGGTGTAGGTATTAAAAACACACCCAAAACACTGTATTATTGAAAAATTTCAGTTCCATAAATTTTTTTTTTTTTTTTTAGTTGTTCTACCAAAAAAAAAAAAAAAAAAAATCAGGTCCGGATTTTCTCCCGTCCGGGAGTCCGGACCTGATCCTTCTTCTATATATATATATATATATATATATATATATATATATATATATATATATGTCTTGATAAAAATATTTATAATGTAACCAATATGGTTAAAAATGGGTAACTCTTTCATTTTAAAGCACTAACAAATATTTAGAAAGTGTCATGCACAATGCCATCGAATTGTTATATTGATATGATTGCTAGTGGTATATTTGAGGTCTGTTACACATTACACAAACCTCACCAAGCCTCAAATATCTGACACATGTACTTGATGCATTTTGAAGAGTCTGTGTCTTGTACACGCTTACTTGCACCAGAATTCTAACATCCAAACGAAAGGAAAAACAGCAAAAGAATGTCTCAGTTTCGGTCCTCAGACATGAAAGGAAAGCACATGTTACATGCGAAAACTGAAAAGCACGAGAATTAATAATTATGTTGGATCTTCATGTCAAACAAACACCATGTCCAAAAATATAGCAATATAGCACTGTGTCATACATAACACAATGTTATAGTTAAAGAACGAATATATTGCCTCATTAGTTTTTTTTTATAAATTTTTGACAATTGTATAGGCACTCACAGTATTACCATAATGCCAAAAAAAATTATTAATGATGATGAAAATAATTTACCGGATGCTAGTACTTAACAAATCATGCAAAGCCACAATCCATATAATAGAATGCAATAAATGAAGAAGCCATAAATATAACCCCTCCCATTGAATGCACTGTCCCATAATCTGAACGTCTTCAAATAACTCCTTTGCACTTTCAACAGTATTTAAAATTGTAGGGCGCAAAATTTTGTTGTGCTGAGCAGAATAAAATTCATGATGCACCTAAAATAATGCAAGAAGCATGACAACAAAAATTTAACTCTGCCAAGAACTGCATACACCAAATTCATTGTCACATTACCATTGAACCATAGGTACCATGATTATCACATTTAATCTTCTTACAGTTTAGGTCTTCAATCCAGTTATATTTATTGAATGTGCAATATATTCACACAAACAAAAATTAGCACTTAAATTATCTTTTTAACAGTCGTTGCAATCTTATAAATATTTGCGACAAGAATCTGGACAATAGTAAAATATAAGAATTTAGACATACTTAATAGTTGATTTCAACATTGCATAAACTATCAACCAAATAAATAATTATCTTTTCACTTGGTTTTTGTTAATTGGTGTTACAATTTCATGGCTCCTACCAATTTTTATGTAGCTATTACATGCTGTCTTCTACAGCTAAATTCATATTATAGCAGTTACGATATTATATTAATTTTGTACCAAATGAATAATATATTAGACAATGTAATTTACTTCTAATTTTTTGCAAGATCAATTATAATGTCTCACACAAATATGCAAGGAGATATTGGAGTACATGGAGAGGATGTACTACAAAAAAAAAAAAGAAATAGACGAGGAAGAGATAGAGGATGCTATAGAAGAAAATATGGAAGAAGCAATGGAAGAAGAATTTTATGAAGCGATCAGGTACTTATTAATGGCAATTGAAACTGTGATGCATGTCTTAAACGAGCTTATGATTATACTACATGATGAACATATTGGACGTCCATTAATGCGACGACCAATTACATCGAATGGGTATAATTACATACATAATGTATTGGATGAAGAACCTGAAAACTTTCGACAAGTCTATAGAATGTATCCAGATGTGTTTCGCAAGTTATGCAATATTATTAAGGAGAAAACACTTTTACAAGATACGAGATTTATTTGTATTGAAGAAATGGTTGCAACTTTTCTACTCACTGTCGGTCAAAATTCTCGATATTGTTTAACTCGTGAGACTTTTGGTCGATCCCATTTTGCTACTAGTAGAAATTTTAACAAAGTCTTGAAGGCTTTGAACACACTAGCACCTCAAATGATGGCTAAACCTGGATCCACAATACCTTCTAAAATAAGAGAAAGCACAAGATTTTTTCCGTACTTTAAGGTAAGTAATGAAAATTTCATTATTATCATTGTTTTTGTTGTTGTTATTTATCACTGTTATATTGAATAAAAATGTCTATTAATTCATTTAAGGATTGCATTGGAGCTATTGATGGTACGCACATTCCAGCAATGGTAAAAGGACGTGATGTAAGTAGTTATCGTAATCGTCATGGAAAAATATCGCATAATATATTAGCAGCTTGTAATTTTGATTTGGAATTCATATATGTGCTTAGTGGGTGGGAGGGTTCAGCTCATAATTCAAAAGTGCTAAGTGACGCTTTAACAAGAAGGAACAGACTTAAAGTGCCACAAGGTATGTACTTATCTTGTTTTTCATTTTATTTGTTTGATCTTAGATCCTGCATTTCATAATAATTTTTTAAATGGCATATAATTAGGCAAATTTTTCTTGGTGGATTGTGGATTTCCAAATCGGCGCCAATTTTTAGCTTCTTTTTGAGGGGTTCGATATCATCTTTAAGATTTTGCTGGCCAGGGTCGTGACCCCGAAAATGCAATCGAGTTGTTAAATCTTCGTCATGTTTCCTTAAGGAACGCAATTGAGAGAATATTTGGTATATTTAAATTGAGATTCACAATTTTCAAGTCTGCACCTCCATTTCCTTATAAAACTCAAGCTGAGCTTGTACTAGCTTGTGTAGGACTCCACAATTTTCTTCGTAAGGAGTGTCGTTCAAATGAATTTCCTATTGAACTAGATAACGAGTCTTCACTATCTTCATCGTTACCACTCAATCAAGGAGATAATTTGGAACAAATTTTTGAAACTCAAGAGCAACTGTGACACCCCCAAAACAGGTATACAACACCCATTCTGAGTCGCCAAATACATGGTACATAAAGCAAACTACAACTTCAATAATACAAATGTCGTATGAAATACGACAATACATACTGTGAGTTTAAATACAAATATTGTCTTCTAGACAATATCTGCACGCAAATAAATCCTCATTACAATTATTCAAACACTATTTTATAGAAATAGTGAGGACTGCTAAAACATCTTCCTAGAACCATCACTCCATACCCCGACTCGATCCTGCTATTGTTCTCACCACCTGAGAAGAAAAATGGAACAAAAAGGAAAGGGTGAGCTCAACTAGCCCAATAAAGAATATTATGACTAAGATAATATACAACAAATTATCGTTAGTCTTCAACAGGGAAAAATCTGATAAAATATAATAGACAACAAGTTTTAGATCAACAAATGCAGCGGAAACAACAATCCATTAGAAGAGTCACATAGAGAATGAATTCTACTGTCTTCTAAGATTTAAAAGTTCATCATCAATATTTCATCCCTGTAACAACAATCAATATACATCTTTAATCATCTTTGCACTACAGGCCAAAGATATTCATTTGTATCACCAGTTGGTCATGTTCATCTCAACACCTATTCATCTTTGCACTACGGGCCAAATAGATTCATCAGTTTAATCATTCATCTTTGCACTACAGGCCAAAGATATTCATCAAATATCACCATTAAGGACTGAGGATGATGAAAAACATTTTTAAGAACGAATCCAGTGAGATAGAAGGACAAATATTAGGAATTCGTACAACAGTTTGTCCAAGATTAATAATACTTCATAACAACTGATTTTGAAGCAGAACTCAAAAATAACGATCAAAACATGGATACAATCAAAGATAGTAGCCAAAATAGACATTTTGGACAAAAAGAAGAAATTTTATTTTTCGATGAATAGTGCCGTATTCGTGAATAGTGTTGTATACGTGAATAGTGTCGTACACGTGAATAGTAACTCCGACACCAAAAGATAGAAATTTCACAAAAACATTATCACGCTTCGTGAATAGTACTCGTGAATAGTAACTCGTAAATAGTAACTCATGAATAGTAACTCCTACATGAAAAAAGTTCCAAATTGATAAAAAGTTCAGAATAATATTTCGGCATAATGATATTGAAGAAGATAATATCATTTAAGAAGAAACAACATCCCTTACCTCAAAATAACCGTATTTCTAACTCAATTTCGGGTATAGTGCTGACAGAAACTCGCACAGCATAGCAACACTCAAAGTATACTCACAAGAATACGCTCGATAATATAGAGAGAGAAAGAGAGAAAACTTGTTTCTGGTGTGATTTTCAATTCTAACTTAGCCCTCTATTTATAGGAAAATGCTAGAACGCCAAAAGAGACTAAATTAATAAAATATATTATTATTATTAGTGAAAATTTCCTACGCATGCTATATAGACCATGACCAGCCACCACCTTGGAAAAATTTCCAGTAGCCCATGTGTTTGAAAAACCAAAAGTGGGTCCCCCCATAAATTTATTAAAAATCATTTTATTTTCTAAAACTTCAACAATTCATAGAAAATAGCTCGGTTATCAGAAAAATTTGAAACTCGCGTGTTTCCATAGGAAATTTAATTATCTACAACTTTGAAAGTTTAAATTTTTCTAAATTCCAAACATAAAATATCTGAAATTCACAAACGGGCGATTTTACAGTCTATAATCAATTTTCGGTCAAGAATTGTGTCCACCGATACCCAAAATATGTGTTAAACATTTAATGCCACAAAAATACTCTTCCTCCTCATATACTCATATATCCCACATTCATTGTAAAAATATCACTGTTAATATATTATTAAAAAAATATATTTAAATGAATTATTTTATCATGAAAAGATAAAATATTAATTTTCAACAATTGTCATATTAAAAATTTTCTCTATCTATATCCACATAAAATGAATATTTTCTTTATCATAATAATCAATAATTAATTATTTAAAAATAATATTACAGAATCACAGTACTGACAACCAGGCCGTTCCCAGGATAGAGGGGGCTTTCCAATAAGGATTTCTCCTTATTGGCGCGCAATTAGGTGACCAACCCTCTCCTTAGACAAAACTTTCTAGACATTGCCAATAATGTTATCTGATAATATTATTCAAATAATATGAATTATTGATCTGATAATGGAAAATACTGTGCAGTGACAATTATTGAAACAATAATAATATAAATATCAACGCAGCAATTATTGAATCAATAAAATAAAATAATGAACAGTAATTACTGTAACAATTATTGAGTAGTGCCTTCTTACGTACGAATCAATAATTCAACAATACTGTGCAATACCGTATGCTACTGTGAAACCACACATATTACTGTATTTTAACCACCAGGTAACCCAACAATGTTAACGGTAACAATTTACGCCGTTATTTATAAAACTCAATCTTTGTCGTTTTCTTTCATCCAACCATTTTTCGTTATGGGGCCCACAAATGACTACATCATCGTACGGAGATTCCCGACAAAAAGAATATTCCATAACCACTTGCTTATTTTGTAAACTTTGCACATTTCACCCATAACCAAAGCATTATATTAACCCTTATTAATTTTGAATAATGAATAGAGGAAAATTTATTTTATTTATAATAAGTTGGGGTCTTACAACCTCCCCTCCTTATAAAATTTCGTCCTCGAAATTGACGTACGTACCTGGTGTTTCGAACAGGTGAGGGTACCTCGCTTTCATTTACGATTCCAACTCCCATGTCTTTTCCTCAATTGCATGATTTCTCCATAAAACCTTAACTTGTGGTATAACCTTCGTGCGTAAGATGTGCTCTTTCATATCCAAAATCTCAACAGGTATCTCCTCGTATTTAAATCTTCGGCTATATCGTCTGGTTCTAACTCAATAATATGGTTCAGGTCGTCCACATATTTACGTAACATCGGTATGTAAAAAACGTTATAAACACGCGACATACTTGGTAGTAAAGCGAGTCTATAGGCCACAGTTCCTATTCGATCGAGAATTTCAAATGGATTAATAAATCAAAGGTTTTAGGTTTCCTTACATCACTGATTCTCACTTTTAAAATAACAACTTCTTGCACCCCCTTCTTCAAATTCATCAGCTCCGGTGTGTAGCTTGAACAGCTTTAACTTTATCGATTAAAGTCGATTATACTCGTATATCATCACGTGGGTACCTAGAGTTTTCATCTCTATCTCTATTATTTGTAAGTTATACGAAATGGGTCTTTGTCAATATCGCACTCGTACTCGTATACAATCTTTTACTCAATACGTCAGCTACCACGTTCGCTTTTCCAAGATGGTATGGTCAGAACATGTGCCGAAATGAGTCTCCTCTTGAGTTCTTCGAAGCTCTTCCCACATTCCTTGCTCCATTCGAATTTTGTATCTCTACGGGTCAGCTGCGTTAATGGAATAGCGATTCGAGAATATCCTTCAACGAATCTCCAATAATAACTAACTAAGCCTAGAAAGCTATATATTTCTATTACAGACTTAGATTGCTCTCAACTGTGACTCATATCCCAACCTTGGATGGCACGTCACAATGACACCTATCAGTTTACTATCGCACGAATATGGTGTCCCTTACTGGGAGTCTGACTTCGGTGTATTCCACAAAAGAAGTCACCAGATAGAGCCTCGGTTATCAACTTCTATAGTTGGATTTTTAACTCCTGAAGTTCAATAGGAGCCATTCGATATGAGATTTTAGAAATGGGTTTTGTACCGGGTTCAAAGTCGATACAAAATTCAATATCACGCTCTGGAGTAGGCCAGGAAATTTTTCAGGAAATACATCAGAAAATTCTCTAACAACAGAAATATTATTCAAATCTGACTTGTTTTTGTTCAAATCCATAACATGGGCTAAGAAAGCTTTACATCCGTTTTTCAATAAACAAATGACTTTACGGCTTGATATGAAAGCGTTTGACTTCAATGGTTTGGTTGCTTAAATTCAAATAACAGGTTGCTTAGGAATATGAAAACTAACAACCTTATAAAAGCAATCAATTTGGCATGATGAGTAGTTAACCAATCAATCCCTAAAATCAGATCAAAAGCAAGTATCGTTAAATAGATAAGATCAACAAGTAATGTGATGGTGCCAACTTGAATCAAACAAGATTTATAAATTGTAGATGTAACGAAGGTTTCACCCAACGGAGTTTCAACAGATAAATCAAAATCTAATTTCTTTGGAGTCAAGTTTAAACGTTGAGCACAAGCAGGAGAGATAAAAGAATGGATAGAACCGGTATCTAGTAAGGTATAAACTTCGCAAGAATTCAAGATTAGCTTACCCGTGATCACCTCATTTGGGTTCCTCACGTTTTGGCCAGTCACGACAAACGCTCTTCTAGGAACCGCTGATTTCGATTTATCCAGGACAGCCCTTGGAATCACTACTCCCGCTGAACTTGGTTTCGCTATAGTATAATCTCGAGCGATGTGGCCTTCCTTTCCACAGTTGTAACATACCTTGGATTGTTGTGGATAGTTTGGGCTGATATGTCCCACCTTCCCGCATTTGTAACATCTAACTGGCGATCGTTCCCCTCCCCTAGAATTTGTTGTTGGTGCTGGTGCTGGTGCTGGTGCTGGTGCTGGTGCTGGTGCTGATATCTTCCCGTCATTGTTGAATCTTCTCTTTCTGAAATTTTCACTTGAGTCACCTCTCCTATTATCATGACCACGATTACCACCTGAGTGGTTACCGCCTTTGTCTGTATTCTTCCTTCCTCGCTGGTTATCATCGTTCTGATGACTGCTGTCACCGATATGACCCTGGTTGTGGTCCCTCGGTTGAGTATACTCACTATCTCACTCTAATAACTGAGCCCTGTTTACAACATCTGAATATAAAGAAAATTTATGAGATATACGGTATTAACAAATCTCGGGTTTTAAACCTCTCAGAAACATCCGCGTCATGCGTTCCTCATTCTCCACCAAATGAGGTGCAAACCTGGACAACTCTGCGAACTTTGCCTCGTATTGAGACACCATCATGTTGTTCTGTTCAAGTCTAATAAACTCTACCTCTTTCATATGATAAATACTTTCAGGAAAGTACTTGTCATTGAAAAGTTTCTGAAATCTTTCCCAAGACATGTTGAGTGCATCAGGTTGGGTACGCTTAACAGATTCCCACCAGTAATCTGCTTCACCACGAAACATAAAGATAGCGAATGGAACCTTCTGTTCCTCCGTGCATCCCAAGATATCAAATATCTTGGTAATTTTCTTGACCCATGTTTCTGCCCTGATCGGATCCGGTTTTTCCTTAAATTCTGGTGGTCCCAACTCCTTAAACTGCTTGGCTGTGACAGACCGTGCATTGCCATCACTTCCACCCGTATTTTGTACACGAGTCTCCCTCGTCTGATTTTGCATGAACTACAAAAAGCTCCTAAACATTCCATTGTTCATCGTTTGCTCGGTAGTGTTGTTTACATGAGGAATATTATCTTCCTGTTGTACGTTCTCCTGGTTTGTGACTAAAGGTTGTTCCACAGTCTCATACACTCCATTGTTAACGTTCTCAGCGACCATTCTTAAATACTGCCATAAAACAAGGGTTAATTAAACAATTTAACATATCACATAATATCCCTATATTATGACCGACCAACACATAAGCTTAGATAGGACACACTAGCGAAAGATTTACTCATCTCTCCCCTCCTAGTTCTATTCCCCGATCTCCGCCAGAGACCATATCCCTAAGCTTTGATACCAACTGTGACGCCCCCAAAACAGGTATACAACACCCATTCTGAGTCGCCAAATACATGGTACATAAAGCAAACTACAACTTCAATAATACAAATGTCGTGTGAAATACGACAATACATACTGTGAGTTTAAATACAAATATTGTCTTCTAAACAATATCCACACGCAAATAAGTCCTCATTACAATTATTCAAACACTATTTTATAGAAATAGTGAGGACTGCTAAAACATCTTCCTAGAACCATCACTCCATAGCCCGACTCGATCCTGCTATGTTCTCACCTCCTGAGAAGAAAAATGGAACAAAAAAGAAAGGGTGAGCTCAACTAGCCCAGTAAAGAATATTATGACTAAGATAATATACAACAAATTATCGTTAGTCTTCAACAGGGAAAAATCTGATAAAATATAATAGACAACAAGTTTTAGGTCAACAAATACAGCGAAAACAGCAATCCATTAGAAGAGTCACGTAGAGAACGAATTCTACTGTCTTCTAAGATTTAAAAGTCCATCATCAATATTTCATCCCTGTAACAACAATCAATATACATCTTTAATCATCTTTGCACTACAGGCCAAAGATATTCATTTGTATCACCAGAACTGACAACCAGGCCGTTCCGAGGATAGAGGGGGCTTTCCAATAAGGATTTCTCTTTACTGGCGCGCAATTAGGTAACCAAATCTCTCCTTAGACAGAACTTTCTAGACATTACCAATAATGTTATCTGATAAAATTATTCAAATAATATGAATTATTGATCTGATAATGGAAAATATTGTGCAGTGACAATTATTGAAACAATAATAATATAAATATCAACGCAGCAATTATTGAATCAATAAAATAAAATAATGAACAGTAATTACTGTAACAATTATTGAGTAGTGCCTTCTTACGTACGAATCAATAATTCAACAATACTGTGCAATACCGTATGCTACTGTGAAACCACGCATATTACTGTATTTTAACCACCAGGTAACCCAACAATGTTAACGGTAACAATTTACGCCGTTATTTATAAAACTCAATCTTTGTCGTTTTCTTTCATCCAACCATTTTTCGTTATGGGGCCCACAAATGACTACATCATCGTACGGAGATTCCCGACAAAAAGAATATTCCATAACCACTTGCTTATTTTGTAAACTTTGCACATTTCACCCATAACCAAAGCATTATATTAACCCTTATTAATTTTGAATAATGAATAGAGGAAAATTTATTTTATTTATAATAAGTTGGGGTCTTACAACCTCCCCTCCTTATAAAATTTCGTCCTCGAAATTGACGTACGTACCTGGTGTTTCGAACAAGTGAAGGTACCTCGCTTTCATTTACGATTCCAACTCCCATGTCTTTTCCTCAATTGCATGATTTCTCCATAAAACCTTAACTTGTGGTATAACCTTCATGCGTAAGATGTGCTCTTTCCTATCCAAAATCTCAACAGGTATCTCCTCGTATTTAAATCTTCGGCTATATCGTCTGGTTCTAACTCAATAATATGGTTCAGGTCGTCCACATATTTACGTAACATCGGTACGTAAAAAACGTTATAAACACGCGACATACTTGGTAGTAAAGCGAGTCTATAGGCCACAGTTCCTATTCGATCGAGAATTTCAAATGGATTAATAAATCAAAGGTTTTAGGTTTCCTTACATCACTGATTCTCGCTTTTAAAATAACAACTTCTTGCACCTCCTTCTTCAAATTCATCAGCTCCGGTGTGTAGCTTGAACAGCTTTAACTTTATCGATTAAAGTCGATTATACTCGTATATCATCACGTGGGTACCTAGAGTTTTCATCTCCAGCTCTATTATTTGTAAGTTATACGAAATGGGTCTTTGTCAATATCGCACTCGTACTCGTATACAATCTTTTACTCAATACGTCAGCTACCACGTTCGCTTTTCCAAGATGGTATGGTCAGAACATGTGCCGAAATGAGTCTCCTCTTGGGTTCTTCGAAGCTCTTCCCACATTCCTTGCTCCATTCGAATTTTGTATCTCTACGGGTCAGCTGCGTTAATGGAATAGCGATTCGAGAATATCCTTCAACGAATCTCCGATAATAACCAACTAAGCCTAGAAAGCTATATATTTTGATTACTGACTTAGATTTCTCTCAACTGTGACTCATATCCCAACCTTGGATGGCACGTCACAATGACACCTATCAGTTTACTATCGCACGAATATGGCGTCCCCTACTGGGAGTCTGACTTCGGTGTATTCCACAAAAGAAGTCACCAGATAGAGCCTCGGTTATCAACTTCTATAGTTGGATTTTTAACTCCTGAAGTTCAATAGGAGCCATTCAATATGAGATTTTAGAAATGGGTTTTGTACCGGGTTCAAAGTCGATACAAAATTTAATATCACGCTCTGGAGTAGGCCAGGAAATTTTTCAGGAAATACATCAAAAATTCTCTAACAACAGAAATATTATTCAAATCTGACTTGTCTTTGTTCAAATCCATAACATGGGCTAAGAAAGCTTGACATCCGTTTTTAAATAAACGAATGACTTTACGGCTTGATAGGAAAGAGTTTGACTTCAATGGTTTCGTTGCTTAAATTCGAATAACAGGTTGCTTAGGAATATGAAAACTAACAACCTTATAAAAGCAATCAATTTGGCATGATGAGTAGTTAACCAATCAATCCCTAAAATCACATCAAAAGCAAGTATCTTTAAATAGATAAGATCAACAAGTAATGTGATGGTGCCAACTTGAATCAAACAAGATTTATAAACTGTAGATGTAACGAAGGTTTCACCCAACGTAGTTTCAACAGATAAATCAAAATCTAATTTTTTCTCCGGAGTCAAGTTTAAACGTTGAGCACAAATAGGAGAGATAAAAGAATGGATAGAACCGGTATCTAGTAAGGTATAAACTTCACAAGAATTCAAGATTAGCTTACTCGTGATCACCTCATTTGGGTTCCTCACGTTTTGGCCAGTCACGACAAACGCTCTTCCAGGAACCGCTGATTTCGACTTATCCAAGACAGCCCTTGGAATCACCACTCCCGCTGAACTTGGTTTCGCTATAGTACAATCTCGAGCGATGTGGCCTTCCTTTCCATAATTGTAACATACCTTGGATTGTTGTGGACAGTTTGGGCTGATATGTACCTCCTTCCCGCATTTGTAACATCTAACTGGCGGTCGTTCCCCTCCCCTAGAATTTGTTGTTGGTGCTGGTACTGGTGCTGATGTCTTCCCGTCATTGTTGAATCTTCTCTTTCTGAAATTTCCACTTGAGTCACCTCTCCTATTATCATGACCACGATTACCACCTGAGTTGTTATCGCCTTTGTCTGTATTCTTCCTTCCTCGCTGGTTATCATCGTTCTGATGACTGCTGTCACCGATATGACCCTGGTTGTGGTCCCTCGGTTGAGTATACTCACTATCTCACTCTAATAACTGAGCCCTGTTTACAACATCTGAATATAAAGAAAATTTATGAGATATAAGGTATTGACAAATCTCGGGTTTTAAACCTCTCAGAAACATCTGCGTCATGCGTTCCTCATTCTCCACCAAATGAGGTGCAAACCTGGACAACTCTACAAACTTTGTCTCGTACTGAGACACCGTCATGTTGTTCTGTTCAAGTCTAATAAACTCTACCTCTTTCATATGACGAATACTTTCAGGAAATTACTTGTCATTGAAAAGTTTCTGAAATCTTTCCCAAGACATGTTGAGTGCATCAGGTTGGGTACGCTTAACAGATTCCCACCAGTAATCTGCTTCACCACGAAACATAAAGATAGCGAATGGAACCTTCTGTTCCTCCGTGCATCCCAAGATATCAAATATCTTGGTAATTTGCTTGACCCATGTTTCTGCCCTGATCGGATCCGGTTTTTCCTTAAATTCTGGTGGTCCCAACTCCTTAAACTGCTTGGCTGTGACAGACCGCGCGTTGCCATCACTTCCACCCGTATTTTATACACGAGTCTCTTTCGTCTGATTTTGCATGAACTACAAAAAGCTCCTAAACATTCCATCGTTCATCGTTTGCTCGGTAGTGTTGTTTACATGAGGAATATTATCTTCCTGTTGTACGTTCTCCTGGTTTGTGACTAAAAGTTGTTCCACAGTCTCATACACTCCATTGTTAACGTTCTCAGCGGCCATTCTTAAATACTGCCATAAAACAAGGGTTAATTAAACAATTTAACATATCACATAATATCCCTATATTATGACCGACCAACACATAAGCTTAGATAGGACACACTAGCGAAAGATTTACTCATCTCTCCCCTCCTAGTTCTATTCCCCGATCTCCGCCAGAGACCATATCCCTAAGCTTTGATACCAACTGTGACGCCCCCAAAACAGGTATACAACACCCATTCTGAGTTGCCAAATACATGGTACATAAAGCAAACTACAACTTCAATAATACAAATGTCGTGTGAAATACGACAATACATACTGTGAGTTTAAATACAAATATTGTCTTCTAGACAATATCCACACGCAAATAAGTCCTCATTACAATTATTCAAACACTATTTTATAGAAATAGTGAGGACTGCTAAAACATCTTCCTAGAACCATCACTCCATAGCCCGACTCGATCCTGCTATGTTCTCACCTCCTGAGAAGAAAAATGGAACAAAAAGGAAAGGGTGAGCTCAACTAGACCAGTAAAAAATATTATGACTAAGATAATATACAACAAATTATCGTTAGTCTTCAACAGGGAAAAATCTGATAAAATATAATAGACAACAAGTTTTAGGTCAACAAATGCAGCGGAAACAGCAATCCATTAGAAGAGTCACGTAGAGAATGAATTCTACTGTCTTCTGAGATTTAAAAGTCCGTCATCAATATTTCATCCCTCTAACAACAATCAACATACATCTTTAATCATCTTTGCACTACAGGCCAAAGATATTCATTTGTATCACCAGTTGGTCATGTTCATCTCAACACCTGTTCATCTTTGCACTACATGCCAAAGAGATTCATCAGTTTAATCATTCATCTTTGCACTACAGGCCAAAGATATTCATCAAGTATCACCATTAAGGACTGAGGATGATGAAAAATATTTTTAAGAACGAATCCAGTGAGATAGAAAGACAAATATTAGGGATTCGTACAACAGTTTGTCCAAGATCAATAATACTTCATAACAACTGATTTTGAAGCAGAACTCAAAAATAACGATCAAAACATGGATACAATCAAAGATAGCAGCCAAAATAGACATTTTGGACAAAAAGAAGAAATGTCATTTTTCGATGAATAGTGTCGTATTCGTGAATAGTGCCGTACACGTGAATAGTAACTCCGACTCCAAAAGATAGAAATTTCACAAAAACATCATCACGCTTCGTGAATAGTACTCGTGAATAGTAACTCATGAATAGTAACTCCTACATGAAAAAGTTCCAAATTGATAAAAAGTTCAGAACAATATTTCGGCATGATGATATTGAAGAAGATAATATCATTTAAGAAGAAACTACATCTCTTACCTCAAAATAACCGTATTTCTGACTGAATTTCTGGTATAGTGCTGACAGAAACTCGCACCGTATAGCAACACTCAAAGTATACTCACAAGAATACGCTCGATAATATAGAGAGAGAAAGAGAGAAAACTTGTTTCTGGTGTGATTTTCAATTTTAACTTAGCCATCTATTTATAGGAAAATGCTAGAACGCCAAAGGAGACTAAATTAATAAAATATATTATTATTAATCAAAATTTCCTACGCATGCTATATAGACCATGACCAGCCACCACCTTGGAAAATAGCCCCCCATAAATTTAATAAAAATTATTTTATTTTCCGAAACTTCAACAATTCATAGAAAATAGCCAGGTTATCAGAAAAATTCGAAACTCGCGTGTTTCCATAGGAAATTTAATTCTCTACAACTTTGAAAGTTTAAGTTTTTCCAAATTCCAAACATAAAATATCCGAAATCCACAAACGGACAATTTTACAGTTTATAATCAATTTTCGGTAAAGAATTGTGTCTACCGACACACAAAACATGTGTTAAACATTTAATGCCACAAAAATACTCTTCCTCCTCATATACTCATATATCTCACATTCATTGTAAAAATATCATCGTTAATATATTATTAAAATAATATATTTAAATGAATTATTTTATCAGAAAAAGATAAAATATTATTTTTTAACAATTGTCACATTAAAAAATTTCTCCATCTATATCCACATAAAATAAATATTTTCTTTATCATAATAATCAATAATTAATTATTTAAAAATAATATTATAGAATCACAGTACTGACAACCAGGCCGTTCCCAGGATAGAGGTGGATTTCCAATAAGGATTTCTCCTTACTGGCGCGCAATTAGGTGACCAACCATCTCCTTAGACAGAACTTTTTAGACATTGCCAATAATGTTATCTGATAATATTATTCAAATAATATGAATTATTGATCTGATAATGGAAAATACTATGCAGTGACAATTATTGAAACAATAATAATATAAATATCAACGCAGCAATTATTGAATCAATAAAATAAAATAATGAACAGTAATTATTGTAACAATTATTGAGTAGTGCCTTCTTACGTACGAATCAATAATTCAACAATACTGTGCAATACCGTGTGCTATTGTGCAACCACACATATTACTGTATTTTAACCATCAGGTAACCCAACAGTGTTAACGGTGACAATTTACGTCGTTATTTATAAAACTCAATCTTTGTCGTTTTCTTTCATCCAACCATTTTTCGTTATGAGGCCCACAAATGTCTGCGTCGTCGTACGGAGATTCCCGACAAAAAGAATATTCCATAACCACTTGCTTATTTTGTAAACTTTGCACATTTCACCCATAACCAAAGCATTATATTAACCCTTATTAATTTAGAATAATGAATAGTGGAAAATTTAATTTATTTATAATAAGTTGGGGTCTTACAGCAACAATGAGAGAATGCTAATGAATGGAGCACTAGTATAGCTTCTGACATGTGAAGAAACGTCGATCATAATAATAACAATGGCCGATAACGAGAGAATGCTAATGAATGGAGGACTAGTATGCTAATGTTACTTGTTAGTGGTTTACTCACATGTATGAAGTTTTGCAACTTTTGATCATATAGATTTTCATTGTCATATTATTTTGTGTAAAAACAGAGTTTGGTATTCCTACTAAAAAGCGTACGCATATGCATAAAGTATATACAGCTCAATAAAAATTGAGCTTAATTTTTGTATTGCATCTGTAGTTTCTAAAGTTTTATTGGTATCCGAGTATCCGAATGTATTATGAAATGAGTAGAATAATATGAACGCTTTCAACATATATAAAATCTCATGCCACAATAATATAATGAGATTTACTCTAGTTCATGAAAAAAGAGAGATGTTATACACATGGGCTAATTAACAATTAATATAAGTTGCAAGATATATTAGAAGTATACAAAAGTCTATCACAGTCTTGATAAAAAGTTTATAAAAGTCTGTTACTTATTTCATAAAGTCTATAAAAGTCATTTTAAAAGAGTCTTTAAAGTCTTTGAAAGTCATTAAAATCTCACAAATTCTACAAAAGTATGTCACTTAAAAAAAGTCTTTAAAAATCCTAATTGAATACACCCCCCTTAATGTCAATTTTTTCATTCATACATGGGAGATATTGTGGGAGATGATTTCACAAAAGCCGTCCAAAATTTCTTTGCTAGCAGTCAAATGCTTAAAGGTGCCAATGCAACTGTTATTGCTCTCATAAAGTAACAAATCCTTCATCTATGAATGATTTTAGGCCTATTTCATTTTGTAACACCACTTATAAATGCATAACCAAGATCATTGCTTCTAGACTTAAGACTGTCCTCCCCGATCTCATCTCTCCTTCCCAATCTACCTTTGTTCCTGGGAGGAAAATTGGGGACAATATTCTCATTGCAAAAGAGCTATTTAGAAATTATCATAGGTCCACAAGTCCAGCCAAGTAGGCCATAAAAATTGACCTCAAGAATGCCTTTGATTCTTTTAGATGGGAGTTCTTATTCGATTCTCTCTTAACTTCAAATTCCCTCCCTTGTTCATCTCATGGATTAAATCTTGTGTATCAACTGCTATGTTTTTTGTTAAAGTCAATGGGTCTATGTGGCTACTTTCAAGGAGCAAAAGGGTTGAGGCAAGGTGACCCTATTTCCCGTATGTCTTTGTGCTTGTGGTGGAGGTTCTGGCACAAATTCTCTAGAAAGGTTCTCGCCATGCTGACTTTAAATTCCATTGGAGGATAAAACAGTGTGATATTACCCACCTGTGCTTTGCTGATGATTGATTAGTCTTTTGTTATGGAGATCCTGTCTCTGTTCAAATCATTAAAGATGGCTTGAACATCTTTTTTCTCCTATCTGGTCTCTCTCCTAATCCTTCAAAAAGCCTTTATTTTTTGTTTAATGTGCTTCCCGCACCATCGGGAACAAATTGTCCAATCTCTGGGGTTTCCTATTGGTGAGCTTCCTATTAAATTCCTTGGGGTACCTTTAATCTTTTCAAAACTATCTAGGCAGGATTGCATCCCTCTCATAGCCAAGGCGTGATATCCTCTCTAATGAAATCCTCAAGCTTGTTCAATGTAGACTTTCATCTTCCACCTATTTTTGAAGACTTGCATCTGTACATTCATGTCTCCTACCCTGAAAACTGTAATAGGCCTTAGGCTCTATTTGTGTACTTTAGCATGACCGTCATTTAGGTATGCATCCATGATGCTTAAGCTATAACCGAATTATACTTTAACTTAAAATTTTCGCAATAAATAACATACTCTACAAATAAATTGGAGCCTTGTTAGGCAGAATAATGTGTGAAAAATTAAACCAAAAAGCACCCGCTAGAAAAATCTCCCACTTTATAATAAAGATGTGTAATGGGGCAATATATTTCAAATGAAAGATAATAAAAGAAAGATCTAAACATCAAAATATATGTACACCGTCCATTACAGTCCATACCAATTCAACAATAAAATAGAAAAACGAAGGAAAGTTTTACACTCCGAGTAAACTTTTTGCCAATTTAACAATAAAAACCAATTGTCAAAAATACTTGGACCAACCAACCAATCTCAAAACTCAGGCTAATCAACATTGGTTACATTTTAACTTGGATATTCACAAGTTGCCGCATAAAAAGACAATTGAATCCGCAATAACTCTTCCTGTTTCAACTTGACCGCTGCCTCCAACACCCAAAATCGTTAGAAGAAGCTAGGAAAGGTGTGATCATAACCTTTAGTGCTAAGTATCAAAAGCATCATCGGTAAGAAGCCTTGTATCATGACCTATTTTCTGGAGGGTTTGGTGCTCTATACAAAATGGTTGAAATTAGGCAACCTTGTATTGTGCAAACTGGTAATGAAAATAATTGATGAACTAGACAGTGCTAGAATTTCCATTTATTTTTGGCTCTGCTCGAACATAAGTTAGACTCCGGGGAGTGATGGGAGATGGAACACTGTTGTTGAAAACACTGACGGTCTCAGTTGGATTTGTCTGAGCATCCCTCTTCCACTGGAAGCTCCTTGCACCAGCTTTTATTGGAAGCCGGGCCCGATAAATGCCAGGGATTCCTCTTGGGAAGGGAACTCCGGAAAACCTAGATGCAGCAAATACGGATCCTCGAGAAACTCGGGGCCATGTCATAACAGGTGCAGCTTCTTGAGGAGCAGCACTTTTCCTCGCAACCTGCAATTGGAACAAACAAGTTCAGTGTATGTACGAGACATTGAATATGAACTGCTAAACAATTGGAACCATTAGGAAGGTCCTTGTACACTATTGCAATGACCTCAGTCCCACAATGAGACTGTTTTCCATCTGGATAAACAAATGAAGACACTGTTCGCAATAAATGAAGAGATGGCCAAAAAATACTTCTCACCCACTTGTTTTCATAATCAAGCCCAAATGCAATAGGAGACGTGTAATACTCAAATCGGGTACAAATGTTTCACGTGACCCAATTTCAGTTCAAAATCACCCAATCCCCAGTGTAGTGCACAAGAATGTCAGCTACTCATACAAGATACGAGACGGATTCATTTGCAACCAAATATATTAATGCTCCTTTTCCCTCTGCTTTTCTAATCCAATATAGGCACTGGTACTAATATTGTTCACAAGCATGGTTCAAAGTATCGGCCGTTACGCCGAAATACGGTCTATCGGTTAGGTATCAATTGATGCCGAACCGCAACTTTGACCGGAATCGCAAAATTAGGAAGTATTCATGTAAAAGGTAATTTTTGGCGAAATTTCGGCAACACGGCATAACGTAGCGGTTTCGGACCAAATAAAGGAGAAATCACGGCGTAAATGGGAGAATGCCACCCAAAAAAATCAAATATGCTACAAGCTATAAAGGGAGACGACAAAAGAGAACGAACTTTTCTCTATAAAGTATACTTAAGTAGTACCTAGTTAAATATACCTTAAAAAAATATAAAAAATATGTTCTTAACATATAATTAATTAATCTTAATTATACTTCAACTATTATTAAATTGTAGTTCCTAGTTAAGTACAACTTTAAAAAAATTGCACTTAAAATGTACTTAGTTAAGTTAAATTGTACTTAAATTATGCAAATCATGTGTGCTCAAGCATTTGAGCTAACGACAACATCAATATCAACTTTATTCAAACATAAAATTAATTAAATATATCTACGAGACGTCTGTTTTATAATTTAGACAATATTGTGTGCACTAGATAGTATTTTTTTGAACTTAATTAGTTCCCTCTTATTTCTTTTATTATTTAGAATTTTTTCACAACTTTTTTACTATTTTTGAAGCTCCTAACTAGCTAACGGTACGTATCGTCCGATACGTATCGTCCAATACCTATACGAAAACATTACCGAGTCAAAAAATGACAATTTCGAAACATAGACCGCTACCGCTACTTTGAACCAATCACAAGCAAGCTTTGAAGATATATTCCATGAAACCCTTGCATACCCTATACTCGAAAGGGCTTCCACCTTTAGAAAGGATATATTTTAAATGAGTAATGACCATTAAGTGGAAATCTTATTACTACACTATTACAAGTACACCTGATCACAATCTTACCAGTAGCAATACTTTTGGCATTGACCATTGAAAAGACTTGGAACTCTTAAGCATCTTAAAAGAGCAAGGTGGGGAAGCACAACTAACTCCCATTGCACATTCTATAGCAACTCTTGACAATGTTGATGGTTAAAAATTACTTAACAACAATAATAGTAATAAACAATAAAGCAAAACAAATAACCGTGAGCCTTTGGCTCAAATGGTACTCTAGGCTTCTTGCTAAGCAAGAGGTCCTAGGTTCAGCCAAGTGGCCAAGGTAGGGTTTGTATGTTTAAATTCAATCTAAACTATCAAAAAAAAAGCAAAAACAAATGAAGGCATTACTTCTGCATAACCAGTAAAACCCTGATGCATCAATACCCATATCACATGTTGCAATACCATTATGCAATCAAAGAAAGCACTCAAATACAGGTTGACACCAAATTCACTACTTAATGCACAATAATAGCTGGTTCATGGTTACATTGAACCATTCTGACCATTCAAATCTGAGAACTTCTCAACATAAAACCTTATTCGCCAACAATGTCTGCTCATAATTCGAAGTTCAAAATGGATGGACCAGGCAATGAAAACAATAGATATTACACAATATCCAAAACAAAATTAGAAACAATGCATTCTTACGCATAAGATTAGAAACAAAATCCTCAAGATTCACATATTGCAACATCCTATTGTTACATACCTTGAGAATGCGTGACATAAAGGAGGTGCCATCAAGGGATAATGCATGTTCTGCCGCTTCTTTTCTCATGAATTCTACGTAGGCTGACCTGCTTAAGCACAGTAGCTTAGTATAGCATGACTACAAACTCCAAGACAGACATGGTTCAGAAAGTAAATCAGAACTTGCATATGGAAAACCTCACCCTTTTGGTTGCCCTGTCGCTGCATCCGTCAAAATAACCACTTTTAGAACGTCTCCAAATTTGTTAAAGTGGCGAGAAAGACTATCCTTGGTGGCAGCAAAATGAACCTGTACAAAAAGGCAACTGTCCTAATAGAGAATAATATAATAGTAGCCAAGTTTCATGTCATTAATATAGGTCATTACATTACTAACGAATATTGTCCGTGAATCAGCATCTTCAGCAGCATGACCACTGGAATACAAACCTGCACACAATCACCCAAAAACCTTGATGAAACGTAAAACATAGTAAATAACTAAATGCAGACCACCTAAAATATAACTGCAATCTAACAGGGAAAAAAACTAATAGAGAACCTTTTGTTAAGAAGCCATGAAAAAAAAAAGTCAACTTCCACCAGGGAAAACCTAAAAAGGATCACATTTGATACTGCAATATATAATCATCAATAAGTTGATCAATTTTAAAGGAAATTTTGACGAACTGTGTTTTGTAGTTACTACTACTGTTATTTCTTAATGCAAAAACTGAAGTCCCCACCAAGAAGCAGTAGAGAGAGATATAAACGAAAAAGGAAAATTACTTCCGCTAGTTATACCAGACATCCACTAGACTATTTAGAAGATTTCTTCAAATGTTTGAAATCATTTTCGTCGAATATCTTAATGGACATCTACAAATGGATTGGCTAATAATAGGATCATAGCCAATGCTAGCACTCCGCAATAATTTTCTACATCTTGGATTTCATCTAATATATTTTAACATCCAAGGGTAAAATGATAAGATATTTATTTTCCTACAAAATATCTAATCTACCCGACAAACCTGATGGGCGAAGCTACTGTAATTTCAGACTCTTGAGGGGAGGTCCCTTGAACATTGATAAAACCTAATTTATTTTTATGAAGTATAAGCTTGTTTTCAATAAAATTATGTGTAAAATAAGTTTTGACCAATTGAAGTACAAGTAAACTTGCTACAGAAAGTCGAATGAGGAAGGGAAATAGTCCACAAAAAATCAACTAAGCAAGATTCTTGTAACTTCATCTTAAAACGTTTCATAATGCTGAAATCGCAAAAGTTCAATCGTAAGCAAATAACTCACCAGCCGTGGATGAATGTGCCTTTTTAGACTCCTGCCCACCACCAGCAGGTATTGCCTATGGAGAGCAGAGAATAGAGAAACAAAATTAATGGAAGGCATGTATACACAGACACATGCTCAGTTACAAACAAAAGCATATGTAAATATACACGATTTCAACAGATATCATACATTTCCATTACCAACTGAAACAGAGTTGTTCTCCTTCATCAGTGGAAAACCAGACTTGTCAGCACTTGCCTCACTCTCTTGTACAAATTTCTGTCCATCCACATCTGATACCTTCCTCGTCTCCTGATAATGAGGCGGTTTCCAGGTATTTAAATTCACAGATATATTCACTATCTTACTGGAAGTATTTGCAGTAGAAGGCTGATCCTGATCTTTCCGTGGTTTGCGAGTACTTTCATCAGTCTTACCAGCAACGCTATACTGGTTCATCAGCAAATCATTATCGTCAATTCCAGAAGAGATGCCAGTGTGAGAAACATCCAAATTCCTAAGACCCAGAATATGGCCACCTTCATATACCTCATTATTAGACACAAAGTCCGAAGCAATTCCAGTATCACTTTCCAACACAGTCATATTCCTAGCATAGTGTTCTCTATAGTTTCTTCGCTGAAGATGAGTTGACTGAGTTTCCTCTGGCATATAGTCAAAATCTCTATATTCCCCAACTGCTTTAACAGGAGATTCTCTGAACTCTGCCATATGGTTGGTGTTCTCTGATACATCCATAGCTCGACCAAGACGATCAAACACATTTCCCAAGGATTTTGCTTTGACTACATCTTTGGCAGCTTCAGCCACAGCTTTAATAGCAACTGCCATGGTAGCATTTGGCACTCTTGCAACTGACCGGATTCTCTGAGGACTATCTACAAGTAATGAGTCCCCAGTAGATGTTGAAACTACAGATCGTAGACGCTTCAGTGATGGCTCTGTACTCAAACTGGATGACCTCGGAGTGCCAACAGCATCTCGCACCGCAAATTGCAGCAGCCTTCGAGGGGCATTAATAATCGTTTTAGAAACCTCCTCCCGCTGCTAAAAGTACATAATGGGTGAGGAATGTTTAGCAAGTCAAAAGTACATCTTCTCTAATGAAGGTGATACAAAGAGCATAATTCTCATGTGCAAGACAATTCTGTTCAATTCCACAAAAATCTATGCAAGATGGATTTGGGGTGTTCGCGCATTGCATCTTCTAAACATGTACCATGATTCAGGAGCAAATTGATACAGAACTCATAATAGTACCACAACAAGAATCAGACACTTGTAAAATATAGAGATTCATTTTGACTCCCATGTAAAATGAGTTTTGCGTTTTCCAGTTTCAAAAATGCTATTTTATGCCATAAAGCATTTGCAGCTCCTACAATTTATTAAACATGCAAAATGTATAATGCTAAGTAACCTATTCTTCTGTAGTGTTAACTCCGGAGAGTAATAATAAAAGATGAACCACAATGAAGTTGGTATAAAATTTTCTGAGATGATCAAAACCCAAAATTGATCAAAGTGTCAAGTTGTCGATATTATTAGAAGTGCAATGCTCAACCAGACTGCCAGCCCAACTTTTTTTTTTGATAAACTAAGAAATTTTATTAATAGAGAAGAAATGATACAATAAATGGGGGACAAGAAGTCCACCCTCAGCAAACTAAAAGATAAAAAACAAGAAAACACTTAAAAAGTGCAGCCCTCCAATCTCTACACAAATCAACAACAAAGATACCTCAAAAAGCCGCCATAACAAAAGCCCAACTTTTGCAAAATATTATTTTATATGAATTAATATGAACAGAATTTTAAGGACCGAAAGGGAATTGCATGTGCTACTAATGTTTTTTTAAAAACGACTTCACATAATATAAAATTAAATATTTGTACAAGAAATTACACAATATACACGCAAAGATTTCGAGCATTCAGACTTGTTACCATAAAGGTAGGATTAGGTAAGATAACCTGAAAGGTCCAGTAAGTGGTAAATAGGGACTCACTTGAGAAGTTATATGCTATAAGCCAGAAAAAATTGCTACAAGAATGCTCTAATGGTGGCCATAAATCTAGTTAACTGAGTACCTCGCTGGACCAGAATCTGGGCCATTTGCATTGGAACAGTTCAGAAATGAAATAGTAAGACGCAACACTTCTTTTCCAATAAAATAGTAAAATACAAGACTTAAATTGAATAATGGGGGGTGGGGGTGGGGGTGGGGGTGGGGAAGGAGATATATATATCCCTACTCCTTACCCTGGCTCCATGTAAGCTGCTAATAGCTAAGATGCCAAAAGAGACCAGAGAAAACATAAACTACAACATATGCATCTTGTGCACTCTCAACCAGAGGAAAAGAATTTGTTGATTAGTTGTGACCAGGGTTAGACAGCATTCCCATTAAACACCAACCAAAAGTATTTATGACTTCAAAGAGATAATTCCTTACTATATAAAAGTTTTTAATAGCTAAGATGCCAAAGGAACCAGAAAACCCATATCTTGGGACAGGTGAGGGTGTTCCTAACTTGATAGAATGGAACTAGGAAGACAAACACACACAAAGAGAAAGAAGACAAGCCCTTACCTGTGACCTTTCATCAGGCAGCCTTCTTTTCCTCTCAAATTTTGGTCGAGGAGAAGGTGATCTTTTTGTGTGACCAACTTTCTGATTAGAATCTTCCTCCACATTGAAATTGGCAGTCACGGCACTTCGAAGAGGAGGGGGATCATCTGCATTCCGTACTAGGCTTTTCCTCTCACTAGCATGTCTGCTTCTCAATAACTTATTTGGCTTTTCTCTTTCAGGTTCAGATTCCAAGTGGTGAGAATCTATTTTTCCAGCCTGCTCTCTAGGCATGGGTTTTGTTTTGGCCACCTCATTTGGAAGAGATTCTCGGGGTTGTACATAAAGATCCAGATTTGATCCTAAGTGATCCCATAACCTGTAGAAAGATATCAGTGTTAAAATCTAAAAATCCAAGTAACTAGCATTGTGCACAGTAATATAGTTTAATTACCAAGAAACAAAAGAGTCACTGTCATCGCCCAAAAACACATTCAACTCAGTCCTTGCTTCTACTTTGCGCCTGCCATTTTTAAGCAAGACAATAACATATTCCTGCAAAATGAATACTGGTAAGTGACTAGGCAGTAAAATGGTAAGCTACTTCCAGATAACACAATAAAATTCTGTGTATACAAGCCCAAATATGTCCATCAATCCCCAAAAGTGCAAAAACCATAAACATCAATATCGTCCAAGGTCAAAGAGAAAAACAAATACACTAGCAGACGTAACCAGACAATGTTCTTCTTATAAGTAGTTTATATTATATTAAGGCATCAAAAGTGGGCCATAACATATCTGGCATAGTTAGGTAGGTCTATTCTAATACTAATGGATTGGTCACTTTTCCCTTCTACACATATTTTTATGTTAACATAGCATCTATCTGTCTCTTCCACCTAACCGATGCCATTTCCCTAGGATCAACAGTTCACCACATGGCTTCAATGAAAAAGAAGATGACTCCCTTATAGACAACAAGGCATGATACAATATCATTGTTGCTTTCTCCCTTACACTAAACCTACACATCATGGTCTCCCAATCATGTGAATCTCTTATAGATGTAATTTAAGTCCATCAATACCCTAAGAAAGAAACCAAGTAATCCACAGAGTCATAGACGTTACCTTGTCCCTATCAGAAACTACTATTTTAAAAGTCGTTGGGCGGACTTAGGCAGCTTAGGGGCGCCTAGTGCCAAGGCGGTGTTTGTTGTCTCATTTACTTATTTTTCTATTTTACATACTTGTTATACTATATAAAGCATATAATAGATGTAATTTTTAAAATTTAAAATAAAAATTACCCAAAAAAAATAAACTTTTAAAGCCTAAAAAATATCATTCAAGTATTGTACAGTTTCAAAGTATGTATTGTTCTACCTAGGGAGGGGCCTAGACGTCCAGAAAAATTGAGATGGTAAAGGATCACTTAGCGCCTAGGCGGGAATTAACCGAACCTAGGGCGGGAAATTTTAGTATACTCGCAACAAGAGACTAAGTAAGTCCTTGGCAACTGTTCCTCCACTCACCAGAATCTCACCCTTGAATCATTACCAAGTACCAACCTCAAACCTGATCTGCATTTTAAAGGCTTCTAAAGCATGCATATCGCCTTTCCAATTTCCACATGTTCATCGCGTACAAAGCTCTCACCTCCTTATAGGCAACTCTCATACCTGATATCTCCCTCATTTATTGAATGTCAATCTCATTTATTGAATGGCAACTCTCACCTCCTAGCATATTTTTAATCCTGGCTAATGGTTTCCACGGAGGTTTTGTTTAGCAAGTTCGAGGAGTTTGAGACCAGGGGATTCATTATCTCCACTTTTGTTTGCTTTTAGCAGGCTTTTGCTGAGGGTATTGGAGGCGGGTCAGATTTGGGCTTTATGGTTGGAGGTATTGATCATTTTCCATGATCGGACCCCCAACAATTACACTATTTGAGATGTGTGACTATTTTCTTTCAGGCGATTTCAAGGCTGAAGATCAACATAAAGAAATGTGACATAATCCCAGTGGGAGAAGGGGAGAATCAGATTTCCTTTGCTTCAAATCAGGAGAGTCGAGTGATTAATTTTCTGCAACTTACTTGGGATTTCTGTTGGAGTCAAATTACAAATAAAAGGCTAGATGGAATCCAGTTGTTGAGAAGGGGTGAGTGGAGATTGGCAAGGTGGAAAAAAACCTACTTGTCCGAAGGAGGGAGATTGGTCTTTAACAGGAATAGTCTTTTGAGACTGATGAAAGTACTTATGGTAATTCATATAGCACTGTTTAAGTAACAAATGTTAAGATTGTTTAGATGATTACCTACTTATGGTAATTGATATAGCACTGTTTCATACTTACACTTGCACTATGATGTTTTGTTACCACATGTACAACCAATTACTCTTAAACACCAAGATAGATATTTGCATCAATAGGACCATAACCCACCCCAATTCACTCAAGCCGGTCAAAAACAAGTGTAGGAAAAAGATTAATGATTGAAATTTCTATATCATTTCCTTCTCTGGACTAATATACTATCAAAATACATAATTATTCTACTGATCCTAAAAACCCAAATTTTGCCCCAAAAAAACACAGCACAAACACCCAATTTAAAATATTAAAAAAACACATATAGGCTGCCTGCTTCCATTTACATACTCCACAGCATTTGCAAAAGCAATAGATATCAAAATAACAATGAAAGGCCAGTACAAAGCTAAAGTTTAATTTCTGAACAATTTCCACAATTCTATTGACATTTTTTGGTACAATATTTCAGGTACTTCGCAAGATAACCAAAAATGTACATAAACATTCAAATTCAAATCTTTTCGGAGAATTCATAAAACCCTAAAAAATCATACCACAAGAGTGTCATCAGTGTAATCCCCCATGAACTCCTTCAGTTTATCTTTCACTCGATCTCGCAACTTCCCCACTCCATCGCCGGCGAAATTAACCCTGAACGTCAAATCATCGCTCTGATCCACAACGTCCATCACTCTCCAAGTAACCCTACCTTGCCTCTTCAGCAAATTAACTGCACTTCTTCAAAATCCAATGAAAGTAGTTCGATTTTCAGGTATTGGATGCAAGGAAAACCCTAGCTAAACCTGATAAGTATCTAAAGATGAGTTAATTAGTGAAATTGTTTTCAGATAAATGGAACGAGAAACCCCCATAAGATTTTCTTATGGGGAAAGAGATGGGACAGATTCTACCCTCTCAGTTGTACTTTATATGGTCGGTGAGGTTCGGACCCCATATTTAAATACTACATGTCCTTTTAATCGGTCAAAAACACCCAAAATAGTAGATTGCTTCATGTTTTTGAGCACAAAATGAGTCGATCGTTAAAATATTACAAAGTTACATTAAAATTATTATTTTTCAGAGTTATTTATAAATCTAGAAGGAGGTTGATGAGTGGAATTTAAACTCGCGAATCGGATATTTTATGATTTAAATATTTGTCTGAATTCGTAGTCTTTTATGTAGTTTTATGTAGTTTCAGAGTTATTTTATGATTTTTGCCGTTATTTTTATAAAAAGTTATTTATGTCGTTTTCTAACTACGATAATAATTTCATTGTGGGGTTCACCAATGTGACGCCCCCAAAATAGGTCCATTCCATCCAACCCATTTTGAGTCGCCAAATACATGGTACAGAAACAACTACAACTTTTACAACCCATAAACTATGAGTTTGAATACAAACATTGTCATCTAGACAATATACATACCCAACTATGTCCTCAATACAATTATTGCTATATTATTTTATAAAAATGGTGAGGACTACTAAACAACTCTCTCAAGGACCATCAATTCATACCCCGACTCGTACTCGCTATATTCTCGTCTCCTGAGAAGAAAAATGGAACAAAAAGGAAAAGGGTGAGCTCAACTAGCTCAGTAAAGAATATTATGACTAAGATAATATACAACAAATTATCGTTAGTCTTCAACAGGGAAAAATCTAATAGAATACAATAGACAACAAGTTTTAAATCAATATTCGCAGCGGAAAATATTAATTCATAGAAGAGTTACGTAGAGGATGAAATCTACTAATGTCTATGAATTTAACAGTCCATCAACAGTATTTTAATCCCTGTAACATCAATCAATGCACATCTTGAATCATATATTCATCCCTGCACTACAGGCCAAGGATATTCATCTGTTGGTCATGTTCATCTAAACACATGTTCATCTTTGCACTACGGGCCAAAGATATTCATCAGAAATCATTCATCTTTGCACTACAGGCCAAAGATATTCAATAGTAACATCATTTAAGACTGAAGATGTTAAAAAAAATATTTTTTAAAGAAGCGAATCCAGTGAAACAAAATGACAAGGATTTAGGATTAAGGATTCGTACTTTGTTTTATCCATGTCCAAAAATACCTCAAAAATAATCAAAGTGGTGTAAAATTCAAGAATGATCAAAACATGGATACAATCAAAGCTAGTATCCACAATAGATATTTTGGATGAAAAGGGAAAAAAAATAATTTTTCTGTGAATAGTGCCGTATTCGTGAATAGTGCCGTATACGTGAATAGTACCGTATACGTGAATAGTAACTCCGGCACAAAAAGTTCTAAATTTGATAAAAAAAAAAAAGTTCACCAATATTCCGGCATAATGATATTGAAGAAAAAATATCATTTGAGAAGAAAATAACATCCCTTACCTCAAAATAGCCGTACTTCTGACTGAATTTCGGTATAGTGCTGACAGAAACTCGCACCGTATAGCAACACTCAAAGTATACTCACAAGGATACGCTCGATAATATAGAGAGAGAAAGAGAGAAAACTTTGTTTCTGGTGTGATTTTCAATTCTAACTTAGCCCTCTATTTATAGGAAAATGTTAGAACGCCAAAGGAGACTAAATTAATAAAATATATTATTATTTATTCAAAATTCTTACCCACATGTTTTGAAAACTCTAGCATGCCTTCTTTGGTCAAAAACATCAGCCACCCATGTGCCAACAACCACAAAAACGTTTTTCTTAAATAAAATAATTAAAACTTCCAAAAATCAATTATTTCGGAACTCCGAAACTTCAATAATTCATGATAAATAGCCCTTTTGTCAGAAAATTCAAATCTCGCGATTTTTTTATAGGAAATTTAATTCTCTACAATTTTGCAGAAGGAAGTTTTTCCAAATTCCAAACAGAAATTATCCGAAATCCACAAACGAGTGATTTTACAGTCTATAATCAATTTTCGGTCAAGAATTATGTTCACCGACACACAAAACATATGTTAAACATTTAATGCCACAAAATACTCTTCCTCCTCATATACTCATATGTCCCACATTCATTATAAAATATCACCGTTAATATATTATTAAAATAATATATTTAAATAAATTATTTTATCAAAAAAAGATAAAATATTAATTTTCAACAATTGTCACATTAAAAATTTTCTCCATCTATATCCACATAAAATAAATATTTTCTTTATCATAATAATCAATAATTAATTATTAAAAATAATATTACAGAATCACAGTACTGACAACCAGGTCGTTCCCAGGATAGAGGGGGCTTTCCAATAAGGATTTCTCCTTACTGGCGCGCAATTAGATGACCAAACCTCTCCTTGACAGAACTTTCTAGACATTGCCAATAATGTTATCTGATAATATTATTCAAATAATATGAATTATTGATCTGATAATGGAAAATACTGTGCAATGACAATTATTGAAATAATAATAATATAAATATCAACGCAACAATTATTGAATCAATAAAGTAATGAACAGTAACTCCTGTAGCAATTATTGAGTAGTGTCTTCTTACGTAAGGATCAATAATTCAAAATACTGTGCAATACCGTGTGCTACTGTGCAACAACGCGTATTACTGTATTTTAACCATCGGGTATTCCAACAGTGTAAACGGTAACAACTACGCCGTTATTTTTAAACAGCTTATATTTGTCGTTTTCTTCCTCCAATCGCTTTCCGTCATGGGGCCCACACATGGCTGCGCCGTCGTACGAATATTCCCCGACAGTACGAATATTCCACGACCAAACGAATATTCCCCGACAACAATGAATATTTTATAACCACTTGCTTATTTTGAAATATTTGCGTATTTTACCCATAATTATCCTCATTAATCAAATCAACCCTTACTATTCAAAATAATAATTAAAGGAAATTAAATTTCATTTATTAATTATTTGGGGTCTTACAACCTCCCCTCCTTATGAAATTTCGTCCTCGAAATTGACATACGTACCTGGTGTTTCGAAAAGGTGAGGATACCTCGCTTTCATTTCCGTTTCCAACTCCCAGGTCATTTCCTCTATAGCATGATTCCTCCACAAAACTTTAACTTGTGGTATTACCTTCGTGCGTAGGACATGCTCCTTCATATCCAAGATCTTGACAGGTACCTCCTCATACGTTAAATCTTCGGCTATCTCGTCCGGTTCTAACTCAATGACGTGGTTCAGGTCTTTCACATATTTACGAAGCACAAATATATGAAAAATATTATGAACACGAGACATACTTGGAGGTAACGCGAGTCTATAGGCTACATTACCTACTCAATCAAGAATTTGAAATGGACCAATAAATCGTGGATTAAGCTTTCCTCTCTTCCCGAATCTTGTAACTCCCTTCCATGGGGCAACACGCAACAATACATGATCCCCAACACTAAATTCTACGTCCTTTCGATGAAGATCCGCATAACTCTTTTGTCGATTTTGTGCCGTTTGTATACGTTGTCGAATCGTTTGGATCTTCTCCGTAGTCATACGTACTAACTCGGGTCCCAACAATGTTGCTTCACCCACCTCGTCCCAACATACTGGAGAGCGACACTTTCGTCCATACAATGCTTCAAATGGGGCCACACCAATGCTTGCCTGATAACTGTTGTTGTAGGAGAATTCCACCAATGGTAAATATTTATCCCAACTGCCCTTGAAGTCTAGGACACAGAGTCTTAATAAATCTTCAAGAGTTTGAATAGTCCTCTCTGATTGTCCGTCCGTTTGAGGATGGTATGCCGAACTGAATCGTAACTCCGTACCCATAGCTTTTTGCAAGCTAACCCAAAATCTTGAAGTAAATCTTGGGTCACGATCCGAAACTATGGATACTGGCATGCCATGCAATCTTACAATCTCATTTACGTACATTTGAGCAAGACGTTCAAGGGAATAAGTCTCCCGTATCGGCAAGAAATGAGCAAACTTGGTTAATCTATCAACAATAACCCAAATAGCATTGATGCCTTGAGAAACCGTAGGAAGACCCGTAACGAAATCCATAGTAATGTGTTCCCACTTCCATTTCGGAATCTCAAGTGGTTGCAATGGACCCTTTGGCACTTGATGCTCCGCCTTTACACGTTGACAAGTTAAACACGTTGAAATAAACTTTGCAATCTCTCTCTTCATATTGTTCCACCAAAATGTATGTCGAATATCACGATACATTTTGGTACTTCCAAGATGAATTGCAAACGGTGTATTGTGTGCCTCCATCATGATCTTGTACTTCAAATCAGAATCGTTAGGAACACAAAGTCTGGAGTGGACTCGAAGTATTCCTTCTTCATCAATTCTCGCTTCTAGAATGGCACCTTCTTGTACTTTCGTCTTCATATGCATCAGCTCCGGATCGGTGGCTTGAGCAACCTTAACTTTTTCTATTAAAGTTGGCTCTATGCGTATACTTGACATTATTGCACTCATTCCTGCATGTGATCTTCTACTCAATGCGTCAGCTACCACGTTCGCTTTTCCAGGATAGTATTGAATAGTGTGGTTGTAATCTTTCAACAACTCGAGCCAACGACCCAACGTCGTTGCCGCATGTTGAGTTCTTTTTGAGTGAAGAAATATTTGAGGCTTTTATGATCTGAATATATCTCTACTTTCTCCCCGTATAGATAGTGCCTCCAGATCTTTAGCGCGAAAACAACTGCTGCCAACTCTAGATCATGAGTAGGATAATTCCTCTCATACTCTTTAAGTTGTCGCGAGGCATAGGCTATGACTTTCCCACGTTGCATGAGAACACATCCTAACCCTTTGCCTGAAGCATCGCTGTAGATAACAAATCCATCCGAACCAGATGGTATTGTTAGAACAGGTGCCGAAATAAGTCTCCTCTTAAGCTCTTGGAAACTCTTCTCGCATTCCTCTCTCCATACAAATTTTGTATCCTTCCGTGTTAGCTGAGTTAATGGAGTAGCAATTCGAGAAAACCCTTCCACGAATCTCCGATAATAACCAGCTAAGCCCAAAAAGCTACGTACTTCAGTGACCGACTTCGGTTGCTCCCAACTTTGTATTGCTTCAATCTTCGTCGGGTCAACAGATACTCTATTTTTTGACACCACGTGCCGAAGGAATGCTACTTCCTCAAGCCAGAACTCGCATTTCTTCAACTTAGCATATAACTTGTTTTCACGAAGCCTTTGGAGTACCAGCTTCAAATGGTGCTCATGATCTTCACGACTTTTGGAATATATGAGGATGTCATCAATAAAGACAACAACGAATTGATCCAAATAATCCTTGAATACTCGGTTCATCATATCCATGAAAGCAGCAGGAGCATTAGTCAATCCAAAAGACATGACTAAGAATTCATAATGCCCATACCGAGTTCTGAAGGCAGTCTTTGGAATATCCTCAGTTCTAATTTTCAGCTGATGATATCCAGAACAAAGATCGATTTTTGAAAAGAATTGTGCTCCTTGCAACTGGTCAAACAAGTCATCAATACGAGGTAGAGGATACCTATTCTTGATGGTGACATGGTTCAATTCCTGATAGTTAATACAAAGTCGCATACTCCCGTCTTTCTTCTTTACGAATAAAACAGGAGCACCCCAAGGAGATGTACTAGGACGAATGAAACCGATGTCCAATAACTCCTGTAATTGGACTTTTAACTCCTGAAGTTCAATAGGAGCCATTCGATATGGGATTTTAGAAATGGGCTTTGTACCAGGTTCAAGATCAATAAAGAATTCAACTTCACGTTCTGGGGGTAGACCGGGAAGTTCTTCAGGAAATACGTCAGGAAAGTCAATAACAACAGGAATATTATTCAATTTTGACGTGTCTTTATTCAAATCCATAACATGGCCTAAGAAAGCTTGACATCCGTTTTTTAATAAACGAATAGCTTTATGATTAGATATGACAGTGATTGATTTTAATGGTTTAGTTGCCTGAATTCGAACAACAGGTTGATTAGGAATATGAAAACTAACAACCTTACAAAAATAATCAATTTTGGCATGATGAGTAGTTAACTAATCAATCCCTAAAATCACATCAAAAGCAAGTATCTTTAAAGAGATAAGGTCAACAGGCAAGGTGATGGTGCCAACTTGAATCAAACAAGATTTATAAACAGTGGATGTGATGAAAGTTTCTCCTAACGGAGTCTCCACAGATAGGTCAAAGTCTAATTTCTCCGGAGTCAAGTTTAAACGTTGAGCGCAAGCAGGAGAAATAAATGAATGGGTAGCACCGGTATCAAGTAAGGTATAAACTTCGCAAGAATTTATAAATAGCTTACCCGTGATCACCTCATTTGGGTTCCTCGCATTTTGACCAGTCACAACAAACGCACTTCCAGGAACTGTTGACTTTGACTTTTCTGGAACAGTCTTCTGAGTCATCGTCCCCGCTGGAATTGGTTTCGCTACCGTACAATCTCGAGCGATATGTCCTTCCTTCCCACAATTATAACATACCTTGAACTGTTGTGGGCAGTTTGGACTGATATGTCCCTCTTTCCCGCACTTATAGCATATGACCGGTGGTCGTTCTCCTCCCTTAGAACCAGTTACTGCTGGCGCTGATGTCTTCACATGGTCATTGTTGAATTTCCTCTTCTTGAAATCTCCTCCCGACTCGCTTCTTCTATTTTCATGGCCATAATTACCACCAGAGTGGTTACCATTTTTTTCCGCCTTTTTCTTTCTCCATTGGTTGTCGTGGTTTTGTTGACTGCTATCTCCGGTATGATCCTGATTGTGGTACCTCGATTGACCGTACTCGTTATCTCGCTCCAACAATTGAGCCCTGTTAACAACATCTGAATAGAGAGAAAATTTATGAGAGATGAGATATTGTCGTATGCCGGGTTTCAAACCTCTCAGAAACATCCGCGTCATACGTTCCTCATTCTCCACCAAATGAGGTGCAAACTTGGATAACTTTGCAAACTTTGCCTCGTACTGAGATACCGTCATGTTATTTTATTCTAATCTGATGAACTCCACTTCCTTCATATGACGAACACTTTCAGGAAAGTATTTGTCATTAAATAGTTTCTGAAACGTCTCCCAAGACATGCTGAGTGCGGCTGGATGGGTACGCTTCACAGACTCCCACCAGTAGTCTGCCTCGCCACGGAACATAAAGGTGGCGAACGGAACCTTCTGTTCCTCCGTGCATCCCAAGACATCGAATATCTTGGTAATTTGCTTGACCCATGTCTCCGCCATGATCGGATCTGGCTTTCCCTTAAATTCTGGTGGTCCCAACTCTTTGAACTGCTTGGCTGTGACAACCCGTGAATTGTTATCATTTCCTCCTGTATTTTGAACACGAGTCTCCCTCGTCTGATTTTGCATGAACTGCAAAAAGCTTCTAAACATTGCGTCGTTCATCGTCTGATCAGTGGTGTTGTTCACAGGAGGAACATTGCCAGCCTGTTGCACGTTCTCCTCGTTGGTGAGTACATGCGTCTCCACGGTCTCATTTCCACTGTTAATATTCTCAGTCGACATTCTCAAATACTGTCATAAAACAAGGGTTAATTAAGAAAATCAATATATCACATAATATCCCTATATACTGACCAACTAATAAATAAGCTTAGGTAGGACACACTAGCGAAGGATTTACTCGTCTCTCCCCTCCTAGTTTTATTCCCCGATCTCCGCCAGAGATCATATCCCTAAGCTCTGATACCAACCGTGACGCCCCCAAAATAGGTCCATTCCATCCAACCCATTTTGAGTTGCCAAATACATGGTACAGAAACAACTACAACTTTTACAACCCATAAACTATGAGTTTGAATACAAACATTGTCATCTAGACAATATACATACCCAACTATGTCCTCAATACAATTATTGATATATTATTTTACAAAAATGGTGAGGACTACTAAACAACTCTCTCAAGGACCATCAATTCATACCCCGACTCGTACTCGCTATATTCTCGTCTCCTGAGAAGAAAAATGGAACAAAAAGGAAAAGGGTGAGCTCAACTAGCTCAGTAAAGAATATTATGACTAAGATAATATACAACAAATTATCGTTAGTCTTCAACAGGGAAAAATCTAATAGAATACAATAGACAACAAGTTTTAAATCAATATTCGCAGCGGAAAATATTAATTCATAGAAGAGTTACGTAGAGGATGAAATCTACTAATGTCTATGAATTTAACAGTCCATCAACAGTATTTTTATCCCTGTAACATCAATCAATGCACATCTTGAATCATATATTCATCCTTGCACTACAGGCCAAGGATATTCATCTGTTGGTCATGTTCATCTAAACACATGTTCATCTTTGCACTACGGGCCAAAGATATTCATCAGAAATCATTCATCTTTGCACTACAGGCCAAAGATATTCAATAGTAACATCATTTAAGACTGAAGATGTTAAAAAAAATATTTTTTAAAGAAGCGAATCCAGTGAAACAAAATGACAAGGATTTAGGATTAAGGATTCGTACTTTGTTTTATCCATGTCCAAAAATACCTCAAAAATAATCAAAGTGGTGTAAAATTCAAGAATGATCAAAACATGGATACAATCAAAGCTAGTATCCACAATAGATATTTTGGATGAAAAGGGAAAAAAATAATTTTTCTGTGAATAGTGCCGTATTCGTGAATAGTGCCGTATAAGTGAATAGTACCGTATACGTGAATAGTAACTCCGGCACAAAAAGTTCCAAATTTGATAAAAAAAAGTTCACCAATATTCCGGCATAATGATATTGAAGAAAAAATATCATTTGAGAAGAAAATAACATCCCTTACCTCAAAATAGCCGTACTTCTGACTGAATTTCGGTATAGTGCTGACAGAAACTCGCACCGTATAGCAACACTCAAAGTATACTCACAAGGATACGCTCGATAATATAGAGAGAGAAAGAGAGAAAACTTTGTTTCTGGTGTGATTTTCAATTCTAACTTAGCCCTCTATTTATAGGAAAATGTTAGAACGCCAAAGGAGACTAAATTAATAAAATATATTATTATTTATTCAAAATTCTTACCCACATGTTTTGAAAACTCTAGCATGCCTTCTTTGGTCAAAAACATCAGCCACCCATGTGCCAACAACCACAAAAACATTTTTCTTGAATAAAATAATTAAAACTTCCAAAAATCAATTATTTCGGAACTCCGAAACTTCAATAATTCATGATAAATAGCCCTTTTGTCAAAAAATTCAAATCTCGCGATTTTTTTATAGGAAATTTAATTCTCTACAATTTTGCAGAAGGAAGTTTTTCCAAATTCCAAACAGAAATTATCCGAAATTCACAAACGAGTGATTTTACAGTCTATAATCAATTTTCGGTCAAGAATTATGTTCACCGACACACAAAACATATGTTAAACATTTAATGCCACAAAATACTCTTCCTCCTCATATACTCATATGTCCCACATTCATTATAAAATATCACCGTTAATATATTATTAAAATAATATATTTAAATAAATTATTTTATCAAAAAAAGATAAAATATTAATTTTCAACAATTGTCACATTAAAAATTTTCTCCATCTATATCCACATAAAATAAATATTTTCTTTATCATAATAATCAATAATTAATTATTAAAAATAATATTACAGAATCAAAGTACTGACAACCAGGCCGTTCCCAGGATAGAGGGGGCTTTCCAATAAGGATTTCTCCTTACTGGCGCGCAATTAGATGACCAAACCTCTCCTTGACAGAACTTTCTAGACATTGCCAATAATGTTATCTGATAATATTATTCAAATAATATGAATTATTGATCTGATAATGAAAAATACTGTGCAATGACAATTATTGAAACAATAATAATATAAATATCAACGCAACAATTATTGAATCAATAAAGTAATGAACAGTAACTCCTGTAGCAATTATTGAGTAGTGCCTTCTTACGTAAGGATCAATAATTCAAAATACTGTGCAATACCGTGTGCTACTGTGCAACAACGCGTATTACTGTATTTTAACCACCGGGTATTCCAACAGTGTAAACGGTAACAACTACGCCGTTATTTTTAAACAGCTTATATTTGTCATTTTTTTCCTCCAATCGATTTCCGTCATGGGACCCACACATGGCTACGCTGTCGTACGAATATTCCCCGACAGTACGAATATTCCACGACCAAACGAATATTCCCCGACAACAATGAATATTTTATAACCACATGCTTATTTTGAAATATTTGCGTATTTTACCCATAATTATCTTCATTAATCAAATCAACCCTTACTATTCAAAATAATAATTAAAGGAAATTAAATTTCATTTATTAATTATTTGGGGTCTTACAACCAATGATTGTGTCATCGTACGAATATTCCCTGATAAAACGAATATTTCTCGACCAATCGAATATTTTATGACAACTTGCTTACTGTGCAAAATTTTTAAATATTACTCACAACTTTAACATCATATCAAATTCACACCTTATTATTCAAAAAGGGCAAAAAGCACCTTTTGGCCACTGTGGTTATAGTGATTTAACGAATTAGCCACTGTGCTTTTAAAATATTCAATTAGCCCACTAAACTTTTTAAAAATTAACAATCAACCCATTCCGTCCAAAAAATTGGACGGACGTTAACAGATGGCTTTAAAAAAAATGATGTGGTAATTACGTGGCAACAGATTTTAAAAAAATTAATGCTGACGTGGCAAAAAATACATAATATTCATTTTAAAGTTTTAAAAATAACAAAAATATAATAAAATAAAACAGATTTTTTAAAAAATATTATTTTTAATAAAAATAGATTTTTTTTAAAAACATAATTTTTTAAAAAAACATAATTTTTTAAAAAAAACGGAACTTTTGTAAAAAACAGATTTTTAAAATAAAAAAATTTTAAAAACAGATTTTTTTTTAAAAAACAATTTTTTTAAAAAACAGATTTGACAAATTTTTTTAAAAACAATTTTTTTAAAAACAGATTTTATAAATTTTTTTAAAAACAGATTTTTTTTTAAAAAAACAGATTTTAAAAAATTCTGTTTTTAAAATTATTTTTTTTAAAAAGATATGTTTTTTTAATAAAAACTGAGTTTTTTTAAAAAACGTACTTTTTTTGAAAAACATAATTTTTTAAAAAAACAGATTTTTTTTTAAAAATAATTTTTTAAAAAAAAATTATTTAAAAAACAGATTTTTTAAAATCTATTTTTTAAAAAATTTGTAAAATCTGTTTTTAAAAAAAAATTGTTTTTAAAAAAATCTATTTTTTAAAAAAAACTGTTTTTTAAAAAAATTGTAAAATTTGTTTTTAAAAAAATTTGTTTTTTTAAAAAAACTGTTTTTAAAAAAATTTATAAAATCTGTTTTTTAAAAAAAATTGATTTTATAAAAAATTGTTTTTTTAAAAAAATCTTTTTTTAAAAAAAATTGTTTTTTTAAAAAAAACTGTTTTTAAAAAAATTTGTAAAATCTGTTTTTAAAAAAAATTGTTTTTAAAAAAATCTCTTTTTTTATTTTTTTTTTAAAAAAAATTTGTTTTTTACAAAAGTTCCGTTTTTTTAAAAAAATTTATATTTTTTTTAAAAATTATGTTTTTTTAAAAAAATCTGTTTTTATTAAAAATAATATTTTTTAAAAAAATCTGTTTTATTTTATTATATTTTTGTTATTTTTAAAATGAATAGTATGTATTTTTTGCCACGTCAGCATTAATTTTTTTAAAATCTGTTGCCACGTAATTATCACATCATTTTTTTTAAAGTCAGCTGTTAACGTCCGTCCAATTTTTTGGACGGAATGGGTTGATTGTTAATTTTTAAAAAGTTTAGTGGGCTAATTGAATATTTTAAAAGCACAGTGGCTAATTCGTTAAATCACTATAACTACAGTGGCCAAAATGTGCTTTTTGCCATTCAAAAAGATATTTCGAGAAAATTAAATCTTTATTCATAAAAGTTGGGGTCTTACATTCGTTCTCCCAGCCAACGAGCCCCGGTTCGAGAACTTAAGTATCAAAGAGCTCGTGTTTGGCAATTTTATGCACTAAGGTCGGGTAAGCACATCTGAACTCCTTAAATTGACAAGATCCTTTTATTCATGATATACTAACCCATTACATTCTGTGTGTAGTCTACCACATTCTTCGCCCAGATTATCTGCCGCTGGTCAGAGGTTGACCAAAGAGAAATGAATCTCAAAGATGAAAACTAACATTTGAGGTCCAGTCTTCAAGTGGCCAAGGATGGCCTTGAGAGAGAAAATAATCCTCATGACAACACTTCTTTTTTCTGTAAATGTTTGCCAGTTGACATCGCTAAACTGAAGTAAGAAGCCACCAACATTGAGACTCGTCAAAAGAGTTTTATTGAGAATAAGGAACAGATACAAAAAGAAAATAACGAGCTGAAGAAGGGAAACTCGACACTCAATCCTCAAATCCTAGAGTTGGTCAAGAAAAGAGAACACATGTTCCACACTTATGCTTCCATGAAAAAAGAATTCAAGAAATACAAGGCTTTTTGGGACCCCCTTTGACCGAAGCACTCAAAAAGCAAATTTGCCAAGAATACAGAAAGTCTCCAAAGCTTTTGACAAAAGTGATGCAAATGTATGCTGAAGGATATAAAATCACTCGAGGCAAAGAGAAGAAGAAGATTATTGCTACCAAACTAGACGTTTCTATCATGGACTCCTCTGAGGACGAAGCCGAAGACGACCCTGACTCTCCTCAGCAATATTCGTTTCTTTTTTGTAATCTAGAACTCATAATGTAACTATCCATATGTAAAAAATATTATGAAAATTAATGAGAATGTTATTCGTTTTGAAAAATAGAATGTTTATTTAAATATAAGCAACCAATCAAATATAATTAAGAAGTTTTAATTTCTTAAAATACTCTATGTAGGATAAATACCTTAATGTGGACTTTCGTTCATCGTATAATTTGGGCCCCAACATGTATCAATGTGATTCCATAAATTTTAATGTTTATAATTTATCACCACAAGAAACATCATGAATAACAATTTTCCACTTCAATGTTTCAATACTAGACAGCGCCGGCCCTGGGCTAAAGCCTAAGGTGCCCGGGCTTTAGGCCCACAAAATTTTAGGGCCCCTTTAAATATTTCCTTCCTTTCATGACTTAAATAGAATACTTAAATATTCTTTGAAAAATAAATTGACTTAGTGGTGAGTGACTGCGGCAGTGCGACAATTGAGCTTCCCATGTTCTGCAGCGGACACCTTTGTCTCATTCATCACTGTCACTGTCATAGCTGAATTACATATAGATATAAATACAGATAGAAAATCAGAAAATCAGAAGGCTCAAGTGTTAAATGCTATTCCAGTATTCCTTCTCACATATTTCAAGCTAATTTCAGGTATTAATTTTATTTTTTAGGGTTTTAAAATTAATTGTTTGGCAAAACTAATGATTTTGCCACCGAAGTTGGCACATTTTACTGAATGTCTGATTGAAATTTTAATTTGTCAAATTAACTAACTGAACTAATTAAAATTTTCAAATTGGGTCATTCTGTCAAATCTGGCTAACAGCTGTCAAAATTTTTCATACGTGAAAGCAAAAAAAAATGGAAAATAAAATAAAAAATGAAGTGGCCAATCAGCAACAATGACATGGAAATAAAAATATAAACTTTATTTTTGACTCATTTTTAACATTTTAAAATTTTAAAAATGACAAAAACATAATAAAACAAAACAAAAACTAATAAAAATAAAACATTTTTTCATTCATTAAATCAAATTTATTTATCAAGATAAATCAAATATTAATCAATTAAAAAATCAAACATATTTTCCTTAACAAAAAGACAATATTAATAACTAAACATTAAAATCAAAATCAAAATCAACAACGCATCTCTCTTCTTCGACTAAAGCAGATCTGAAAACGATTCTCCTTCATTCGCGATCCTCTTTCATTCGAATAACAGATCTGAAAACAATTTTTCGGATTGTGATCCTCCTTCATTCGAACGCTCGGTACATTCATAAATCTAAAAAAATCCATCTCATAGTTTCTGTTCTTGATTTTACCAGATCTGATTTGATGATATCAGTTTCTAATCTTGGATCTTTAATTTATCTGTTCGATGTTTTCTTTATTATCTCTTTTCGAAAATCCTTCTATTTGATTATGTCAATCTAAATATATGACTTCGAATTTGGTATCTATTGGGCATGTATTCAAACATCCACTCTCGTCTTTATTTTCCGTCTCTAAAATTCTGTTTCTCATCTCTTAATTGAGGCTGTGATGTTGAAAACCTACCTATTTTCTGAGGGATTGTTTTTCCTGGTGATTGAGAAAATACCAATGGATCCGGAATTCCATGAAGATCTGTCGGTGACAGTGGTGTCCGGTGATAGTGGTGGGGCCGCGATAGAGGAGAGCGGGAAGAGGGTGGTGGTGGTGGATAGGAAGAGGAGGGAGTGGCGCGTGAGCTGAAGGTTTGAATTGGGATTGAGTTTAGGGGTGTTATGGTGGTGGGGTAGGACAGGTGAAGGAAGGAGGGTGGCGGTGCAACCCATGATGATGGTGGTGCATGGCGGAGAGATAGAAGCAGAGTAAATGAGGTAAGAGAAAGAGGAGGGAGGTGGATGTGTGAACATCAGATAACTAAGGTTAGTGGAATTCGCCGGATGAAGATTTCTTTTAGGGAATATGAAGATTTTTTAGATGTTCTTCCATATGTAATTGATTTAATGAAATACTATTTTAATTGATTATATATTATTATTTTGTTGATGTAGAAAGTCAGGATTGATTAAAGTTTTTTATTTATTTTTTTTGCCACATGTAATATTTTTAATTTTTGTATATTTTTTCAGCGCCACATAGATAAAAAGTTAACTTCTGTCTATTTTTTTGACGGAATGACCCAATTTAAAAATTTTAATTAGTTCAGTTTGCTAATTTGACAAATTAAAAGTTCAATCAGGTATTCAGTAAAACGTGCCAACTTCGGTGGGCAAATCATTAGTTTTTTCTTAATTGTTTTATTTATGAGATTTAGAAGCATTATTTAATTTAATTGGGCTTGATGACTGATTGAGTAGATTTGTATATGCTATTATGAATCAAGTGAAAAATTTAATCTCTTTTGGGTTTTTTAAATTGTTTGGGAGTAGTGTTAGACTCTTAATAAAGGAGACCCTATTTGGTAATTAATTTATAGATAATCACGAGATTATGCTGAAATTTTGCAGATTTTTAAATTTTAATTCACCATAGCTCCTAAAAAGTATATGTATGGATCTGAAAAAAGAAAAAGAAAGAAAAAAGCGAATGAATTAGTTCAATCTCAAGCGGGTTCACTCGATAAATTTTTTGGTAGTAAGAAACAAAAGGAGAGTTCTAGTGTGATTGAACAGTCAGAGAATGAAGAACAGATAGCAGATACGGAGAATGAAGAACAAGAAAATTTAATGGAAGATACGGATGTCCTTGCAAAGGAAACAAATGAATGCGTGAATGAGAGTGACCATGAAGATATGAATGATGAGGGTCACAATGAAGGCTTGAATTTTGAATATGGACCTACATACATTGATGATCCAAACAACTGGGAAAAAATTGATCAAAATTTTATTGACTATGTAGTTGAAAGAGGGCCTTTAAGAAGAGACGGGGATCAATTTCCTAAGGATACAGAGGGTAGGCATTTCACTTCCTTTCATTACATCCGTAGTTTGTCAAATGGAGAGAAGAAAGATAGGAGGTGGCTTGTATATTCAAGTGCTTCCGACAAAGTATTTTGCTTTTGTTGTAAATTGTTTGCGCAAGGTGAAAACAATACTTTGTTGGCTACTAATTGCTTGATAAATTGGAGAAATATTGGTCAAAGGCTCAAAAGTCATGAAGGTAGTAACGAGCATATTTCTTTCATGAGCAAATGGATTGAATTAGAGAGGAGCTTGAAAAAGAATGAAATAATCGACAAAAGTGTGCAAGATCAAATCAACAAAGAGAAAGAGCATTAGAAAGGTGTATTAGTAAGGATAATTGCTGCTGTGAAAGCACTTGCTAAAGTGAATTTAGCATTTCGTGGAGATAATGAGAAGATTTATCAAGAGGAGAATGGGATTTTTCTAACCATAATCGAAATGGTTGCTGTATATGATCCAATAATGCTAGAGCACTTTCACCGGATTTTGAAAGGTGAGATTGATTACCATTATCTTAGCCATAAAATTCAGAATGAATTGATAGAAATGCTTGCTGATGATGTCAAAAGTGCAATGATTTGTAAGATAAAAAATGCAAAATATTTTGTCGTGATTCTTGATTGTACTCCAGATATAAGTCATGAAGAACAAATGTCACTTGTAATACGATGTGTGGATGTTTCAATGAGTACACCAAAAGTAGAGGAATTCTTCTTAAATTTTTTGAAAGTGGAAGATACAACGGGATCCGGACTTTTTGGTGAACTAGAAGAAGTCTTGTCCACTCTTCAACATTAGTGATATAAGAGGGCAAGGATATGATAACAGCTCCGATATGAAAGGGAAACACAAAGGTGTTCAGAAAAGGCTTCTCGATAGAAATCCTAGAGCATTTTACACGCCGTGTGATTGCCAGAGTCTTAACCTCATACATTGCGATATGACCAACTGTTGTAATAAAGCTACGTCTTTTTTTGGAGTTGTACAACATATCTACTATTTGTTTACGGATTCTACCAAGTGATGACAAGTTTTGATAAAAGCATGTTGCAAATATCACTGTTAAGTCATTATCACAAACGTGTTGGGAAAGTCATGTTGAAAGTGTTAGAGCAATAAGATACCAAGCTCCAGAAATCAAAGAGGCTTTGCTTGAATTGGCTAATTCTCAAGAAGTTGTTGGTGCAAAGAGTGAAGTTGATGCCTTAGTAAGATATGCAATTGAGGATTTTGGATTCTCAATTAGCATGGTTGTTTGGCATACTATTTTGTTTGCAGTTAACGTTGTCAACAAGACCTTGCAAAAAGAAGATATGCATATTGATGTTGCCATTGATCAGTTAAATGTGCTTGTTTCTTTTCTTGAGAAATATAGAGAAAGTGGTTTGGCGGATGTTATTGATGAAGCTAAGGCAATTGCGTCCAAAATGGGAGTTAAACCCGTATTTTACGAGAAACGTGTCATTCATCGAACGAAATATTTTGATGAGAATGGGAGTGAAGAGGTGACCCTTTCGACTGAAGACTCATTTAGAGTTAACTACTTCTTATCTATAGTAGATCAAGCTCTTTCATCACTTAAGAGCCGGTTTGAACAGTTTGAGAAATATGAGGAAACTTGGGGTTTTTTGTTTGATGTGAACAAGTTAAAGTCTACAACCGATGAACGTTTGAAGATGTATTGCTCCAAGTTAGAAGATGCTTTGAAACATGAAGGAACTTCCGATATCAACGGAAATGAGTTGTTTTCGGAATTGAAAGTCTTCAGGGAAGATTTACCAAAAGAGATGACAAAACCAATTGAAGTGCTCAATCAATTGAAATTGATGGAGGATTGTTATCCAAATGTGAGGATTGCGTATCGGATTTTATTGACTATTCCTGTTGCGGTTGCTTTCGGATAAAGAAGTTTTTCGAAGTTGAAGTTAATTAAGAACTGCATCTGTTCAACTATGTCACAAGAAAGGTTGAATGGATTATTCATCCTATCCATTGAACATGAGATGGAGGATAAAGATTGATTGTGCGGATATTATTAATACTTTTGCTGCTAAAACTGCAAGAAGGATGATATTCAAGTGATGTCTTTGAACTGATTACTTTTTTGACTTAGAGATAATGTGATATCTAAATGGTGCTTTAAAAATATTGAAACAGTCGGTTATTATATTTGGTATTCTTTCCTATTGATGCTCTTTTGTTCAGAAAAAGTTCTTCGTTTTTTTATGTCTATCTTAATAATAATTCGCAAAAAGACCCATTTTTTGTTGTCCGCTTTAGGTCTTTAAAAACTCCATACTTTCTCAATTTTACCATCATCTTTCAAAAATTTCTTGACTACCTATAAATTCACCATAAAATTTACTATACATTTCTTTAGTACTGTAACTATTAGCTGCTTGTTCTTGCCATAATAACCCAGACTCACATTTTGGTTTGAGTTCATTGTTGCAAAATCTTCATCCTTCTCTGCTTTAAGACCAAGGTGTACAGTAGCATATATGCTTTTTAACATGCCATTGAAGCAGCCGCTGTTAAAAAAGAATTGAAAATTTGGTTTGTCTACAAGTTACTCCCACCTTTTATTACACAAAAAGATCGTTTTAATAATGATAGTTGCATTAATTTTTTTTATTTGTTTTTAACTTATTAATTTTGATGTTTTTTTTCTTCTCGAAAATAAGTCCGAATAAGTCTTTATTGGTTGACTCCGAACCCGAGCCCAGCTTGTCAATATTTGATTGAGCAAGTTTGGGTAGCATAAGGGGGTGTTTGATAAAAAATAAATAAATCTGAATCTAAGAGGGTGTTTAATAAAAATTGAATGAATCTGAATCAGAATGAATTAAATCTGAATATGAATCTGAATAAAAAAATTTGTTTGATAATTAATATATCTGAAACATCTGAATGACAGAATTATATTATTTTATCCCTCTAAAAAAATTCAAAATTGTTATAAATTTATTTAATATTACTTAATATAATAGTTAATAATTTTTTTTAGTTTTTGATTTTTTTTACTTTATTCAACTGCTCATTCAGTCAAAAAAATTTGACACAGCCATTCAGTTCAATCATCTGACCGATATTACAACTATAATAAAATTATCTATTTTGACTTGATATTGTTTACTTTTTGTTGTGATTTGATATGCTACAACTTGTATTATGAATATGGTAAATCATTAGAAAAATAAATATATCAAGATCTGGTTTGAGTAGTTATTAAAATAAAAAAAACATCTCCGTCTAGGCTCCACCTAATTTTCTGGTGGGATTTTTTTGTTGGCTTGGGCCTAGGCGAGGCGCCAGAGGGCCTAGGCGAGGTGCCAGGGGGCCTAGGCGAGGCGCCAAGGGGGGCCTAGGCGAGGCGCCAAGGGGGGCCTAGCACCTAGGCAGGGAGCCAAGGGGGGCTTGGGCCTAGGCGGAGATTTTTAGAACATTGGGAATAAGGCATCCACAAGCCAGCTGTTTCTTTTGATCCTCTTCCCATATACTTCACCTACTATTACTTATTCTTATTTTCCATAAAACTCGTAAGAATTTGGATCTTTAACAAATGATATCCATGTTTGGCATAGAAGTCTAAAAGAAGGTTGGATGTTGCATCATCAAGAACCAAACAGTCCCAGTTAGTTGGATATGGATATTACAACCCTTGTTAGTTTTTCTGCGGAGCAGGTTTAAGGGATTTGGCAGGAAAAGGGATCTGGTAGGAAAAGGGATCATAGAAGTTTATAGATATGTGCTATGTTGGCTGTCATGTGGGTATTTGGACCAGAGAAGCTCAAGAATTGGAACTGATATCTATCATTTTGTTCACCTATTTTAAAATAGGGCGTCTTTATTGGCTTCTCTATGGTCCTCGGCAGTGGGTGCCTTTCAAGATGTCAAGGTGTATCTATTTCAGATAGTAGAGGGTTCGAGGGGGCTGTTCTTTGTTACATGTGTTATCTTGTTTCTGCTTTTGTATGTTGGGTGGACGACTTGTCTACATTAACTACTTTTTTATTCTTTGTAATAAAGTTTTTCTATGTTTAAAAACACATTGCATGATCCATTTATTTCAGGAGTGAATTACCAAATAGTAAAAATTGAATAAGCAACATCTCTCTATGGTACTAGGATCCTCACACCACAATTCTTCAACCATATGAAATGGATTCTGTGACTTGGGGTAAATGAAGTTCCATTGCACGTGTTTGTGATTATTCAATGATTATGAATATAAAGTCTCATACTTATTAAGGATTGACTATTCTTCTTTTGTTCACCTTTTGGTCCATTACCATTCAGGAGATTTTCCTCTACTAGAAGTTGACAGTCTGAAATTGGATTACATATTCAATAGGTAAAGGTAGAGAGTCTGAAATTGGATTAAACGTTCAATAGGTTCTATAGCACATCATAATATTGCATAACAATGTGCCCATATATAGAGGAAGCTATTACATTACAGGAGGAAAATTCTTGGTCATTGCTTCCTTGAAATTTAAGTAGTCCCTGGTGCCTCAGTAACTGATCTCTGCTTTAGTTTACGTTGAAGAAAATATTAATAGTTGAAAATATTTGGTCAAGGAAATTATTATCCCGAACGGAGGATGTATGTTCTACTATCAGGTTTTTAGGGGGGGGGGGGGGGGGGAAACTGGAATCATAAAGAATTCCCTTTTTCAGCTTTGATGCATAAGGGTATCATATCCAAGAATCATGCTGATATCAGCCCCCACTGGTTTCCATCTGAACTTGGCATAGTTAGCAATGAAAATATATATGGAAAAAAACTATTACATCACAGGAGGAAATTGCTTGGTCTAGAGGCTTGTAGGAGAAAAGAGTTTGGAGTACAATGTCTATATATAAACCCTCTCCATCCCCTTGAAATTATGAAGTATTTTTCTGGTACCCTCGTGGATTAATGCATTGTGGAAATATTAATTCTTATTTTTAATGGAAATAAGTAGTTTATATGGTAAGAAGTGGTGTCATACTGTCATGACTGGACAGATGTCTACTGTTGGTGAAGGCTTAGAGACATCCTTCATCAATCATTACTCAGCTTTTTGTCTACAAAAAGGCACTTGCTCATAGTTTACCCGTATATGAATTGATAACTTTGTTGAAGATTCAGTAAGCATCGTCTCCGGCCTGTTTTACTCTCCAATTGCATCCATTCTTCAACTTTATTTAACAAGGAACCTACTCTTTGTTTACACTTAATGTTTCATTTCATTTTTTTCTTTAAGTTCATCAGTATGTCTGCAAAGTTTTTACATGTCATGGTGCCCACTGAGCTTTATATCCTCTGGATCTGCACCTCGATGAACCCTATTCCGTAGATAATGGCATCTCCAAATACGGGCACAATGTATCGTATAGTAAATAATAGTCTGTCTTTTCTATTGATTGGAAATATTCTGTGTTTCAATCTTCATAGAAATGTTCATTGAGAAAAACTCCAATTGCGGCCTCTCTTTTATGATATATTCACGTGGGTTCCTTTGAACTATAAATTACATATAGCACATGCTAATGTTCTATTTTTGATTCGTTTTTGTTGACAGAAATGGTTATTCCTCCGCCAGTCAGACCCGACAGAATCACAAATTTTCTTAAGCCCTATGTCCTGAGAATGCACTTCTCAAACAAGTATGTAAGTGCCCAAGTAGTCCACACACCAACAGCAACACTGGCCTCTGCTGCAAGCTCACAAGAGAAGGCCTTGCGGCCAAGCATGGAAAGTACTCGGGATGTTGCCGCCGCTGCAAAGATAGGCAAGATCTTGGGAGAGCGTTTGCTGCTCATGGATATTCCTGCAGTCTCTGTTTTTTATAAGAGAGATCAGAGATACCATGGTAAGGTGAAAGCAGTGATCGATTCTTTAAAAGAAGCAGGTGTCAAACTGATTTGAAACGAATTGAGAATAAACATGCACTTCTGTTTGCTTATGGTTAAATTACCTATCAACTTGCATGGAGTTTATCTGGGTAAATTTAGTGCCTTGAAAGAATGGATGTGTGTTCATCTTGCTGCTGATCATCTGATGTTGAACATAATAAAATTATGATTAGGTTAATGGTTCAACTTTGATTATTCTCTTTAAAGGTTGATTCTTTGTGTTTGTTATGTATTTATATTCTCACTGTAAACGAGGGTCACTTTTTTTATTTTTTTTTTCAATATTTAATTTATATCAATCGATATTAGTGAACTGTCACACTTGGTATAAAATTTTGGATATATTACTTTAGAATTTAAAAATGGTATAATCTTAATCTTTAACATCTAATTAAAAAAATTCGGGTCTACTGGAGCTCCATAATCCTGCAAAATGAATTATTATTCCTTTCTTATTAATTATTATTATTATTATTATCTTTATGCCTTTAATTGAGACCAATAAGTAGGTAAACCCTTTATTAAAAGTAGAGAAAATGGGCCATTACTTCATAGCTAAGGAGGGGCAAGGAAAGTGACCATATAAAAGCTACAAAATTTCACATTAACACATAAAATTTGAGTAGATAGATGAAAGCAACCTTTTCATTTTTTCTATTTATTAGTATTGAAAAGCTTACATAGCAGAAGAAAAAAATAATTTGACTGGTGATTTTATTCAGATTAAGAAAATTAAGTTTTAATATTAACTTAATTATAAAAGATAAATATTAAATTAGATAGTCTTTTTAAAAAAATAATCAAAAAAGAGAAATAAATTGGTATTTAATAAAAGAATAATATAAAAAACTAAATCATTAATATTTTTAAAAAAAATACAAATGAATGATTAAAACAAAAAAAAAATTACATTACTCCATTTTTTTAATGCTTTGTAGATTTTAAGAAAGTACTATATAGTTTTATGTTACCCATGTAGATTAAGAAATATAATTAATAATTTGATTGATTGATTAAATTAAATATTAATTTTTAAAAATTTATTGAGAAAATAAGAAAGAAACTTATTAATCTTTTTATCATAAAGAATACTATGAAAAATTATACATTTAGATTTCATTTCCCCAAAATATGCACAGGATTCCTGATAGCCCGATAAAGGCTTTTCAGTCTCGTATAATCATCCTGAGAGTCAGACGCGCGTATCAATCCGGGCAATCTCGTAAATTCCCCTTTGCCCTTTTGCTTCGGATGATATCAAGGGCATTTATGACTTTCTCAATCTGACAGTCAGTTAGCCATCACGTGAGTTGCCCTCTCACCTTTCTCTAATATCCAAGTGGCGATCTTACCCAAACTACCCATACTCTTTATCTTTACGTGCTTATAGATCTACCCTACACGTCATCTCAGATCCAAATCGACGGCTGTTGTTCAACTAATATCAATAAAGTTGCTCGACATTTAACGCCCGTTTTTGTCCATAAATATCTGCTCTCTGTAACTGAAATATCACTCCACTCCCCAAATTGTTGGCATTAAGCTTTCCGTCTAATATACCTCTGATTAACGTACGCCTATCCCACTAACTTGCGCCATGAGCTTACTCGACCAGCTCTGGGACGACACCTTCGCCGGTCCCCGACCGGAAACAGGCCTCGGAAAGCTACGAAAACAGTCGACCTTCAGTTTCCGATCTAATAACTCTGCCAAGGGTACGCCTTTGTTGCTATTACGCCACTGCCGCTGTTAACCCTACGCTTTCAAATATATATACAACTACATAATCTGAATCGGTCTGTATAATCATCATAATAATGACTTTTTACTGAAATGCTTACACTACAATAAACTGCAATGGATTCTATTTAAGTTGATTGAAAATTATATCATATAAATCATAATTCATAAGGTTCAGATGATCAGAACAGCATGAAGCTAGAGTTTATCTTTTAGGTTTAATATTGAAAAGTCAATATTAGTAATAATTTAGCTTATTCTTTGTCTAAAATTAATAGGAATTCCGATACCGCTTATCCGAATTTCAATTCCTTGTTTTGTTTATTGCTTCAAGATTTTTGTTTTGTTCTTAATTGTTTGGTTGATTTTATAAACAGAATCGAGCGATGGAAATGTTAGATCTATTGGTGATAATGCGACGGATGAGCCAGTTCGAGTTACAAGGAGTATAATGATAATCAAACCACCAACTCAGGGAGATCAGATCGGAACGCCACCGGCATCACCCGCTGGGTCTACACCTCCGGTATCTCCTCTTTCCGGTAAGCTAGATTGTTCTTATTCTGTGATGTCCGATTTACCCATATGTAAGTTGTTAATTTTCTGTACGGCCGTTTCCAAATATTATGGAGCTTGGAGTGTGGTCTAGAGACCAGAAGAATCCGAGTGTGGGAACGAGGGTAATATGGTCATTTGAATGTGTTGTCATATTGTGAGCGACTGAGTGGATAATGCAAAAGGAAATGGTACGTGGGTCCGGTGGGTCATGGCTGCTATTATTTGTGTCTGCACCTTTAGAAAATGACATTTAGACTTTATATTTGATTACTATCATTGTTAGTGTAATGATATAAAGTGGAGTAGATTATAGCTGAATGGGTAAGGAGATAATTGTGTCCTAGTCAACAACTCATCAGCTAGATGATATACATGTTTGACTATTTGAGTTTGGAAGTATGAAGATTATTTTTGGTTGTGGGGCACAATGTTTGTTGGACTAATTCATATCTTGGCCAAGTTCTTATAACTAGTTTAAGTAGAATGCTCTTTAGTTAAACTATGTGTTAACATTACTAATTATATTTATATTGTGAATATATATATATATATATGTGTGTGTGTATATATTAATTGATCAATGTTATACTGTTGGGATTTTACATGACAGTCGAGACTAAGCCCCTAAAAGTAAAATCATTAGGTCTCAAAGTTCAACTTTTGTCTGTTACTCCTTGAGAACGAGGCATTCAACAAAATAAATACATTGTTATACCGTTGGGTTGATACATAGGTTTTAACTAGTTGAAATTGGATATAAAGTACTCCCAATATCCAAACGGTTTTACTAGCTGAAAATATTGGATCTAGAGTCCTCCTTATCTCCAAAATTAAATGAGATTTGTTTTTGACTCAAGTTTGTGAGGACTCATTGGTTATCATTCTAATTAAGTCTAAACTTTACTTACATGCATGCTGTTAAATTTTATGCACTCAAAATATATATAGCTCTTAGGAGTATGCTGCATTTTTATTGGATATAGTCAGATTAAATTATAAGGATTCTTGTCATAACATATTACCAATTCTGCATGACAGTGTACAAGTGTGACCCATGCATGCTTATTTATGCTCTCATTGTCAAATTGTGTACGCTGCTAAATGCTAACAAATAACAACATTATTGGTGTGTTTTTCTAGGGGGAGGGTCCTTTAGGTTTCGTAGAAGGTCTACATCAGACACTTATGAGAAGGCAAGTGGGATTAGATCCAGGTGCACTCGTCCTTCTCATGACCTGTGAGCTTTGAGACTCCGGTTACTTACTTTTCAGCACTTTGGTTCTTGGTTAGAACTGTAGGTGTTTGCTGGTTGTGTTAGTTTTCGAGTTTTTGATTCGAATGGAATGCATGTAGGTGTTTTGAGTGCTTTTTTGTTTGTAGATGTGTAAATATGTTAGGTAGTTGAGTTTGTTGCACTTGTTAATAAGCATATCATGTTCCCAAAAGTTAAGAAGGCTGCTTATCTTTTCACTTGTAATTAAGATATAGAGCTTGTAACATGTCTTGCTATAAAATGCATTATTATTTTTTTGTGTAAATAAATGATGTAACCCTTGGAAGTTGGGCCCTTAAGAAAAGTGGAATTATATTTTGCTCTGTTCTATATTATTTGATCATTGTTGATTTTTTAAAGTTAAATTAATAGATTTTTAAACTTAAATTTGTCGTAGGTTTTTTTAATTTTAATTAATACAATGATGAATATTATAAATCATTTACAAAGTATTACTCATTGTGAGTTTTATTATTTTATAATTTTTAATGAGTTATCTTAATTTTATATTTGAAAATATTTCAAATAGATTTTTAAAAATCAATAATTATCATATAATTTAAAACGTAGAAAGTATAAGATACATCTTTTGTATGGTTGTGGGTGAGGAGGGATTCGAATCCCACTGTCGCTTTCACTTATCGGTACTTTATTCAAGAAAATTGATAAATTCACAACATAAAATAATATTTTAACAATAAAATCGTCGTTATAGATCCTTTTACTGTCATTATACATCTATAGCAACACTTTTTGTGCAACCCGAAAATTTATAAGATTAATAAATCTTGAATGATAAAACCTATATTGAAAATAAAGTATTGATTAAAAATTCTAAGAGGGATTTGTATGGTTTATTAACTGAAAGAGATTATTGTATAATGGGGTATGTTGTATTGAGTATTTAAGGTTATGTGTACGTGCAGTATGTGATTAAAGGTTAAGGGTTGTGCTTATAAATTATAACGTTGGTAAACCCTAACGATTAATTAGAAATCCTAATTAATTTCAGCTTTGGAAATCCTAAACCCTAATTTATAATATATCCATAAGCTAATTATTAAACCCTAAGGGTTAAGAGTTATGTGAAACATGTGAAATGACTAGATTACCCTTCAAATTATTAGGAAAATGACCAAAAATACCCTTAGTAGGTGCAAAATTATCAAAATACCCTTTATCTTTACTTTTAACAAAAGATAAAGCTAAATCTTGGCGAGTCATCAAGGGAGATATGCCATGTGCTCAAAATCAACATAAATCAGCCATATGTTGACAAGTGGCGGAATCAGAACGTTTTTGTATGGGTGTAAAATTTTAACTTTTTGAATAAAGATGAATTTTTTATAATTATCATTTTTGAATATTATGAAATGAATTTAATATAATGTTATAGTTGTGTGTAATATTTATAAATTTTTCACAGTATGCAAGTTGTCATATTATATTCGATTGGTCGGAAAATGTTCTTTTTGTCAAGGAATATTCGTACAACGGTACAATCATTGGTGGACCCCACAACAGAATTATTGTCGGATTGAGAAAACGACAAAAATATTTTATTGAAAATAACGGCGAAAGTTTTACGGTTAATACTGTTGGAACTACTCGGTAGTAAAAGTACAGTAATACGCGTGGTTGTATAGTAGCACACGGTATTGATTATTGATGCTTACGTGAGAAGTCACTCAGTTTTGCTTATTTTATGGACCTCCATTAACCCATTTTTCAAAATAATCGGTAGAAAATTATTTATATAATAAAAGGTGGGGGCTCACAAGTGGGACCCATGTGTATGGCAAAGTCTTGGGTGGAAGACATTTTATCACAGGGGAAATGGGGAATGGGGGGTGGGGGTGGGGGTGGGGGGGTGGGGGGGAGAGTCAGGGAGGGAGTTAATATCATTGTGTGTGTGTATATATTTATATATGTTATTATGGGTATGTTATATGATATAATATATATGTATGTTATATATATAATTATAATTGTGGGGCCCATAGTTGGAGGCTATGATTGTGGTGAAAAACTTGGATGATATGAGTGGAAATTAAAGGTTCACGGGAGAGTGAATGATTTTTTTTTAAAACAAACATGTGCCATATAATTAAATATATATATATATATATATATTATATTTTATTTAAAAGATTTTGCTTTAAATCTGGACCGTCCGTTTAAAAATAAATTAATCTAGACCGTTCATGGATTAGTTACTATGCAGTCCATTCTTCTATAAATAGAAGCTCATTCCTTCATTATTTCTTAAGAATTCACTGAAACTCTAGAGAGAGAAACTGTAGAGAGAAAGAAGAAAAGTATTCTGCTACTTCACTACTCATACATCCAGTACTCTTCTTCTTAAGGTAAGGGGTATTATTTTTTTAGAACTTCTGTTATTCCATTCTTTATTATTCTGTTGTAATAACCTGTATACGTGGTCTACCCTATACTTGGTGATTTCTATTGTTATTCTATTCGTTATTATTCTGTTGGAATATCCTGTCTGTGCGTTATACGCCGGACCTGGTTCCGTCTTCATTATTCTGTTGGAATATCATGTCTGTGCGTTTTACGCAGGACCTGATTTCGTTATTTATTATTCTGTTGGAATAACATGTCTATGCGAAGTACCACATACATGGTGATTTCTGTTATTATTCCATTCTTTATTATTCTGTTGGAACATCCTGTCGGTGCGAATTTCGCCTGACCTGATTCCGTTATTTATTATTCTGTTGGAATAACCTGTCTATGCGAAGTACTGCATACATGGTGATTTTTCTTGTTTTTCCATTCTTTATTATACTCAGTTGATTAAAGTTTTGACTTCTATACTCCATGAAATTAGTGGAATATCCTTGATATTTGCGCTTCATCCAGTATCTTTTCATAGAAATATTCTTCTGAGCATTCTTGAATTTTACTCTACAAAGAAGTATCATGTTGACAATTTGGACGTTATTAGTTTCTGAATAAATTAATTCGTGAACTTGTTTTATTGAATTCTTATATCATTGTCATCATCCTCATATTTATATTTTTTGAAAGTCATCTGTGGCCTGTAGTGCATAGATGGACTTGGTATGATTATGAACAGGGATTATTCGGTGTAATCATGACCGTAATGTTACAAATGATGTGATAAAAGTCCTTATTGACCCATAGTGCATTGATGGATAGTTGTTGGCATGATCATGACCATTGATGAATACACGAATATCCTTGGCCCGTAGTGCATGGATAATTTGTGGTCGTGATACTAATGAATATCCTTGGCCATAGTGCAGGGATGATGTGGATTATTTATTAAGCTGAGTCAAAGTAATAAAAGTGATGAAAAACCTTTTAAATCATAAAAGATAGTAGATTTTATTCTCTACTTGACTCTTTTAATGGATTGCTTGTTCCGCTGCAGTTAAACTTGATGTCTATTGTATTTTATCAGTTTAACATTGTTGAAGACTAATGATAATTTATTCTGCATTATCTTAGTCATAATATTTCTTACTAGGCTAGTTGAGCTCACCCTTTCTTTCACTGTTCTCTTCAGGAAATGAGAACGTAGCCGGGACTAGTCGGGGAATGGAGTGATGGTCCAGATGATAGTATTAGTAGTCCTCACTATTCTGTTAAATAGTGTGACAATAAATATAATGAGGACTTATTCTGAGAGTGGATATTATCTAGAAGATAATAATTGTATTAAAACTCACAGCTCTCTTGTTTTATATTAAAGATTGTATTTGTATTCTGTACCATGTATTTGGCGACTCAGAATAGGTGATGTATACCTATTTTGGGGGCGTCACAGTTGGTATCAAAGCTTAGGGATATGATCCCTAGATGAGATGTGAGATAAGAACTAGGAGGGGAGAGACGGGGAATTCTTTCGCTAGTATGACCTACCTAAGTTTATTTGGTATTTAATTGGTCGGTCAGAGTATAGGGATAATATGTGATATGTTATTTAATCCTTGTTTTGTGGCAGTATTTAAAAATGGCATCCGAAAATGTTGAGAACACCAATGGAGCACAGGAGACCGTTGAGTCTCCACAGATCAATAATCAGGATAATGTGCATCAGGAAGGCGACATTCCTCCGGCAAACAACAACATTGACCAAATGATGAACGATGGAATGTTCAGAGACTTTATGCAATTCATGCAACATTAGGCAAGAGCGGCTCCTGTCCAAAATACAGGTGGAAATACTGGCAACTCTCGTACGGTCACCGCCAAGCAGCTTAAGGAACTAGGACCACCAGAGTTCTTTGGAGAGCCAAAACCACTCAAGACGGAGACGTGGATAAAGCAGATCTGCAAGATATTTGATGTCTTGGGATGCTCCGACGAGCAAAAGGTTCCCTTTGCCACCTTCATGTTGCGTGCAGAGGCAGATTACTGGTGGGAATCTGTAAAATGTACTCAACCTGCCGCACTGAAGATGACTTGGGAGAAGTTCCAAGAATTGTTCAAAGACAAGTACTTTCCCGAAAGTATTCGTCACATGAAAGAGGTAGAGTTCATCAAGCTGGAACAAAATAACATGACCGTATCGCAGTACGAAGCCAAGTTTATCGAGTTGTCCCGGTTTGCGTCCCATTTGGTTAATAATGAGGAGAGAATGACGCGAATGTTTTTAAGAGGTTTGAAACCTGAGATACGTCAATATCTTATCTCTCATAAACTTTGTTTGTATTCAGATGTTGTTAATATGGCTCGATTATTGGAACGTGATAATGAGTCAACCCAACCAAAAGATAGCAGCCAACAAAATGATAATACTAGTGAGAGCAGTCATCGAAGCGGTGACAGCAAGCATGGAGGGAATCAACATGCCAGAAATGGTAACCACTTTGGTGGTAATCAGGGCCAAAACAATAAGAATGGACATTTCAAAAAGAGGAGATTCAACAATGATGGAAAGACGTCAGCATCAGCACCCATTGCTAAGGAAGGAGAACGACCCCCTATCATATGCTTCAAATGCGGAGGGGAGGGACACATCAGTCCAAACTGCGCGATTTCGTCCAAAGGATGTTATAATTGTGGAAGAGAAAGTCACCTAGCCCGATTTTGTCGTTCACCAAAGACAATTTCAGCTAGGATGGAGGCACCAAAGGTCGTTCCAGAAAAGTCAAAACCGGTAGTGCAAGGGAGAGCGTTTGTTGTGACCTCCCAGAAAGCATGGAACCCGAACGAGGTCATCACGGGTAAGCTTATCATAAACTCTAGCGAAGTTTATACCTTATTTGATACTGGTTCTACCCATTCTTTTATTTCTCCTACTTGCGCTCAACGTTTAAATTTGACTCCGGAGAAATTAGACTTGACTTATCTGTTGAAACTCCGTTGGGAGAAACCTTCATTACATCCACTGTTTATAAGTCTTGTTTGGTTCAAATCGGTACCCTCACATTACCTGTCGATCTTATTTCATTAAAAATACTTGCATTTGATGTAATTTTAGGGATTGATTGTTTAACTACTCATCATGCAAAAATTGATTATTTTCGTAAGATTGTTAGCTTTCATATTCCTAATCAACCTATTATGCGAATTCAAGCAACCAAACCATTAAAATCAATCACTGTCATCTCAAGCCATAAATCTATTCGTTTATTGAAAAACAGATGTCAAGCTTTCTTAGCTCATGTCACGGATCTAAACAAAAATACGTCAGTTTTAAATGATATTTCTATTGTTAATGAATTTCTATTGTTAATAATTTTTTTTATTTTTTAAATAAAACGACGTCGTTTGATGTTAAAAAAAACCTGCAGTCGGAGAAGAAGTTTGAAGAATGAAGACCGGAGCTCATCATCGCCCGCCGGCGCAGCGGCGTCTACTGGCTGCTGCCCCCGGCCCAGCCCCCTCCTAGTTCCGCCTGACTTCCTCCCTACCGGGGTCAACTGCCCCTGCCCCCTAGTTCTGCCTCTGATGTTGATACCTAACATCAACCACAACCATTGGATTAAAGTTTGGATATTAAAAAATGGTTTAAAGACTAAAAAACCCTTACTTTAGTTTCTAAACTTAACCAAACCTATCATTCTCCAAAGGTACAAAATTTTGAATGAAATTCAGTCCAAAGTTAAACCAAGAACACCTCATGCCACCCAAGATTAGATTCAAAAAGTGGGTTCAAGAAGGTATAAACCCTAACCCTAAGCTAGATCTTGTATGCTTAGGTAGAATTTATGTTTTGTGTTTAAATATGTGTTATGTTATATTATTTAGTGATCTATGATGATAAATCATGGATCCATAATATTTAAATGCATAAAAATGGAGATTTAAGCAAGCTGTCTAAAACCCTAGAAATATGGCCTGACAGTCAAATGTCAAAGGCCATAGATCCTAATATGTCAAGTGTTAAACTTGCCAAGTGTATCCTTGTTATAGTATGCCATGATGAGAGTAATCTGAAAGTGAAATCATTTCCAGATTTCAAGTTATTAATTAATGGTCAAAATGGTTGACCAGTCATGAAAAAGAATTTCTGGAAAACCCAGAAATTTCCCAGAAAGGTCTGACAAATTTTTGAGGGGCTTAGATCTTGCATTTGTTATGTTGTTAGATTGTCTAAGTGTATCATTTGTATACTCTGACATATGGACTACAAAACTATGACATCAAAACACTCAAATGATAAACAGGATCCAAGTTATTAATGGTCAAAATGGGATGACCAAGCACATAAATTGATTTCTGAAAATTCCAGAAATTTCCCATAACAGTTTCCGACAGCTTATTGACTGAGCTAGATCTTGCAATTGTGATGTTGTTAAGCTACCTAATTAAGTGTAATACTTTTGTACCTTGACATATATACTACAATAGTGAGACACTATAACACTTAAACTATGCCCAGAATCCAAGTTATTAATGCTTTAAAATGGCTACTCAACACTGTCTGGGTTCATGGGTAACCTAGAAACTCAAGAATACCTCTGACAACAAGTTTGATCACTTATAACTTCATGATATGATGTAGTTAGACCTTGAAATTGGTTAGTACTTGTAATAATATTACATTAGTATTATACCATTGATACACTCTCATGCCCAAAAATATAATCAGATAGAAATTAATCATGGTCAAAGTAGCCCCCAGGGCATTGACCAAGACTGTTCTTCAAGGCTCAAGAACACCTATTTTGACAGTTTTTTATCGCTAAAGCCCTTTAACGACAGTTTTAATAAAAAATAATTTATTTAATTGAAAGAAATAGAAAAAAATAGAAAATAATTATGAAAAATTTATAATTAAGTTTTAAAAATTATTTGAAGTTATGAAAATTAACTTTTAATAATTTGACATAAATTTCATTAATATTTTAATTTATTAATGATATTAAATAAATTAGTTAAAAATAATTTTAATATTTTATAAAATCATTTAAAATGATATTAAAGTGTTAAAAAATATTTTAAGTTATAATGAATAACTTTTAGTCAATCAGTCGTGGTCTTGAAGATACAAGCTAAGAGAGTGTCAGCATCTCTAATTCTTTGACATCCTTGAGTTTATAAGATTTACATCCAGCTGCAGTTTGACCAAGCATGTGATTGAGAAGTTCTTCTTTCTTCTCTAGATAAGCATTACTTAGCATATATGGCCTTTTCATCTTTTCAGGCTGGTGGATGTTTGAATCTTTTCTGTTAACATCTCTTGAGCTTTCTAGCCTGGTTTTCAGACAACAAGATTGACATCGAGCAAGGATTGGTCATGTTGATATGATAATCAAAGACTTGGACCAATCTGAGCAGCTTCAGGTGTATATGCACATTTACCTGTACATAATATTTCTAACGTGTGAGCTCATCTGCATATAACAAGTGACTTACTACTAAACTAAGTTTAGAACAATGTTTGTGCCTAGGATCAGAATCAAAGCGATTAGCTTTTGAATGTAGCATGATCCTAGTGATGATCATTGGATAGACAATAGGATTATTGGTTATCTCAATAGAATTAGTGGCTTATGATTGCTCTATAATAAATTCCCTAGTGTTTTAGTGGGATACTGTGGTGCGAGTAAGATTAATAGTGTGAGAGATAATAAACCTACAAGTAGGAGGATTTTCACTATTGTCTGTGGTGCTATTTCTTGGGCAAGTAAGAAACAAACATATGTTTCCCATTCTACGATGGAATCTGAGTTTACTACTTTAGCACAATCAGGTATAGAGGCTAAGTGGATAAGAGATATGTTGTTAGACATAAATCTTTGGTCAAATTCCATACTTCCTATTTCACTATTTTGTGATAGTGAAACAACACTGAGAAAAGCGTTCAGTAGTACCTACAATGGTATGTCTAGACATATTGATCTTAGACATGATTATGTAAGACATTTGATACATGAAGGTATTATTATTTCTATTGTCTATGTGAAGTCAAGTAACAATTTGGTTGGTCCACTTACTAAGCCTCTGACACGAAACTTGGTAAGTTCTACTAAATGTGATATATTGCTGAAATCATTTTGAGTCGGGGGTGATAGAAATCCAACCTATTCCTATGTGATACCTAGTATATGTTTAATTGGTAAAAAAGTTATCACAATTGTTGGCTGTGTTACTATCAAAATAACTTCATACATAGTATTAGATAGTAACGTCCATTGCACGATCGAGGGTGAGTTGTGCTCTTAACAGAGTTGTTGTGTTCTAGCAATGGAAACATATGAGAACATTGCCTATATGAACTAGAAATGAAGTCATTTCTTATAGAGAGTTATTGTTTACTTTCTTAGAGGTTCAAGAAATAGGATATAACGCATGGTTTTAATAGCGTTAAGTGAAAAAAGTAATCACAGTAAGAGAAGGACTTATATGCGTGTGCAGATTCCAATTATATCATATAGAAGTAGAGGCTTAATCCTATGGAGACCTATAACTTCGATATCACTTTGAATTGTTTACACTAAGAGAATGTTTAATCTCTGTGACAACTTCTTTTAGGCATGCAGACCTTGGAAGTAGTTTGACTGATCGAAAAGTAGTTTTTCCAAACAAGTGAGTGATTAATAGATATAACACTTTTAATTATTAATTTTGTCACTGTTGGACTTAATTTAAATCCAATAGTGTACATAATTTAAGTGAGTTAATAGTGTAATCTTATAGTTTTTCATGTGAAAAACAAGAGATAATGTTATTTGATTCAAGTAGAAATCATATGATGTTATTAATTTAATGAAGCATAAAATTGAGAATTTGAAAATGTGCTATGCTGTTTGAAGAAACTCATTTTCTTTAGTCCCACATTGAAGAGAAATAATACTATTTACTACTACTATATTAGTACTAGTTTGATAACCGCGCAAGGCACGGGCTAGTAATGTAGGAAGAGAAGAATTAATTCTAGTTTGATGCTCAATTAAAACAGTCGGCGAAAGCAAACTTTGTCCAATCAAATTGCTAAAATTTTGAATACAAAATAAATCAATATCCAAACATACAATGTGGCGAGACAGTAACAGTAATTTCATTATTAGAATGCATAAATTGAGATCTAATCATCATCATTTAAGATAACGATGAAATGTCAATGCTTGTTAGGAAGAAGCGGAAGGATTCAACATTGAGATCTAATCATCATCATCTTATGATGATATACAAAGAAAAACTCACTGTGGGGGAGAACCAAAAGTCGGTTATAACGAACAGATAACTCACTGATTTCTTCGATTAAAAGGATCGGTTTACAGATATTTATATATAGGAGTTAATATGAGTAATAGTATTATTTACTTGTGTCGATCGGTAAAGGGAAGGCTTGAAAATGATTCTAAAGACGTGGAGCAAAGCACCATCCGTCCGCATACCGTGACACGTGCCCGCGTCGGGGTTGGGGCCGGTTGCAAGTGTGGGTTTGCGTCACAAAGTCACATTGACGTTTTAAGCGTACTTCGCACATGTGTATTGTATAAACCCTTAGTAAATTTTATTTTGATAAGGGACAATAAACACCTTAAACAGGTTAATTACCCATGTCAATTCTTCTCTTCTGATTTAGATCATTTTTTCCCAACAGACTCTTATTTTTATTAACTGATATGATATTTAGCAAATAGAAATACAGTTAATTTTGTTATATTAGAAAGAAAATGTTTGATGATGACAAAATATTACATATGCTATCCAAACAAATATACATATGGGAATTCAATTTATAATTCTTGCAATAATATTTTTTAATTTTTAAATATACTTATTGTTCTAACATCACAAGAGTACTAACAAAATGTACACATAATTGTGTGTAGGAGCGAGCAAATAACGGATAAAATCGAATAATCGAACCGAACTAAATTTTTTTAACCCATTTTTATCAATTATTTGATTATTTTTGTATTTCGATTATATCCGTTTTATTATTTGATTTTTGGGTTGGAGTTTGGTTTTTAAATTTAAGCTATTCGGTTAATCGAATAACCGAAACGGTTATAATTTCTTTTAAGATTCAAAGGTTAAAAGCGTAACCTTTCACCTCTTATGACTCATTAGTCATCTCTCACTAGTCATTGAAATCTGATCTCAGATCTCAAATCTTTCATCTCTCTAGTCTCTGAAGTATAATCTCTCACTCTCTGGCTCTCTGCAGAGGTGGCGATCGAGCTGCATACAATCAACATTTGAGATTTAAGGGTAGAAAAAGATGGAAATTGAAGTTTTGGGGGATATGGGTTTGGTGGAGAAAATGGGTTTAGCTACTGGTATATATGCATATAGTCTAGAAAGGGGTTATAGAACACAGTTACACAGTATACATATATATATGGTTCGGAATGGGTTTAGTGGTATATATGTATTATCAACTCATCAAAACTATCGTTGTGTAAATATATATGTATATATAGTCTGAGAGGGAAGGAGGGGTTTTTAGATAGAAATGGGGATTAAAGTTTAAACAGAGAAAGGAGGATTACGATTAAGATTTAAGGCTTTGAAACATTTATTTCGGTTATTAACCGAATAATAAGTTCAGTTATTCGGTTATCTCCTAATTCAGATATCAAAAGTATGTTAATTTTGATTTTGAGTTATAACCGAATAAGCTATTCAGTTTGGTTATAACCAAATGCTTAGTCCTAATTGTGTGTAAACAATATTACTGCATGCACTAAATGAGTAATGACCTTCAAAAGAATTTTACGGGATCCGATTATCATGAAGTTAACTTCATGATAAATTGGTCAATTGACTAATATAGTATTGAAACATAGAGAGAGAGAAATCATCTCTCGGTCTACGTGTTGACACTATATTAAGCATTAATAATCAATATTGTGTGCTACTATGCAACCACGCGTATTACTGTACTTTTACTACCGGGTAATTCAACAGTTTAACGGTAAAACTTTCGCCGTTATTTTTATAAAAAGATAATTATGTCATTTTCTAATTACGACAATAATTCCGTTGTGGGGTCCACCAATGATTGTGTCGTCGTACGAATATTTCCTGTTAAAACGAATATTCCCCGACCAATCGAATATTATATAACAACTTGCTTACTTTGTAAAATTTGAAAATATTACCCACAACTATAACATTATATCAAATCAACACCATAATATTCAAAAATATATTTCGAGAAAATTATTTTTTATTCATAAAAGTTGGGGCCTTACAATAATCATACCAATAACTATCCATCAATGCACTACATGCCAATGAGGACTTTTAGCACATCATTTATAACATTACGGGTCATGATTATACCGAATGATCCCTGGTCATAATCATACCAATCAATAGTCCATCTATGCACGTAAGCCAAAGATATACAACTGTAAAATCAATAATCAACATTCCATCTTTGCACGTAAGCCAAAGATGACTTTCATCACAATATAAGCATGAGGATGATGACAATGATATAAGAATTCAATTAAAAGAAAGTAAAGGATAAATTTTTAAATTTTTATAATTTAATTTATCCAGAATTCAGTAATGATCAAATTGCCAACATGATACTGCTTTATAGAGTAAAATTCAAGAATGATATTGTATCAAAAATAATTTGGACCGAAAAGAAATCAATTTTTATCATAAATAGTACTCTGAGTGAATAGTACTCGGGTAAATAGTACCCTATGAATAGTACTTCGGGAATAGTACCCCATTAATAGAATATATGAAACAGCAAATGGATTTTTTCCCGCGATGCGGTAATCCACGTGCACAGATCATTTCCATAATTTAATAAAGAATGAATACGAAGGGTCATTCACCATGCATGCGGTAGTCCGCGTAGACAGGTTATTCCAACAGAATAATAAACAATGGAATAGAATAAGAATTTTACCGTGCATGCGGTAGTCCGCGTAGACATGTTATTCTAACAGAATAATAAATAATGGAATAACAACCCTTACGAGTATTAAAAGAAAATAAAGAAATAATATCCCTTACGACTGTTAAACGAAAATAATATTCCTACGAATATTGAACGAAAATGATATTCCTTACGAATATTGAACAAAAATAATATTCATACGGATACGAAAAATAATATCTCTTCAGAATATGAAATAAATAATACCCTTTACGACTGTTGAACGAAAATAATATTCCTACGAATATTGAACAAAGATGATATTCCTTACGAATATTGAATGAAAATAATATTCATACGAATACGAAAAATAATATCTCTTCAGAATATGAAATAAATAATACCCCTTACCACAATAATGATATCCATTACCTCAGAAGAAGACTGTATACTGGAATAGTGAAGTAGCAGACTTCTCTTCTTTTTTCTCTTATTAACTTCTCTCTCTATAGCTTCTCTCTATAATTGTTCTTGTGAGTCTTAGTGAATTGATGAGAATAAAAGAAGAATGAGCTTCTATTTATAAAAAAATATAGTTTCAATAATTGCACATTTTGGGGCACGAAATATTAAAATATAATACCTTCATCTTTTCTTTCATTTTTAATTTAGTCCTGCAAGTATTATCAAACTTGCACCACCTCCCCTAATAGTACATCATGTGAATCAATAGTACAATCATGTGACTCAATAGTTCTATACATGTGAAAAAAATAATTACAGTATAGTACCTTCATCTATACCTCCATTTTTAATTTAGTCATGCAAGTATTATCAGTCTTGCACCACCTCCCCTAATAGTATAAGCATGTGAATCAATAGTACACACATGTGAACAAATAGTTATAAGCATGTGAATTAATAGCAATTAATTACTTATTTATCCGATTAATTACCTGATTGGCCAATATAACCTTCAAAAATCAATTATTATAGAAATAAATGTCGATTTTCACTAACACTAATAATTCCAACACAATAGAAATATCAATTTCATCTTTAATCAACACGAACGTATTCATCATTAATATTATAACTCACAATATTTAACAACCAAATCGTTCCCAGGAAAGAGGGGGCTTTCCGATAAGGATTTCTCCCTATTGGCGCGCAATTAGGTGACCAAACCCCTTTCCTCGACAGAACTTTCTAGACATCGTCAATATTTGAAAATAATGATATGAATAACTTTGTCGTCTCAATTATTGATTTAATATTATAAAATATTGATATTGTGACAATAATTGAATCAATAATATGAGAGATATTATGCAGTAATTAATGTAACAATAATCAAGTATAACTGAGTGATTTCTCATGTAAGCATCAATAATCAATACCGTGTGCTACTATGCAACCACGCGTATTACTATACTTTTACCACTGAGTAGTTCAACAGCTTAACAATAAAACTTTCACCGTTATTTTTATAAAAAGATAATTCTATCATTTTCTAACTACGACAATACTTCCGTTGTGAGGTCCACCAATGATTATGCCGTCGTACGAATATTCCCTGTTAAAACGAATATTCCGCGACCAATCGAATATTCCCCGATACAACGAATATTTTATATCAACTTGCTTACTTTGCAAAATTTTCACATATCACCCTTAACTTTAACCCTTTCTCAATTTAACCATTTACTAAATAAAATAATAATTATAAGAAAATTGAATACTTTCATTTCATAAAATTCAGGATCTCACACTGGTGATACAAACGAATATCTTTGGCCCGTAGTGCATAAATAATTCGTTGGTTTGAAACAATTATTGATTGGTGTTACAGGGATAAATTATTGATGATAAACTTTTAAATCATATAATATACTAGACATCATGCTCTACTTGACTCTTCTAATGGATTGTTATTTCCGCTGCAGTTGTTGATCTAAAACTTATTGTCCATTATATTTTATCTAATTTTATCATTGTTAAAGGATAAAGATAATTTATTCCTCATTATCTTAGTCATAATATTTTTTACTAGGATAGTTGAGCTCACCCTTTTTTTTTGTTCCATTGTTCTTCTCAGAAAATAAAAGTGTAGTTGGGACTAGTCGGATAGTGAAGTAATGGTCCGAGATAGTTACTATAGAAGTCTTCACTATGTTGTGAAATAGTGTGATAATAACTGTAATGAAGACTTAATTTGAGTTTGAATATTGTATACGAGATAATATTTGTATTCAAACTCACAGTATGTGTGGTCTTATTTTAAACGACAGTTTAATAGTTGTAAATATGGAAGTTTGTATTTTGATTTTGTACGATGTATTTTGGCTACTCAAAATGGGTTGTTTGGACCTATTTTGGGGGCGTCAAATCAATAATTGTCACATCATCTCATATTATTGAACCAATAATTGTCATCGTAACAAGGATAATAATGAAAAGTTGCATAAATGATAGTCACGGGTATTAAGTAGTTAGATACACTCATTATTTGAAGAACGGTAGTACCCGTGATATTAATACATTAAGTCAATAATGTAGAAGTCGGATAATATAATAATAACTGATGAATGATATAGATTAAAATTAATCTTGAAAAATTATGAATAATGATTAATAAATTATAAATAATGATAATGGATGAATATGTGTAAATCATTATAATTAATAAATTAAAGATAATGACAATTGATTAATATGTGTAAATCATTATGAATAAATAATGATAATGAATGAATACATTTAAATCATTATGATTAATAAATTAAAGATAATGATAATAAATTATTATGTGTAAATCATTATGAATAAATAAATTAAAGCTAATGATAATGATGATTAATATATTGATAAAATGTGGTAGATGTTTGACTATAAATAGTGGGCTTAACATAAGGAGTTTCATAAATTCTTATTTATTCTTCCTTCTACCCTCTGTAAATTTCTTATTGTAACTATCTCTCGGAGTGTACTAAGACTACCTCAAGTTTTAGTTAGAGTGCAAGAATTGTTCAAGTTGACCAACTTCATAGAAAGCAACATTTAATCAGTTGCTAAGATAAGTGGTATCATTTTCTTTCATACTCGTAAACGGATGTTCTTTTCTTACACACTTGTACATGGATATCATTTTCTTTCATACTCGTAGGCGATATAATTTTCTTTTATACTACTAAATTTATGGTAAGAAATTGTTATTTTTTCTACAAATTTACTATTAAATGGTGAAAATTACTTAAATGATTAGAATTTTCTTAATAGTTGATACTTCTTCATCTAATATCATTTCACCTGAATCTTCCTATTGAATCTTAAATATTTATATATTTAAGATAATATTTATATCTAATATGGTGAACCTTATATATTGTTCTTGAACTTTAATCGATTTTTTGGATAACGTGTTAACAATTTGGACATTATTGGACTCTAGACAAATTAAATTACAAATCTCTAATATTTATTCTTCATCTTATTATTCTGATTATTTTTGTCCATTCATCATATCATTGATTTTTACTAACCATCAAGACTAAGTTGTGGTGAATGTCTTTGACATGGGTGCAAAGACAGTATAATTGTTGAATAACTTTAGCATGTGTGGCAAAGACACATTGTAACGATCCCAAAATAGGTCCATTCAATCCAACCCATTCTGAGTCGCCAAATACATGGTACAGAATACAACTACAACTTTATTACAACAATTGTCGTGCAAAATACAACAACACATATACTGTGAGTTTGGATACAAATATATACCAAATGTGACACATGTCCCAACCGTGGACAACACCTCACAGTGACACCTTACATAAAGGTATAGTCAAAGACTGTTTTAGAAACTAAAATCTTTGGGAAGTGCTCAAGGAAACCTTCGTACATGGGAGGCCATGCGTCTAGGTTATGATAGATATCATATGGCCACAGAATTATCCTTGGTTGACCCAATATACCCCAAAGAAAAACGAGAAGATTACTATCATATTCTTCCCAATGGTGAGTCTTCTCTTGATTTATCATTATCTCCACTATCTCAAATTGAGAATTATACTTCAAACAAACACCAAGATTATATAGGTAGTGCTCGTATATATACTCAGCAAATGGATGAGCACATCCCTGTCATATGATGACACGAGGTTGTATGTCATTAGACATCTTGTATGATAGTGACAAAACACCCTTCCAACGTTGGGTTCGCCTCACCCTAGTTGATTCACCAAATATAACAACTAAATGATGACCACCGTCCTATTCCACTATTACCCCCGCTCGACCCAGCTACACTCTTATTACCTGAAAGGAATTGTGAAGCAAAAGGGTGAGCACAACTAGCTCAGTAAAGAATATCATGACTAAAGATAATTAAATTATCAATAGCATTCATCAATAATAAATCAGAGATTTAGAACATATGGTAGATTATAAAAATTTCAACCATAGTTGCAGCGGAACGAGCAATCCATTAGAAGAGTCAAATAGACTATAAAGTCTATTATCTTCTCCATGTTAAAAATCCACCAACAATGTTTTATCCATGTAACATCAATCAACAGTTCCTTTCCACAATCATATGAATAACTCATAATCATAATTGTAGTTCTAAATTTCTCTTCTCATCCAGGACGAAGATAATTTTCATCACCTATCTTTACCTGAAACATCAAAGATCATGGTTACACCAAATCACATTTCCTGTTCATAATCATACTAATAATTTCATCTTTGCACTACGGCCAAAGATATTCATTTGGATCACCAGTTGGTCATGTTCATCTCAACACATGTTCATCTTTGCACTACTGGCCAAAGATATTCAACAACATGTCATCTTTGCATTGCAGGCCAAAGATATTCATCAACAATTCATCTTTGCACTACAGGCCAAAGATATTCCTCAACAGTTCATATTTGCACTACAGGCCAAATATATTCATCAACGGTTCATATTTGCACTACAGGCCAAATATATTCATCAACAGTTCATATTTGCACTACAGGCCAAATATATTATTATCTCAAAGAAATATATAATCATTTCAGAATTTATATAAACAATAATTATAACCATGTTGATCATTTCACCTCTGTACTTAAGCTAAAGATATTCAATTATAAATTCAATGGTCATGATCATACCAGTCAACAATTCAACTTTGCACTACTGGCCAAAGATATTTCTCAACAGTTCATATTTATATTCAAGACCAATAAAACTTTCATCACTTACTTTCACCTGAACCACCAAAGATGTTAGTTAAGTTCACAATTCATATTTATAATAACATGAATTAACAATTCCTTCTTGCCACAAGGCTTAATAGATCGTTTACTCAATATCCTTACCCCAAAGGCTGAAGATATTCAAGTGTAATGACAATGATCATAACAATCAGTTGTCTACCTTTGCACTACGTGCCAAAGATATTCAACTATAAAACCAATCGCTGAGACTCAGCTAAATAAATCATCCCCGCACTACGGCCAAGGATATTCATTAGTATCACCCATGATCATGATCATGTAATACACCTGTCCATCTTCGCACTACGGGTCAAGGCTATCAAACAACAGATCAATAATACTTCATAACAACTGATTTTGAAGCAGAAATCAAAAATAACGATCAAAACATGGATACAATCAAAGATAGTAGCCAAAATAGATATTTTGGACAAAAAGAAGAAATTTCATTTTTCGATGAATAGTGCCGTATTCGTGAATAGTATCGTATACATGAATAGTGCCGTATACGTGAATAGTAACTCCGACACCAAATGATAGAAATTTCACAAAAACATCATCACGCTTCGTGAATAGTACTCATGAATAGTAACTCGTGAATAGTAACTCATGAATAGTAACTCGTGAATAGTAACCCCGACATAAAAAAGTTCTAAATTTGATTAAAAAGTTCACCAATATTTCGGCATAATGATATTGAAGGAAAAATATCATTTAAAAAGAAAATAATACCCCTTACTATCCCTTACAATCCCTTACCTCAAAAAAGCAGTACTTCTGACCGGAATATCGAATGAAAAGCCGAAGAAACCTTTCACCGTATAGCAACACTCAAAGTATACTCACAATAACACACTTGATATATAGAGAGAGAAGTAGAGAGAAAGCTTATGTTTCTGGTGTGATTTTCAATTCTAACTTAGCCCTCTATTTATAGGAAAATGCTAGAACGCCAAAGGAGACTAAAATAATAAAATATCATTTTCTTTTTCTTATTCCACACCAACCTTCACCAACCAAATTTGAAAGCCATCTTTGGTCAAAAACATCAGCCACCCATGTGGCAACAACCACAAAAACGTTTTTCTTAAATAAAATAATTAAAATTTCCAAAAATCAATTATTTCGGAACTCCGGAACTTCAATAATTCACAATAAATAGCTCTTTTATTAGAAAATTCGAATCTCGCGAGTTTTTATAGGAAATTCAATTATGTACAACTTTGCAGAAGGAAGTTTTTCCAAATTTCAAACAGAAATTGACCGAAATCCACAAACGGACGATTTTACAGTTTATAATAAATTTTCGGTCAAGAATTGTGGTCCACCGACACCCAAAACATGTGTTAATCATTTAATGCCACCAAAATACTCTTCCTCCTCATATACTCATATATCCCACATTCATTATAAAAATATCACCATCAATATATTATTAAAATAATATATTTAAATAAATTATTTTATCAGAAAAAGATAAAATATTAATTTTCAACAATTGTCACATTAAAATTTTCCTCCATCTATATCCACATAAAATAAATATTTTCTTTATCATAATAATCAATAATTAATTATTCAAAAATAATATTACAGAATCACAGTACTGACAACCAGGCCGTTTCCAGGATAGAGGGGGCTTTCCAATAAGAATTTCTCCTTACTGGCGCGCAATTAGGTGACCAAACCTCTCCTTGACAGAACTTTCTAGACATTGCCAATAATGCTATCTAATAATATTATTCAAATAATACGAATTATTGATCTGATAATGAGAAATATTGTGCAGTGATAATTATTGAAACAACAATAATATAAAATATCAACGCAGCAATTATTGAATCAATAAAATAAAATATTGAACAGTAATTACTGTAACAATTATTGAGTAGTGCATTCTTACGTAAGAATCAATAATTCTAAAATACTGTGTAATACCGTGTGCTACTGTACAACAACGCATATTACTTTATTTTACCAACCGGGTATTCCAACAGTGTTAACGGTAACGATTACGCCGTTATTTATAAAAACTTAATTTTGTCGTTTTCTTCATCCGACATTTATTCTGTTATGGGACCCACAAATGACTGCGCCGTCGTACGAATATTCCCCGACAGAAAGAATATTCCACGACCAAACGAATATTCCCTGACAACAATAAGTATTTTATAGCCACTTGCGTATTTTGAAAAAAAATCATATATCACCCTTAACTTTAACCTTTTATCAATTTAACCATTTACTGAATAGTAATTATAAGAAAAATTGAATACTTTTATTTCATAAAATTCGGGGTCTTACACACATGATGAAAATTCTCTTTGGCATGGGTGTAAAGAGTAATTGTTGATTGACATGATCATTATCATTGGTGTTACAATTGAATATCTTTGACCTCGGTGTAAAGATGAATTGTTGATTGATATGATTATGACCAATGGTTTTACAATTAAATATCTTTGGATTGAGTGCAAAGATAAATTGTTGATTGGTATGATCATGATCATTGGTGTTACAATTGAATATCTTTGGCCTAGGTGTAAAGATGAATTGATCGGCATGATTATAACCAAGAACTGTTAATTGATATTATTATGAGCATGAACTGTGAATTTGTATAATCGTGATATTTTGTATTATAGGCAAAGTCAGGTGGTGAAAGTTCTCTTGAACATGGGTGTAAAGAGGAACTGTTGATTGGTGTTACAGGAATACAATACTGATGTTAAATTTTTCAATTTATGAATATAGTAAACATTATGATCTAATTGACTCTTTTAATGGATTGTTCATTCCGTTGCATTTATTTGTTGAAAACTTATATCATCTATCATATTTTTTTAAATATCGTATTTATTATTGTTGAATGTTATTGATAATTTATTTATCTTAGTCATAATATTCTTTATTGGGCAGTTTGTGTTCACCCTTTTGCTTCACAATTTATTTCAAAAAATAAGAATGTAGTTAAGGCTAGTAGGGAGAACAAGGGTATGTAGTGATGTTTCAAGTTAGTGGTTGTCCTCATCAAATTATAAAATAGTGTGAAAATAATTATATTGAGCACTTTATAAAATAGTCTGAATATTGTCGTACTATTTACGACATAATAATTGTACTGGGAACTTAAAATATACATGTAACTGTATGTTCACAATGTTTTAATAATTGATTTTGGTGAGAATTTGTGTTTATAATGTATTTTTGACAATTTCAATTGGATGATATTATACCTGAATTTGGGAATGTCACAACGTACTCCTATCCAAAGTTCTTAGAACCGGACAGTTCATCGAACCAAAAAAGGTACTGGGTGGATGGATCACTGGTTTAACCAGTGGTTGAACTGTTATTGACCCAGTGACGTCATTAATATATAAAAATATATATTATTAGTAATTAATAAAAAAATAAAAATCTTATTTTTCGTGAACTAAAATATAAAAAAGATGAGTTACAATATTAATAAAAATAGTTCATTTTAATATTAAATATTCTTTGGTAAAAAAAATTAAAAATAAAAACCGAGCCAACTGGGTCAATTAACTGAGTTTACCGATTGAACCACCGATTGGACTGGTGGTCAACGGGTCAATTCGGGTTTTGACCAAAATCAGGTCACTAGATCAAACCGAACCGGAAAGCAAACTGATTCCGATTTTTACCGGTCCAACCCCTGGTCTTGTCCGAATTTTAAAACATTGCTCTTATCAAACAAGCACTAAGAAAAGAGAAATAATATATCTTGTGATTCTATGTATTAACCTTTTTTTATTGTCAGTCACATAAATAATTAATAATGATAATTTTTTCAATTAGATATATAAAATAATGGGTTAACTTATAGCTTAATAAATTAATATACGTCACAATTATAATTCTATAATTATTTTTTTTTGTAATTTACAACAAAATTCTTAAGAAAAAAATTATTTTAAAACTTATAGTATAGGACATACTAAGTATTACAACCTCAATTCCAAAATTAGATATACAATTTGATTTTTTAATTCAAACGGTGACGAATTAAATTTCAAAATTAGTATGATTAATAAAAAGTTAGAATAAAATAAATTTTATAATTAATAATTATTATTATATATTATACAATTACAATAATTATATCAATTAAAAATTAAAAAAAAATTATATTAATTTAAAATTTAATATGTTACAATTTACCCTTAAAAGTTAAATTTTATTTCTAATTTTAAAAGAGATTCACGATTATTAGTACAGTAAGTAACACGAAAGAGACCTAATCTAACATATTCTAATCCCACTATCATATCATCATCCCCATCACCAATTATGAGGACAATTTCGTCATATCAACGAAAAAGCCAAAAAAGAAATGCCTGCTACGCGTCTCTTTATGAGATTCATAATCCCATCGCCATTACTGACCACTTTCTCTCTCCTCACTCCCATAAAACTCCCTCCTTTGCCCATCCTCTCCCCCAAATTTTTCCAACCCCTCTCTCTCAAAAAATCGCACCTTTCTCTTTGTAAAAAATGGCCCAGAAAACGGAAAAAGAAGAAAAGGAATTCAAGGTTGTACCTGAAGCTTTAACTCTCTGTATCAACAATTGTGGAGTCACCGGCAATCCGGCGACTAACAATATGTGCCAGAAATGTTTCAACATCACCACTGCCTCTTCTTCCTCTTCCACCGCCGCGATCGGAGTAAAATTCTCCGAGAAAAGTCGTAGATCCGTCTCTATTAGGTCGCCGGGGAGGATTTCCGATGCGGCGGAGGCGAGACCAGATCTGAGGATGCTGGATCGGGCGGATCGGGCGGCGACGGCTGAGGTGAAGGATGATATGATTTCGGCGCCTAAGAGGGAGGTGAATCGGTGTTCCTGTTGCCGGAGGAAGGTCGGATTGACTGGAATCCGGTGCCGATGTGGAGAAATGTTCTGCTCGGAGCATAGGTACTCCGATCGGCACGATTGCAGCTACGATTATAAAGCGGCCGGTCGGGAAGCGATTATCCGGGAAAATCCGGTGGTTAAAGCTGCTAAGATTGTTAGAATTTGATTTGTTTTATTTAATTATAGGCACCTGAAATGAAAAAACAGAGAGATCCAACCTCGATCTCTCGTTATCTCTCAGAAATGATTTTTCTAGTTATGGATTGAAAGAGAGAATTCGTGACAAACTTTCTGTTTTTTTCATTTATTATTATTATTATTATTATGATTATGATTTATTATTTATTTTTCTTCTTAATTTAATTTTGAGATTGTGCTGTCGATTGCAGTATATTTAAGATTTAATTGTTTCTCATTAAACTTTTTCACTTGGATGCTAATTCTCGAAGGCGTATATGAAATATGCACGAATGAAAAAGGACTAATTTTCAATTTGTCAAAAAAGGCAAATATGTTGTAAAAGATTACTAAAAATTAAGAATAAATGATTAGAGAAAAGAGAGTATTCTCATAATATTTTTTATCATCACTCATCCTCTAGATAATATAACTATTTATAGTTAGGTACATCAATATCAATATTTGAAAGTTTCAAAATTCAAATGTTATGAGTTTTAAACTTTAAAGGATATGATAGTTACAAAGTTTATAAAGAGGGATAGGAATGAATCTAGACATGGGTAAGAATGTATTTAGACATTCACACACTATGTATAATTTTATAACACTCCCCTTTGAATGTCTATTGAATAGTCATACGCATTAAAAGCTAACTCATTAAAAACCTTACTAGGAAAAATTTAATAGGAAAAAATCTTGATTAAGGAAAAAAGAGTGCAGCGCATATTAGCTCCCCCTCATGAATATATTCTTAAGTCTTTCAGTTGTCGCATTCCATTATTGTGACGCAATCCTTCAAACATTACAGTTAGTAATGCTTTGGTGAACAAATCTGCTGGATTATCTTTTGAGCAAATTTGCTGAACATCAATTTTACCACACTTTTCAAGGTTATGTGTGAAAAAGAATTTCGGTGAGATGTGCTTTGTTCTATCTCCTTTGATGTATCATCCTTTTAATTGAGCTATACATACAACATTGTCTTTATATAGAAGGGATGAAGTTCTTTTGTAGTAATTTTCGAAGAATATGCCTCGTTAAAACTTTACCAAATAAAAATTCAGTGGAAAAAAATTTGACGAAGAAAAAGAGTACAATATTCTTGTGTAACTTCTAGTACCTTGGGATTGCCTCATTAAAATCTTGCAAAGAAAAATCCAGTTGGAAAAAATCTTAGCGAAGGAAAAAGAGTACAATCAACACATATCCTTTTTACTCCCCTTCATAAGTACATAGAATTTTTATTGTTCATAGTAAAAATATCATTAAGTCGAAGTATGCAAATATTGTGCACCATCTTCTTCAAAATCATAGTTGGTGATAACTTAATGAATATATCAACCAAATTATCACATGATCATATATACTTGATATCAATATTGTCATTCTTCTGGGGCTCATGTGTATAAAATAATTTTGGTGTAATATGCTTGGTTCTGTCACCCTTTGGATTAAATAATCCCAAATCAATAGTCTCACGAAGATAACGTAAAATATGTTTAATTTCATTACAATATCTTCGATTTGGTGCATAACTATACATTGCTAGTATGTTAACTGCAAATGCTATATCAAGTCTTGTAAAATTTGTAAGATACATCAAAATATCAATTACAATAAGATATGGTACTTCAAGACCTAATATATGGTACTTCAGGATTAAGAGTTTCTTTATTATTTTCATGTGGTCAAAACGGATCTTTCTTGATATCAAGCGACCAATCCCATCATTGGAGTACTCAAAGGATTAACATTATCCATGTAAAGTTACTTCAGGACTTTTTCTGTGTATGTTGTTTGATGAACAAGAATTTCATAGTTCAATTTGTAGGCCAAGACAAAAATTTGGCTTACCAATATCTTTCATCTTAAATTAGTTATTTTTGTCGACACTTCTGGAGCAAGATTTTTCATCAATAAATACAATAATAATAACAAATTCGGATTATGATCTTTTGATAAAAATGCATGCATAAATTGAATTATTCTCAAATCCTTCTTTCAAAAAATATCCACTTAGGCGATTATACCACAATATGCATCTGGAATGCTTTAACTCATATAAGAATCTTTGTAGCTTAATAGAATATATATTTCGAGATGTAGAATTATATACTTCAAACATTTTATATCCTTCAGGGATTTTCATATATATATATATATATATATATATATATATATATATATATAATGATCCATATAGATATGATGTAACAACATCCATTAATTTCTCTTTCTACCAAGCTAATTAAAAATCTAAATATAATTGTGTCCATTACAGGAGCACATGTTTCTTCATAATTAATACCAAGTCTCTACGAATAACCTTGTTCTACAAGTTACGATTTGTACCATATAATTTTATTTTTCTTATTTCGTACAAATACCCATTTGTATTCTACAGGTATTACACTTTTAGGTGTTCGGACTACAGGTCCAAAAATTTTATATTTACTTAGTGAATTTAATTCTGCATAAATTGTCTCTTTCTACATTGGCCAAATATTTCTACATTCATCAACAATTTGTGGTTTATATATATGATCATTACTTCTGGTAATATCCATAGCAAATTTATAATAATATGTTGTCGACAACGATTTTATTTCTATCCAATATATACATCTCCTGTATTTATATAATGTATCGAGATTTAGTTATTTTCAAGTACCTGATCCTTTTCAGGGGATAACTCATCCTCTTCAGGGAATAACACTTCAAGAGTTTTATTTACAGGAGATTTTGTTCATAAGTTTTTGATAGATTGATAAATTTTATAGCATGTTTCATGGGTATAGCCTCTTTATAGGCTGTAACTTGTTTTTCTTGTACTTTCTTCTTCTGAAAAATACTATGTTTCAGGTGTGACTTTGATTCAATTTACTGCTGCATTAATTGATTGTCCTACAGGAACATCAATCTCTGCTAGAGTATTAACAGCTAGAATGTGAGATATCACTATTTTCTTATTATCAATGAATACTTTTGGTAATTGATTTACAATTCATTGCAAATGAATAATCATTTGAACTTCTAATTCATATTGATTTGTATAAGGATCACGATTAAATAACGTTGAAACATTCCAATTAATCTCCCGTCGTGCTTCAGGTAATAATCTCACGTCGTGCTTCAGGCAACGACTTTTCTCCCCCCTAATGGTGGGAAGACTATTAAAATAACAATCCTCAAAATATGCCTTAAAATATCACTCTAAATTCTTTCTTAAAAGATGAACACTAAATAACAATAATTAAATATGATAATTTGGTAATTAATTTATTTTGATATAATCAACAGGTAAATGAATCTTCTGGTTCATTAAAGGATGTTCATGGGAGTTTTCAATAATTCAATGCATCATTATTGGTCCTAGATGATCATGCCAAATCATAAAAATATTTGGATCCAAACACTTCTGGTGTATTGCACACTTCTGGTGTATTACAATATTTGTTTCAACTGTTCTCATTTTAGTATAATATAACCCAGAAGAGAAAATATACAATTTTTCTAATATGAGCTTCTGGCCCGATACTATTGAAGTAATATAAAAAAATTCTTCACTGCCTTCGTTATTGATTTCAATATAATAACTATTATAACGAATATCCTTAAAGCTGAGCAAATTTCTGCTTGTCTCAGAAGAATATAAAGAATCATCAATACAAAGTTTGTGCCCTTTGAAAACATTATAATCGCTCTTCCAGAGACTTTAATTAAATTTGATGAATAATCACTCTTCAAGAGTCTTCAATTATGTTTAATGAATAATCGTTCTTCTAGAGCCTTTAAAGTTTGATGAGCTTTTGACCCATATAACTTTATATATGCAAAACATAAATTTAACTTTATTACTTGAAACATAAATAAAACATATAATAAAAATACTTATTATAATGTCATAATATAATGAAATAATAATAAATAATTGGTATGAATATTTCTATCAACATATCATCAAGGAAACCATAGATATCAAAATTAGTTATATCCACTCCATTTGAAAAGTCAAATTAATTATTTTCTTTTCTTTTATGGAGTCTTGGTATAAATCTACCAAATATTTAGGAGTACGACGGGTACATTCTCTTTTATATATTGACTGTTCTTTTCAAGTCCACTACCACAACTACCACAACTACAACCATAATTTTCTCTATGATTATCAAATGAGATTCCATTCACTTTAGGAAATGTAATTGAATCGGTCGAGTGAAATTGTTGATTTTTCAACAAAAACTCATTATTTTGTACAGCCACTAGAAGAAATGATATCACTTCTAGGAATATAATTTCCTTTATCGCTTCAGAAAATATATTATGAACTTACACTCACAATATTGCTACCACAGGAGCATATTCGATGGATGAAAATATAATAAATATTTTCTCTAACATGTCTTCATTAGTGTTTTTCACTCAACACTTTTAAAATCTTGCAACTTCAGGTGCAACCAATTATAATGAGCTTTTAAAATCTTTCCTTTAAATCATTTCATAAGTCAAGTGAGACTTTTACTGTAATGTACTAAACTTTTAATTTTTCATGGAGATGATAGCGAATAAAAATCATTAATTTTGCATGATCCTGCAGTGATGCATGATTGCCAACTTTAATTGTATCTCTAAGGTTCTTTGCCTTTATATGAATCTCAACATCAAGATTCTATTACAAATAATTCTTGCTCGATATAAATCAAGGACAACAAATTCAAATTTATAAAATTTGAATATTAAATAACTAAACATGTTCCCCATCTAATTAAATAATTATATATGTTTAGATTAAATTATAATGAAAAATGCAGTAAAATACGAAACTAAAATTTTCCACTAAAACTAAATAACAAACCAACACTAGTAAATATATTTTTCATTGTAACTTCATACAAAAATATATCAAAAATCATTAGAAATTTAGTTTATTATAATATAAACTAAATAAATAACAGTATCTTAGCGTGATGCAATAACTTCATGTGGTTAAGCAATAACTATAGACCAATGATAGCCGTGTGATTTATAAGTCAACGTTCGTAAATAACAATCAGCAGATAGTAGCACAAATAAAGCGTACGTAACAGTACAACCTATGAAACATAGTAGTTGAACAAAAATAACTGATAGCAGTAAGCAAGTGAAGAGAAAAAAAAACTACAAAGCTAATGTTGGGCGATTAAACGCAAGATCATACAAAATATAATAATAATTGTCAAATAAGTAATTGTTAAAATTTCTTACTCTATAGCTAGAGTCTCACGCCATCACATAAAATAAACGTAATACTTTAAAGTTATGAACAAAAATAATTATTATGCTAAATAATAGATAAATATATGCACACATTGCCATGATTGTATAAGAAGCAACAAATGACACAGTTTAATAACACCTAAAATAATGACAACTATAAGATATTTCTTTTAGTAAATTTCAGATAATAATTATCAAACAAGCTATTGATTTTTTCAGAATAATTGAATTATTTGTGATCACATGCATAGAATAATTATCAAAAAGAAAAAAAAATAGTACAGATATGCATGATGACCATGCAATACTCAAACACACATATATATAGAGAGAGAGAGTTATGCCTTCTTCTATTTCAAACCAAAAATGATTATCTTCAAGATGAAGGTGATGCGCAATTCATGCTGATAATGTGTTATAAAATATTACTAAAAATTAAGAACAAATGATTAGAGAAAAGAGAGTATTCTTATAATATTTTCTATCATCACTCATCCTCTAGACAATACAACTATTTATAGTTAGGTACATCAACATCAATATTTGGAGGTTTCAAAACTCAAAGGTCATGAGTTTCAAACCTTAAAGGATATGAGAGTTATAAAGCTCAAAGGTAATTACAATAAAGAAGGAATAAAGAGGGGTATGGATGAATCTAGACATGGGTAAGAATGTATCTAGACATCCACACACTATGTATAATTTTATAACAAAATACACATTATAGTTGCTCATTTTTACGCTCTGTTTCTGAGTTTTAAAATGGACAGAAAAGAAAAGAAATAGACAGAAAAGTTAAGTTTTCTTTCCAATTCTTATGTTTCTGAGTTTTTTAATAAACGAAAAAAAAATGGATAAAACACTTGGCCACTTTTTCTGCCAAAGTTTTCCGTCCAAAATTGGCATGAAATTGGAATAAGTAATATTTTTATAATTCTCATATTATCCTCAACTTTTAATATAATAAATTTTAAATTACAACTCATATTCTCAATTTTAAATTTTATATTAATTTCTATTAAAAACTCAGAAACAACACAAAGGAAAACTTCAAGTTTTCTATTCTTTTCTTTTTTGTTCTAATTTAAATTTTTTATTCTTTTCTTTTCTATTCAAAACTCAGAAACAAAGTGTTAAACATTTGATAGTTGAATTTTAAAAATCATTCTCCATTATCCATCCCTCATTCATTCAAATAAACTATCCCAAATTGAAATACTAACTTTTCTTCAAATTTTGCAAATGGTGAAAGATGGTGAGATGAAGAATTATAGCCATCAAAATTAAACCCAAATGAGGAAGGAAGAGACCCAATGAAAAAGAAAAAGGAGAACTAAGAGATAATTTGCACTCTAAACTTTATATTTATGTTGACTTTTGCATCCTAAATCGAAAAAGGTGTTTAAGTATATTCCAAACTTTAATTGCACGTAACAAAAAATACATTTTCTTCATTTAACCGATAAAAAGTGACCGACTAAGACACATGTATAGATCTGAAGAGTGTTTAAGTCTTTTCCTTATTCTCCAATAGTTTGCGAATCTTATTTATACTCATCATCCAAGCTGAGACATAGTAAAAATAGTGAAACCTCGCAATTTCCAGCCCTCTGCATAAATTACCTCCAAAAAATTTCGGCATGGCGGATTTTGGATTTTTTTTGGAAGGATTCTTATTAGAGAAAAAGATCGCCATCTGTTACTTTGATTAATCATTTCAATCAGAGAAATAGTGTCAACCCAGTTCTGATTCCTCTTGAAAAAAGAGAATTCAAGTAAGGAATGTCGTGAGAACAACTCCAGTAGAAGCTATTAGCGATAATTTTTTTAGATTTGTCCCCGAAGAGGCTGTCAAAATCAAGGTAAGAGCTGTGGTGACTGTTAGGAACAAGACTAAGGAGGATTTCAAGGAGACGATTGTGAAGCAATTAGATGCTTTTACCGAAAAAATTAGAAGGAATGTTGTTCTACAACTTATTAGCACCGAAATTAATCCAAGTATGCCATTCTCTCTCTTTCTCTCTGGGTTGGGTTTTTACTAATTGTTGCTGATCTTGCTTTTAAGCATTTGTTTTAGGCAATTATTCGAGTTTTCTTATATGGGTCTCTTATCAATTTTGATAAATGCTACTTTTACTATGTTATGATCAATTTTTCTTATATATATAAAAAGTTGAAATTGTGATTGATTTTGCATTATATTTGATTGTTGAAGAAACTAAAACTCCAAAGAAAAGTAAGGAGGCTGTGTTAAAGGAATGGTCACAGAAATTGAATGAGAAAGCAGAGAGGGTCAATTACACCACAGATTTCATGGTGGACTCAAATTTTCGGGTGCCAGTAGCGATCACTGTGAGCAACAAGCACTAGGAGTTGTTTGTGAGATTCTGAATTTTATGAAATGAAAGTATTCAATTTTTATTTAGTAAGTGGTTAAATTAATAAAAAGTTAAAGTTAAGGGTGATATTTAAAAAAATTTCAAAGTAAGCAAGTTGTTTTAAATATTCGATTAGTTGGAGAATATTCGTTTTAACAGGAAATATTCATACGACGACACAATCATTGGTGGATCCCACAACAGAATTATTGTCGGAGTTAAAAAACGACAGAAATACTTTTTATGAAAATAACGACGGAAATTTTACCATTAACTGTTGAAATAATCGGTAGTAAAAGTACAGTAATACGCGTGGTTGTATAATAGCACACGGTATTGATTATTGATGCTTAGTTGTTTACGTGAGAAGTCACTCAGTTTTGTTCAATTATTGCTACAGTAATTGTTGAATAGTATCTTTCGTTATTTGATTTAATTATTTTCAATATTTTATATTATTAAATCAATAATTGAGATAACAAATTATTCATATTATTATTTGCAATATTGACAATGTCTAGAGGTTTTGTCAATGAGAGGTTAGGTCATTTAATTGCGCGTCAATAGGGAGAAATTCTTATCGGAAACCCCCCTCTTTCCTGGGAACGATCTGATTGTTAATATTGCGAATTATAATAATAATGAATAAATGTTATTAAAAATCGAATTTGAGTTCGGAGTTGAATTTAGAGACGCGGACGTAATATTTAAGTCCGAAATGATGAAATTAGTAAAAATAGACTATAAACACAAAATTTGTTGGAGTTGACTTTTTGGTCAAAAAATTAACAGTTTATTTTTTTGAAAAAAGTCAAACTACGAAAATTCAAAAATAAAAATGTTGTTAAAAATATTAAGAAAATTTTTATGAAGTATTTATTGTAAATTTTACTTATTTTATGGACCCCTATTTATCCATTTTTCAAAATAATCGATAGAAAATTATTTAATATAATAAAGGTAGAGCCACATGTGGGGCCCACTGGAGGAAATGAAATGGTGGAGGAATCTGGGAATGGTCACGGGAGGAGTAATGTTTGTTACATTACACACACACACACACACACACACATATATATATATATATATATATATATATATATATATATATATATATATATGGGGAGGTTCTAAAGCGGACCAAATAAACGGACCAAGGCAAAAACACGCGGGTTTCAGGAACAACCTGCGGGTTGGTCCGACCTGGACCTTGAAACCCGCATGTTTTTGTCTTGGTCCGTTCTTTGGTCCGCTTTAGATCCTCTCCGTATATATATATATATATATATATATATATATATATATATAGAGAGAGAGAGAGAGAGAGAGAGGTCGGATCCTGTCCGGACTCCCGGACAGGTTTAAAATCCGGACCTTTTTTTTTATTTTTTTAAAACAACTAAAAAAAATAAATAAAAAAATATAGAATTGAAATTTTTTCATAATACAGTGTTTTGGGTGTGATTTGGATACGTATAACAAAATATGTATGTACAGTCTGTGCAGACTGTACCACTATTTTTAGGTATAGGTATTCAAATCACCCCCCAAAATATTGTATTATGAAAAAAATTCAGTACCAAAAAATATTAAATATTTTTTTAGTTATTTTAAAAAAAATAAAAATTTGGGGTCCGTTTTTGATCAGGTCCGGGAGTCCGGACCTGATATATATATATATATATATATATATATATATATATATATATATATATATATATATATATATATATATATATATATATATATATGGGAATGATCCATAGCATCTATTTGTTATGGAATAAAAAGTAGCATATACGATCTATACCATCCGTTTAACTAATAAATAGCTGTGATTAAAAGTGGGAAAACTACGTCCGCTAAAATTACTAGCGGATGGAGTTAATGAATTATTTAGCCCATTTTGCCCCCACATGTCAAATATTACACAGCATCCGCTAGTCATACTAGCGGATGGATAAAAACATATCAAACAGGAATTTCCTGTACAGCACGAAGCACGAATTCCTTCCCACAGCAACACAGCAACAGAGTACACAACAACAGTTAAGCAATATGTCACTCAATTCAATTACAATTCCTGTACAGCACAAAACACGAATTCCTTCCCACAAGCAACCTCAATTCAATTACAATTCCTGCTCTGCAACCCAGTACACAGCAACAGTTAAGCAACATGTCACAACACATGTCAAATACAATGTCATATAAATCACAGCCTCATTATAGCAACAGTTAAGCAAAAATATGTGGAATGGTTTCTGTACATCAACAGTCCCATTGACCCTTGTATTAAAATTCCTCATATGAAGAAAATTAATGAAATAAATAATATCAGGAGAAATTAGAAAAAATAACTCAAAAGTTTCACAAAGGTATTAAATAAAAAAGATTAGCTCTATAACAGTAATATTTCAAGAATTAAGATTTGCATGGAACATCTGCCTCGCAATAACATAACTCAGACCATCAGTTAAAGGGAAGACACCACCTCATCTGCCTGTGGGAGTATAGCAACAGACACCACATTAGTGTGAACACGTCCAGACTTTTCTGTCACCGGAACTCGCTGCAATAGACCAACTTTGTAATTTTTTTTTGTAATTTGTAGCAGTATATTTACTATCTTTACTGTGATATAATTTAAACCACTCAAAAGAATGAAACAACGACTAAACTTGACTATGAGAAAGGAGGAGGTATGGAACCTACACTCTATGAATTCCACTCTCAAATTTTAGTCTTTCGTACACATCAGCTCCAGAAATTGCTGCACTAGCTTCCTGGTTGGAGATTTAATAGTGAGGATTTTTGTGCAGTCAAAGGTGAAATTGTGCATATGTATACTATCACAACATTACCATACATATGGCTAAACGAAGGAGATAACATGATTAAACGAAGGAAATAAGCAACAACAACTGTTATAAATAACAACTTTGATCCTCAATAATTGCTAGCTGCCAACGATTAAGCCCAAAAATATGCAGATAAGCTTATTATAAGACATACCTTGAAGCCCTTCAAATCAGAATCTGAATAGGTTCGCCCAAATCGCAGATCGTCGTTGCCCAGTTGGTCGCAGATCCGTGTTCTTGTTGTCGATTTGCAGATCAAATCTCCTAAATCTGAATAGGTTTGCCCAAATCGCAGATCGTCGTTGCCCAGTTGATCGCAGATCCGTTTACTTTGGTTATTTCGATTTACTCTTTTGGGCTTAAAATGGGCAAAAGTTTCTAATTATTTCATTCCCTACGTCCGCTAGTAAGTCTAGCGGACGGGCATGTTCCCAATCAAATCACAGCCATTTATTTCTTAAATGGATGGTATATATGTTATATTTCCCATATATGGGTATCCATCCACAGCAACCGATTGTTGGGAGCAACTCTTTTTGGCCCAGCCGCTACAACCTGTAGCCACTTATATAAAAAAAAAATTCTAAGGCCGGTACAGGTTGTAGCGGCTGGGCCAAAAGGGGTTGCTCCCCAACAACCGGTTGCTGTGGATGGAATCCCTATATATATATATTAATAAGTTTTATTTTATATGAAAAATAGAATATATTATATTTTATAGCGGGCATGAAAGTCATTGATGAACACTTATCAAAATTATGCACAAACAACTAATTTCTTCAAAGCTCAACAAAGTCTCTCTAAAGCTAAATTTATGCAGTTGTATGGAGTAAAATTTTATAAATCAAATATGAATATCCAGATCTGGGCTTTGTTTATCGTCAGAATGTTACTCCTACTAGTTAGGCTATAAGATGTCGTATTGATGATAAACGTCGTCGTTTAGCCTGGTCAGTAGTAGTAACATGGAAAAATCCTACTAATCTTCGAGGACAACATAGTCATTACAGTGGTCGTTGGTAAGAGTTTCCCTAGTCGCCAAAAGGAAGCACATGCCCAAGTTGATCTCGGTCCTTAGATCTCACATTGAACGGTGAGAGTTCTGTTTGCTGAAATAGTGTACATAGCAAATATTTGTTATGGATCACTACCCATATATATATATATATATATATATATATATATATATATATATATATATATATATATATATGGATTCCATCCACAGCAACCGTTTGCTGTGAAGCAACCCTTTTTTGGCCTGTTAATTTTTTTTTTGCTCTAGCCAAAATTTCAACAGGCCAATAAAGGGGTTGCTCTACGGCAACCGGTTGCTGTGGATGGAACTCCATATATATATATATATATATATATATATATATATATATATATATATATATATATATATAAATTTGATCAGGTCCGGACCTCCCGGACGGGAGAAAATCCGGACCCAAAAAAAATTATTATTATTATTTTTTTGATAGAACAACTAAAAAAAAAAAAATTTATGGAACTGAAATTTTTCCATAATACATTGTTTTGGGTGTGTTTTTAATACCTACACCAACCAATGTATGTACAGTCTGCCCAGACTGTACAGACATGTTTTGTTATAGGCATCCAAATCACACCCAAAACACTGTATAATGTAAAAATTTCAATTCCATAAATTTTTTTTTTTTTAGTTGTTTCAAAAAAAAAAAAAGCAAAAAAAAAAAAAAAAAAAAGGTCCGAATTTTAACAAAATCCGGGAGTCCGGACCTGATCCGGACTCTATATATATATATATATATATATATATATATATATATATATATATATTAACCAAAACTACGTCCTATTAAGTGCAGGACACACAAGCTTGTGTGTTTCTAAGACACTCCCTTTTTCTTTCTCTCCCTCTATATATATAATATGTATAAAATACACAGTCGGCTATGGCGACGGTTCTTTAGGCTACGGCGACGGGTGAAACCGTCGTCATAGCTCAAAAAACTTGTCGCCATAGCCCATGATAAAGTAAAAAAATTAAAAAAAAAAATTAAAAGTTATACTTCCTCCGTCCCAAGATAAAAGTCCTTATTACTATTTTGGGTAGTCCATGTTTAATGTTCACTTTCCTTTAATAACCAAACTTTTACACAATTTTTCCTATTATACCCTTAGCATTAAATATCTCATACTTTTCTTATTCTAATTCTCTCTCCATATTTAATAAGTATAATTAGTTATTATGTGTCGAAAATATTTTGAATTGAAAATTTAGAAAGTCACTCTCTCACCTACATTGAAAATGATTAATGAAATATTATTATGGGTAATTTTATCATTTCATTCCTCTTCTTAATATGCGTGAAAAGTCCATCAGGACTTTATCCTAGGACGGAAGGAGTTAAAAAAATATTAGCTATTATATTAAGTAATATTAAATAAATTTACAACAACTTTGAATTTTTTCAAAGGGGTAAAACAATAAAATTCTATCATTCACATGTTTCAGACATGTTAATTATCAAATAACTTTTTTCATTCAGATTCAGATTCAGATTCAGATTCGTTCATTCAGATTTAGATTCATTCAATTTTTATCAAACACCCATTTAGTCTCTTGCTCTCCCGTCTCTCCGCACGACTCAATCTCCAAATATTGTTCAATCAATCCAAATTCTTTCAATCAAACAAATCAATCCAAATCCAAAACAAACAAACCAAAAGCATATCTAAATCAAAATTCGGTTGTTCAAACCCCATATGTATATATCATCCAAAAGACCCGACAAACATTAAATCAAGCTTAAGCTCCAAGGTTACTTAGAGAAACACAAGGTTACTTGAGAAACAAGTGGCTTTGATCACTAATTTAAGTCCTTTTTTTTATTATTGTTGTTGTTGTTCTCATGATTCCACGTTAATTAATATTGTCGATACCTAGTTACTATTTTTTGAGTGTCTTTTTTGTTTTAAAAAAAAAAAAAGCAAAAAAAAACATAAAAAAAAGTCCATCTTTTAGTAAAATCCGGGATCCCCTGGTTTTATATATATATATATATATATATATATATATATATATATATATATATATATATATATATATATATATATATATATATATTTATATATATATAAAAGAATGATTCATAGCAATCATTTGTTATGAACATTATTCATCAACTAGATCTCCAATAGTCCAATAGCAGATCTAATGGTTTGAAAATGGGCACGACCGCTAGTCTTTTTAGCGGTCAGCGCAACTCCGACTAAATTTCCATCAACTTTATTTGGATTTTCAAAGTGGTGTCGTTTTTCCTGGCCGCTAGTAGGACATTCGACAGTCGACTTAAAAATCAGATTTAATCTGGTTGATGCCATCGTGTGTTTGCTGCAGAACAAAGACAATATTAAGATGTTTGTTTATCATTGATATCACTCAACCTTTTTTTGAAAATAGTTTTAATTTATTTTGGTTGAGACAATATACGGAGTCTGTTTTAGGCCTTTCATTTCATTCGGTTATCAGAATAATTTATGTCTCGACCATAGTAATTAAGATGTAATATTTAATGGTCTATTTGTAAGTAATTTCAATCAATTGATATCTGTTTATTGATTAATTTCGTTGTTTACTTAAAAAAACAATTAAATACATAAGTCAGGAATTTTGGAATTTGGGTGTAGTATGAAATATTATCACCGAGTTCAATGGACTTCCGATACTTCTTTTGATTTTTTTTTTCATGAAAGTGTTAGAGATGACTTATGCTCCGCTTATTAGCTGATTTAAAGGCAATCATGCTCCTGCTTATTTGTAATTTTCTTTTGATGTAGGAGAAGTATTACCCGCGGTTAAAATAAACGAACCGAGTCGAACTGAGTATTGAGTTGCTCAGATTTAGTTCATAAAATTTATCTGAGTATAAAATAAGGTTTGATTGAGACTCATTTAGCTATCAAATCGAGCACGATTCCTAATCGAGCCCGAGCAGTTTGACTTTTTGAACGAATATGATCCAAGTATCGATAGAAAATTAAAATTTGAGGAGGTTCGAGTAATTTATCGAACTTTAAAATTTGCTCATATTTAACTAATTTATATTTCGAGTCGAGCTCGAATCGAACTTTTAATCGAGTGAGTACGAATCGAACCCGAACTGTTTGCTCATTTTACAGCCTTACCCGCGGTCTATTCTAGTCTGGCATCCACTACCATTTTGAGTTTAATTAAGAAATTAGTTAGGAGATTTCATATAGTACAGTGTACCAAGGATCATATGATTGATGATGTCAAATTGTTAATTAACCAAACTATATTAATTTCAGGGAGTTATATACAGATAATTGCATAATTGTCCCACCACCAATTTTCTATTTATCTACGGAACTTGTATATCTATAACAATTTCGGTGAACTTCCTTCCAGCCTTAGTCAACTATCCAATCTAGGATTACTCTACTTGAGTAACTGCAGGTTTCTAACAATAATCGAGAAACTTCCTCTTAAGCTAACGATGTTAGATGCAAGTGGTTGTACATCATTGAGAGTGGTGAGAAATTTATCAAAGTTGAGATGCTTGATGAGATTAAATCTTTCAAATTGTGTTAAATTGGTTGGAGTGTATGACTTGAAGAAACTCAATAAATTGCAAGATGTTTACCTGACAGGTTGTATTTATGTGAAAATTAAAAACAAATTCTTTTAGGTTGTTATCTCTCTCCCACCCTCTCTCTTTTATCTCTATCTCTCTTTGTATCTTACTCACTCGTATCCTAATTTCTATGTTATAGTCATTTGTTATGACTACGATCGTATAGTCATTCATGAGTCTACGATCGTTTATTCATGAGTCTATGATCATTAAGTCATGACTATGTGATTGTTTAGTCATGATTCTGCTATCGTTTAGCCATGACTCTATTATCGTTAAGTCATGACTACAATTGTTTAGTCATGACTCTACGATCTAAGTCATTACTCTACGATCGTAAAGTAATGACTCTACGATCATTAAGTCATTACTCTACGATTGTTTAGTAATGTCTCTATAATCGTTTAGTCATGACTCTACGATCGTTAAGTCATAACTCTATGATCGTAGAGTAATCCAGCTGAAATTTAAACCAAGTCCAAAATTATGTAAATTGTTATACAACACATACTTTACTTAAAAATATTTTGTAAGCTTCGAGCACTTCAACTCAACGATCATAAAGTTTTCTTCGAGCACTTCACTTTACAATAGTAGAATGACTTCAGCCTTCACTCAACGATCGCAAAGTTCTCTTCGAGTACTTCACTCTTCGATCGTAGAGTGACTTCAATCATCACTCAACGATTGTAAAGTACTCTTGTTCGCACTTCACTCTACTAGTCACAGCCTAACACATCAGTGTTGGTGTTTTGTGCTTTATGTCACTGCAAAGTGCAACATTGCATATTAAAAAGGTGCAACAGTGCATACCATTTCCTTTGCATCATGTCTTGTATTTCTTCCATTAATTACTTGATTTGCAAAAATTCAATTTCTTTCCCTAGATTGGAATATAGATGGTCTCATAGCTGACATAAATGTTGTTGAAGCTTGAGTATTTCCTTGGCTTTGAGGATTCATTGTGGCTGGAGTACTTTTTTGGAGATGGCCTCAAAGTGCTGCAGTGCATATTAAAAGATGCAATAGTGCAAACTATACATAATTAACTCCAAAAAATTGCACAAATTCCATGTATTCTGACCATAGGGAGGATTAGCGGCCAAACAAATTGCACAAATTCCCTAAGAATCTGGTTTTGATAGTCGGTTGACCGCTACTCCTATTTGCGGCCAGGTCAGGTAAACAAAAGCGTGTTAACGAAAATAATAATGTTATCAGCTTGCTATTTTAATTAATTTAAATATTTGAATTGTAATTTTATATAGTTTTATCTAATTTTTACTGAGCAACAGAATAAATCATGAATTTCACACTGGTAGTTGCATCGAGGGCAACCAATTCAGCCACTGATACCCCTCAAAGATTTTCTTGCACTGGCTTTATCGAAAGAAAATGATGGGTGAGTTCGGAATAGCACTCCATCTATATCACAAAAATACTCCTATTTGCCATTTTTTTTTGGTACTACAATCCTACAAAATAACCCTCTTTTTAGGCATCCTTAATATTTGCAAATGAAACATGAAAGATTCAACTATCCACAACATTTTTATGTCAATTTTGCACTCGCAAGGTTGAAATATTTTAAAGCCTTGTACCGTATGACTAATGCTGTTTAAATGACTAATTCAAGTGGCTCAATTAATAAATACACCAATATCATTCACATAGAAGCCCTAAAAGCTCAACAACAACAATTTAAAGAAAATACTTGGTTAAATACTTGCATTACATGAGACGAGGAGTAAAAGTGTAATTAATAAAAGTAAAATCTGGACACAATATGCCGGATTTTTACTAGTGACTAGCTCAGAAGATAACATTATAAAGAAAATCTACGCTCCATCAGGCTGAACAAATGGATTTGCTATCTCGTCCGTGCCATCAGTAGGAGAAACAAGCATCACAGCTGTTCCTCTACAAACCTGCAGCAGAAAAAAGCAGCAACCCATTCTTTCTTAAACAAGAGAGCAATTTTTTTAAAGATATTTACAAATATTAGGAAAAAGCAAACAGAAACCCTTGCTATCTTTCAATTGTATGACATCATATATATGTCACGCTTTTACATGAATTTACATGACCACCAATCCACCATACAAGTGGTAAATGATATGAAAACAAGAAGGAATGATGAAGGATGATATGAATCATGTTCTCATTCTAATAATTGAGGCTATTTTGAAAATACCTGTGAAATTTCCATCAGATTTAACAAACTACAAAAAAAGTAAAGAGATTACACAGGCTTGTGCCCTTCAGTAATTTGAAAACCCAGCAAGATGTGTATATAATCTCAGTCCCTAAAAGAATGACTAACGGTACAAAAAAATTTTGCCCCCAAAAGGATGAGATAACATGTCATTTAGTGGGGTCCATTAGTATAAAAAAATAGAAGTACTCATCAATTTTTATAATCTTGTGGGGCCACTAAGGATAAATTTGATACTTTCCTCTCTTTTTACTTTTCTCAATATGTGTACAAATTGTACTTTGCTCAACTTTTTAAGGACGGAGTGAGTATATTTATAACAACTATCTGCGCTTGAAACGTGTACGCTTGAAACATAAGAGACACTTGTAAGCTACCAAAAAGTTCAGTTCAGCGACTTGTTAATGTGATGTTTGTATAGGAGTAAGAAAGCATACGATCAAGCCCAGGCGTCTGGTTTGGTCTGTCGTCTTCAGTGGATCATCTGCATCTGAAGTACATGAATAGAATAATAAATTAGATTGGTTGTATTATGTACCGTTAACCATTTTATCAACATGGAGTCCTACAACTACAAGTAATCTAGTACAAATGCAAAAATGCGACTTTTTCTACGTAACTGTATTACTCCTTACATACTCTGCCATAGTTCGGTAATTCATTTTATTAGTTACTTCTAGTTTTATAGATACTTCGGTAGTCCAGAAAATTATGCATGAAGCCATGAACGAGTCCCCATTCATAGCAAATGGTTGTCAAATATACTATTCCAGTAATCAGGAACCTAATCGTTGATCTCGATAATGAATGACCGAGATTTGACTCGTTTTCTCCCCTGCCACTTGTTGCGGCAGCAATAGAGCTTGTTGCGGCACAGCTAAAGACCAACATGCCCCAACAAGCTGTGCGGCAGCTTGTTAAGATTATTCATTAATTACTAATAACCCATATAATTTTGACCCAACATAATATACAGTCCAATTAAAATGTTTTTAAATAATAACAAATTTAAATATTATTATTATTATTTATTGGGTATTACATCTAATTAAAATTACAAGCAAAAATCCGTGAACGAAAATATAATACACGTGTATCATACATTCAAGAATAATGTTGAAGTGTAACACGTAAAGCAAATGATACCCAGTAATTTTCGTTCACTCTTGGATTTTTGCTTGAAATTTTAATTAGATATAATACCCAGTAAATAATAATAATATTTAAATCTATTATTATTTAAAAACATTTTAATTAGACTGTATATTATGTTGGGTCAAAATTATATGGGTTATTAGTAATTAATGAATAATCTTAATATAATAAAGTGTGGGCATTATAAAAAACAGAGAGGAAAAACAAAATTAATTAAGTCGGTAACTAATAAATGAACTAAGCTCAAAGAGCTCTTTTGCTGCCGTAACAGCTTGTTGCGGGGGGAGAAAACGAGTTCAATCTCGACCATTCATTATCGAGATCAACGGCTAGAATCATAGTTGCTGGAATAGTGTTCATAACAATAGGTTATTATAGATGGGAACTCAAATACATATATATATATATATATAGAGAGAGAGAGAGAGTACTGATCCTGTCCGGGAGTCCGGACAGACTTAAAATTCGGATCAAATTTTTTTTTCCTTTTTTTTAAAAAACTAAAAAAATAAAAAAATTATGGAACTTGAATTTTTACATAATACAGTGTTTTGGGTGTGATTTGGATACATATAACAAAACATGTCTGTATAGACTGTACTTTTATTTTTTTAATTATTTTTTTAAAAAAAAAGCAAAAAAAAAAGGTCCGAATTTTATTATGGTCTGGGAGTCCGAACCTGATCCGGACTCTATATATATATTTTAGTAGAAGCAGGATAATCTCCACCCAGTGACGCTACATAAAAATTTGTACAATCATAGTTTGTTAAATCGTGAATTGTATTAAACCCTGAATCATGTATTGTAACGTAAGATACAAAAATACATGCAATACTCAATAGTAATATATTTAAACATACAGAAAGCTCATTTTATTGGCAAAAGTATATTGACTTAATTGTAATGTTAAAGTAATCAACTAAGAGCCTACATACAAATTTTAAATATTAAAATTATAGTTTGAAGAGTTTAAATTACAAGCTTAATCAATATTCAGTATTGTTCAAGTAATTATTAAGAAACAAGAGAAAAAATAGCTTATTTAAATTATAAGTACAAACTCAACGTGAAATTAAGCCCCAAATTGGAAGTGTACAGCAAAAGACAACTCCAAAACTATGTATTAATGTCTCCATATAAGTATGAGGTTGAAAACAGTAAGAACTCCTAGAAAGCACGTTAAGAACTATTATATAGATTGAGTGACCACTTCTAATTTTTTCCTTTTTTGTTTTTTTTTTTTTTGGGGGGGGGGGGGAAAGAAGATTATAGTGTGTTATTTTAACTGTTATCAAATTCACCTCTGATGAGTGCATATTATTCATTTATTTTGATTCATTTATGTTTAGTTTTATTGCATGTTTCATGTGTATATGAGCTTATTAAGGTGTTTAATGATTTCAAGAAAAATTGGAGCTGAAATAAGGAAATAGGAAAAAATACAGGGTTTCAACATTAAGTTAGATGCATGGTCTTGGCTTTGGACTTGAATTTTATTGTAGAGCTTTTCCTTAACTTTCCGGAACATCTTAAATCGTCCCGATCGGAGTTCATATGAAAAAATTATGATCTTTTTACTAAACGGACGTTGAACCTCAAAGCTTGGAAGTTGCGATTTACACAGCAGTCACTTGGAGCCTGATTTCGATCTAGATCTTGCCAGAATCTGTCAAATTTCAAAGAATAAAAGTTGTAGATCTCGTCGATATCTTCGTTTTGATAGGTAGCAGGCCCCGTAACTCCTCCCGGATCAAAAGTTATGCTCGTTTTACCAAAGGACGTCGCAACAGAAAATGGAAATTCGCCCCAGCGAATTTGAGCGGAAAAATAGAGAAATCTTGGGTTTTTGAAAAGTTTCTAAATGCAGATTTTGGCAGACTTTTATATAGAATTGGATTGATATTTCTATTAGCTCTACGATTTCCTTTAGACTAAAATTTATTTTCAAATTAAATTTTATTTCTTTATGAAAACTAGTTATGATTTGTAATTCCTTTTAGGATTTGGATTAATATTTCCTATAGGATTTAGGACTTTGTCTAGCACTATAAATAGAGGATGAGAGTCAAGGTTTTATTCATTTAACTATCAACTATCATCTATTGGAGTGCAAACTCAAGAGCATGTCAGGCTAGTTCTTTTCATTCAGTTCTAAAGGGAGGTGAATCCTTGTTATAAGTAATTGATTAATTGAGTATTATTATTTATTCCTTCTTGTATGAAATTTCTTCTAATAATCTGTTTTCATTGATTGCATGTTAATTGATCTAATTGATTTGATATGGCCAATTGAGTTAATTTGATCATTATCATCTGCTAGATTAAAATTGGTATTACGTGTAATTGATACCTTTCTTCATCACAAGTAGTAACTTGGTAATACTAATTGTGGACAAGCTTTTGTGTATTGCTTACATTATTAGAAAACAAGTTAAACAAATCGAGCTTATGTGTTTGTTGTTTGGATTAGCCTAATTCTCTATTTCTTAATGCTTCTATCATATTAAATTTAGAGAGTTTATTCTAGGTTGTATGCTAGTTAGAATCTGGCGGAGAACTTGTTTCATACAGTGATAATCTAAGGAGAATTTCGGATATCATAGCTTATTGTTATCTAGAGCTAATAGTTTCATTGAAGGGAAAATAATAATAACTTGATTAATTGATTGTTGTACTTGGTGAAACTGAACTGCAGAACTAAAGTTTTTACATTTTTGGTTAACTTCATCATTAATTCTTGTTTTCTTAGTTTCAAAATAATTTTCAAAAAATCCTCAATCTTTATTTTCTATCAAAATAATAGAATAAATATAAAACAAATCACTCTCTATGGGATCGATCTTTGTTTACTACTGTGCTAATTGTTTGAATTTGTAAAGTGAAAGTGAGGTTAATTTAGAAGTATAAACGACAGCTCCCAACCTTTAACTTAAAAATGCCTTGACCGTATCATAAATCGTATTGTATTGTAGAATACACGTAACGTATTGCAAGATATAACCAAAACAGATATTTGATAACCAAAGGCACAGCAGATTAGTGGACTAACAAAATTATTACACATGGATGACCCATTAACATTAAACTGATATCATTTTTCCTGTTCCACCACACATTTAGATTGACTGATGGAAAGGTAAAGGTAGTATGAATGCATGCATAGTTGCATTGCATACACTACAACAACAATCAAACAATGATAGTTATTGATAAAACGTAGTCTTCTTACCTCTAATAAACTCCACAGCTTCATCCAAGACCAAGTTCAATAGTTGATCATATCCTTTCAGCGTCCCTGTTACTGTATGACAAAAAGTCACTCAACTGGTTATCAGACTGAATACAAAGACATACTTCAACATAGGAAAATAACCATGTATCATTGGTTAAAGTGCTAGAAGTTAGCAAGATAGATAGGGGATATAAAATATAAAATAATATTTTTATGGGAGAAGAGAATGTGGTACTACAAAGAAGATGGAGGACAAGAGGTCCCCAAAAAAAATACAAATTAAACAAGAAAGCAAAATTCATAAAAAATTTAGTCTTGGCTAGTAAGAAGATGATAGTATATAGCAAAATAAAAGTGTTATTGAGTTGTAAACATCGGAATCAAAAGTTCAAGACCCTTCAAAGATGCTAGTTAATGAGATAGCGGATAATTCTATGAGCTATCAATATTTTGCCAAAGGAGAGCGAGTAAGAAGAAAAAATTGAACGAAGAAAGACTCGATAATATAAAATGCCATCACAAGAATAGTTGGCCCCGGTTCATCTCTAACAGTATTAGAATGACTTGATTGAAATGTTAAAAAAAATACTTTAGTGCCTAAGCTATCAAAATTTTAAAGATATATAGCTTAGTTAGAGCATGACTTTGGCCATTGGTCGCTTTTCCCCAAACTCTTTCTTAGAAACATCTTCCACTTGTTTCCTTCATCAGACGACCCTATACACTTTTTCCTATAAGTACAATTTAGCCGACCACCCGAGTGGCATAACCTAATTACAAAAAAGAAAAAACCAGAGTTACCATATACTCTCTCATAGACTAGCTAACTGCGTATTGGTACTTGCGTACCCAAACAAGTTTGGGTACTCTTACGTACCAATATTCTAAAATTAGAGTACCGAATTTTTTTCGCTGTTTAATTATAATTGCACAAATATCAATACTATAAATTAATATTTGATGCTCAAACATTACATTTGTACTAAAATATTTATAAAATAATCAACTTGTTGATTCAACTAAAAATCTTATATAAAATTTAAGTTTATTACATTTAGATTTTAAGAGAATTTTCAACTATAAGAACTTATATAAAGATACCCTAGCGTATCGTGTTTTAGCTATATAGAGTACCGCATACCCGTATTCGTACCGCGTACTAAAACGTACCATGTTTTAGTGTTGGGAAAAACTCTATACCACAATCTATCCCAAATCAAGACAAAATACAGCTAAACCAAACAATACAGCACCTACAAAAATATTTTTACCCCCAAAAAGATCCCTTAAGAATTCCACAAAAAGGCCAGTGGCACAAGGATAGACCTTGTGAAGCCAAAAGGAAAGCGTACTCAGCATAAAAAAATAAATTAAAAGTTTGATGGCCAAGAGCTCCACACCCTCAACAAAATACTACTCGTTTCCCAAAAAATGGACCATATTACGAATAATGGGAGCTACATCCCATCTCTACCTCTTAAAAATATTGACATTTTTGCCCCCTCCATAATATCTACCAAAGATGATGCAGAATCATATCCTATTTAGTATTGACCACTTTGAAACTCAACCCCCTCCCCCCAACCCCACTTTTTCTTTTCCAAGCTCTCAAAAACAGACCAAAGGAACCTGGCATCACCCATGCTAAAACCCACAAAGAGAACACCATGGCACATAACTGACATACAACCTCACCAAGAAGCAACAAATGATCTATCAAATCCCAATCCTTGACGCATATAGCATCCATTTACCAAAAATCTACCCCTTCTACATAAAAATATTGGGTCAAAATCCTCCTATGCGCTGCTATCCAAGTAAAGAAGCCACTTCTGCAGAAAACCCACTTGCCAAATACTCCGCCACGGAATGCCGAAGTAGCCCTACCACACAAATCCTTATAATATGATTGAACCAATAATCAACCAGAATATACAGGGGTTATTAAAAATGCAAATTGCCATTTAACCATCAGAGGATACAGAGTTGCATGTACTATAAAGAGATTATGTTGATACTTCACATCCTTGAGCACTTTCTGGAAGAATGCCTGGAAAGACGACCCAAACAATCAACAAAGCCATAGTTTTCTTGTCTGACATGAGCACTTAATAGTTGATTCAATGAGTTCTCCATCAACTTCTTTATCTCCCTAAATAAAGCCTCCAAAGATGTAAATCCCAATCAAATGCAACATTGATGACCACCCAACATACAATGACTGACTTTTTTGTGAGACAACGATCCACAGTTGACGTGTATCATTTCTAAAACAATGAAAAAACCTTACATAACAAAGACTTTTCAAAAGGAATGTCACTGAATCCAAACTAACCACATCGAAGGTACAGACATCAACATATAGAGTTTTTTCACCCTTTTATCGACTCTCAAATGCATAATTTTTAACATTAACATTTGTGAGCCTGATTAAAAGCTACCTCTATCAAAATATTATGTCAATATCGACTTTTTCAAAGCCCAAGTGAGACATTTTTATAATTCATTTAAGTTTTGAAAACAATAAATTTTAAAATATTCATAATTGTACTCATAAAAATTAAATGGATACATATCAATTTTCAATATGAAAGTGTTCCAAATTGAAATTTAAAAAGTATATTGAAACGGATGGAGTACATATGAATACATAACGGATGGAGTACATATGAATACAAAGACAACAATTATAGCAACAATTTTGAAATAGTAATTTCTAACCTTGTCTTCCACCGGTGAGCTTGACTTGGACACCCTTGTCAACAAACTTAGCTAAATCCAGAACAGTTTCTTTCCTGCCCGACTGAAAATTTAAATTCATCATATAAGACGACAATACCAAAACTAAACCAAATATTATCGATACTGTGTGTTTGTGTGTGTTTAGTGTGTGAGAGAGATAGAGTATTACCATAATTGCAGTGATACGGATCAAGCGAGAGTTGGAGCTCAGAGAGTAGCTTTAATGGCGATGAAGAAAGTGGAGAATAAAAAGGGTGCCCTAGATTCTCTCTCCTTTTCCCGCTGAAGAGAAAAAGACAGATTTTGAGTCTCTGAGAGACATATTTAGTTACGGGGATAAATAACGATTTGGCCACTCGAATGGGTACGGTTTTTATTGTAGTTATTAAAAAAAAATTTATTATAATCGAATAATTATATTTTTAAAAATTTTTAAAATGGTCATTTTGTTCGATTTTTCGTTCAAAAAATTAACGGAATACTGACTGTGAAAATTGACTCTATTTTTTTCTACAAATTGACTCTACGCAAGCATTACCGAAACGTTTCTTAAAAATAAAAAAACGGAGTATAGGCCAAGTCATTAAGAATAATAATAATATTAAAATAATAATAATAAAAATAATAATAATAATAAGAATAAGAATAATAATAATTTCAAAATAATAATAATAACAACAACAATAATAATAATTTTTAATTAATAAAAATAATAATAATTACAAAATAATAATATTAATTTCACAATAATAATAATAATAATAATTTTTAATAATAATAATAGTATTTTATACCATTTGGAATCCAAGGGTCACTACAGTTTTAGTTTCCGGATCTAAAAATATTTTCGTATCTCATTCGTTATTTTTTTTATTATAAAAAAGGAGTTTAATTTATGTTAATATTAATATAAAAATATAAATTATAGCAATAATTATAATAATAATTTTTAAAATTTTAAAATTTTAAAAAAAAATTATATAAATTATTAAAATATTTTTATATGAAGCTGATGTGTATTTAAAAAAAATAATTTTATTAATTTAAATTATTTGAGTAAGGGTAAATTTGACAAATCATTTTGAAAATAATACAAGGATGTTTTATATCATTTAAAAATAATACAAGGATATTATTTAAGAAATTATTATTAGATAAAAATATTTTATATTATTTGGAATCCAAGGGTCATTTTTTTATTACAAAAAAGGAGTTTAATTTATGTTAATATTAATATAAAATAATACTGTGTACTAAAAATTTTATATTTTTAAATAATAATAATAATTTCTTTTATTTTTTTTAATGGAGAATAAAATAAAATAAAATTTCTTGAGAATCTGATAAAATATTTTTATATCCGAAAACTAAAACTGCAGTGACCCTTGGATTCCAAATGATATAAAATAATAGTAATTGTAATAATAATATTGTGAAATAGACAGATAGAAAATTATTATTGTGAAATTATTATTATTTTTATTAATTAAAAATTATTATTATTGTTGTTATTATTATTATTTTGAAATTATTATTATTCTTAATATTATTATTATTTTTATTATTCTTAATAATATTATTTTTATTATTATTATTTTAATATTATTATTATTATTCTTAATGACTTGGCTTATACTCCGTTTTTTATTGTTAAGAAACGTTTCGGTAATGCTTGCGTGGAGTCAACTTGCAGAAAAAAATGGAGTCAACTTGCACAGTCAGCATTCCGTCCGTTTTTTGGACGAAAAATCGAACGGAATGACCATTTTGTAAGTTTTTGAAAGTACAATTATTTAATTGTAACAAAAAAAATTTTGATAACCACAATGAAAATCGGACCAAGTACAGTGACCAAAACGTTATTTATCCCTTTAGTTAAGTGAAGGGATCTCCGGCCCATGCAAAGCCCAATCCTTGCTTGGGCTCAACCAACCGGAAGGGCGATGCTTTGATCGTGGTAAAATCTGTTTTTCTGTCCCTTTATCGTGAAACACATCACGTAGAACTCCCTTTAGATGCTTATAATAGACAGAAGACGAATTAGTCCATGATTAACTTCAAAAGCAACATCTAAAGTAGAATATTTAATACACAAAGATGGTTGAAACACATCACGTAGAACTCCTTTATGATCAATTCTTTTTAATAACATTACTCTTTAAACGTGTTAAATCATTTTTCTCATTGAACTAAGGTCGAATTTACGTTTACATTATTGAAATCAATTTTTTTACAATCGACTCCACAAACTACACATTTTTTACAATCCGTTACATGTATTTTTTGTTAAATAATTTGACTTTTAACATAATTAAGACATCTGACTGAGAGGTTTTGTCTATGTCGTATATTTGTCAACTCGACTTGCTATGTGAAAAATAAAATAAAATAAAATAAAAGCTAAATATATTAAATACAAATTGTTCATCTTCACTCTCATCCTTATCTCTACTTTTCACATCTCAGCCACACGTTTATCGTCTTCTTCCCTAGCTTTTTTTCAGTTACTCAAATTGAAAAGTGTAAAAATTAAAAATTAAATTGAAATATATGAGAAAAATTTGTCTGTATATAAGAAATTAAATTATTAACAATAATATTTTCAGTTATAATTTTTTGGACTAAAATAACCTTAAAATATACTTTTGGATATCGATTTGTTTCGGACTCGTTTCACAACTGCTAACAAATTACGTGGACAACGGATCCGTCATTTGGTTATACAAAAAAAATACAATAAAATAAAACAAATAAGACTTAAGAGTTGGAAGCATTCTTAATTTGCTACTTAGATTCGCTTACCAACTTTTTGAACATTGTATTAAGTACATTTTCTTCTTTTATTATGTTTTAAATTATTCGTGCTCTCAATAGGGACACGGATTTGATAAGCAACCTAGCTATTACTTTTAACAAAAAATTTACGTGGACAGAAAAATTAGATACGGATATATTTGAATTTTATTTATTTGTGTTTTGACTCCAATGAAAAGTAAAAATATAAATAAATAAAATTTAAATATATTTATATTTAATTTTTATATCCAACTGTCATATCCATCTAGGAGAGCTCTACTTTTAAACTAGTAAATCCTAATTTTAAGGTACATACAAAATATGGTTTATGTTTGGAGAATTTAGTGAAGTGAGGTGGATCCCACCATGCAGGCAAATATTGAACATGTGCTGAAATGAGTCTCCTCTTGAGTTCTTGAAAACTCTTTTCACATCCCTTGCTCCAACCGAATTTTGTATCTTTTTGAGTCAGCTGAGTTAATGAAGTGGCGATTCGAGAAAATCCTTCCACGAACCTCCGATAATAACCAGCTAAGCCCAAAAAACTACGTATTTTAGTCACTGACTTAAGTTGCTCCCAGCTTTGTATTGCTTCAATCTTCGATGGGTCAACCGATATTTTGTGATTTGATATCACGTTCCCAAAGAATGCTACTTCCTTAAACCAGAACTCGTATTTCTTCAACTTGGCATATAACTTATTTTCACGAAGCTTTTGGAGTATCAGCTTCAAGTGTCGATCATGATCTTCACGGCTTTTGAAGTATATAAGGATGTCATCAATAAAGTCAACCATAAAATGATCCAAATATTCTTTGAATACTCGGTTCATCATATCCATGAATGTGACGCCCCCAAAATAGGTATACATCACTCATCTTGAGTCGCCAAATACATGGTACAAAAATCAAATACAAACTTCTTTAATACAACTGTCTTGTAAAAATACGACAAAACATAGCTGAGTTTTTAAAACGAATATTGTCTTCTAGACAATATCCACACTCAATGAAGTCCTCATTACAATTATTATCACACTATTTCACAAAATAGTGAGGACTAATAAAACCACTTATCCTAGACCATCACTCCATTCCCCGACTCGTCCCAGCTATATTCTCATTTCCTGAAGAGAACAATGAAAGAAAAGGGTGAGCTCAACTAGCCCAGTAAGAAATATAATGACTAAGATAATGCAGAATAAATTATCCTTAGCCTTCAACAGTATAACAACTGATAGAATATAATAGACAACAAGTTTTAGATCAACAACTGCAGCGGAACAAGCAATCCATTAGAAGAGTTAAATAGAGCATGATATCTACTATCTTCTATGATTTAAAAAGTTTTTCATCAACTTTATCGCTAAGACTCAGCTTAATAAATAAATCACATCATCGAATCATCCCTGCACTACGGGTTAAGGATATTCATGTAATCATCAATGGTTATGATTATACTGAATAATCCCTGGTCATAATCATACCAACAACTGTCCATCAATGCATTACGGGCCAATGAGGACTTTTACTACATCATTTGTAATATTACGGGTCATGATTATACCGAATGATCCCTGGTCATAATAATACCAATCAACAGTCCATCTATGCATGTACGACAAAGATGACTTTCATCACAATATAAGCATGAGGATGATGACAATGATATAAGCATTAATCAAACGAAATCAAGGATAAATATTAAAGACTTTAAATTTATCCAGAGTTTAAAAATATCCAAATTGTCAACATGATACTGCTTTGTGGAGTAAAATTTAAGAATAATATTGTATCAAAATGATTTGGACCGAAAAGAAATCAATTTTTATCATGAATAGTACTCGTCATGAATAGTACTCTGGGTAAATAGTACCCCGTGAATAGTACTTCGAAAATAATATCCTGTGAATAGTACTTTATGAATAGTACCCGTGAATAGTACTTTTGTGAATAGTACCGTATAAATGAATAGTACTCATAGACAGTACTCCGGCATGAAAAGCTTAAAATTTAACAAGAATGTTCAAAAATATCCTTGTGAAACGATACTGGATGAAACGCAAATTTCAAGGATATTCTACTAATTTCATGGAGTATAGAAGCCAAAACTTTAACAAAATAAGTATAAAATTTGTAATCTGAAATGAAATAATATTAATTACATACTACAGAGTATGGAAGAAAATATTATTTCAAGCGAATATTGAACAAAAATAACATCCCTTACAACTGTTGAACGAAGATATTATTCCTACGAATATTGAACGAAGATGATATTCCTTACGAATATTGAACGAAAATAATATTCATACGAATACAAAAAATAATATCTTTTCAGAATATGAAATAAATAATACTCCTTACCTCAGAAGAAGACTGGATACTGGAATAGTGAAGTAGTAGACTTCTCTTCTTCTTTCTCTCTATAGCTTTTCTCTCTATAATTTCTCTTGTGAGTCTTAGTGAATTGGTGAGAATGAAAGAAGAATGAGCTTCTATTTATAGGAAAACATAGTTTCGATAATTGCACATTTTGGGGCTAAAAATATTACAGTATAATACCTTCATCTTTTCCTTTATTTTTAATTTAGTCCTGCAAGTATTATCAAACTTACACCACCTCCCCTAATAGTACATCATGTGAATCAATAGTACAATCATGTGACTCAATAGTTCTATACATGTGAAAAAATAATTACAGTATAGTACCTTCATCTATACCTCAATTTTTAATTTAGTCATACAATTATTATCAATCTTGCACCACCTCCCCTAATAGTACATACATGTGAATAAATAGTACACACATGTGAATCAATAGTTATAAGCATGTGAATTAATAGCAATTAATTGCTCATTTATCCGATTAATTGCCCGATTGGTCAATATAACTTTTAGACATCAATTATTATCAGAATAGATGTCGATTTCCACTAACACTAATAATCCCAACGCAATGGAAATATCAATTTCATCTTTAATCAAAATAAACTTATTCATCATTAATATTATAACTCACAATATTTAACAACCAGGTCATTCCTAGGAAAGATGGGGCTTTTCGATAAAGATTTCTCTCTATTGGCGCGCAATTAGATGACCTAACCTCTCCTTGACAGAACTTCTAGACATTGTCAATATTGCAAATAATAATATAAATAACTTTGTCGTCTCAATTATTGATTTAATAATATAACATATTATGCAGATGATACTGTGACAACAATTAAATCAATAATATGAGAGATATGATGCAACAATTACTATAGTAATAATTGAGTATAGCTGAGTGATTTCTTACGTAAGCATCAATAATCAATACCGTGTGCTACTATGCAACCACGCGTATTACTGTACTTTTACTACCGGGTAGTTCAACAGTTTAATGGTAAAACTTTCGCTGTTATTTTTATAAAAAGATATTTCTTTCGTTTTCTAACTACGACAATACTTATGTTGTGGGGTCCACCAATGATTGTGCCTTCGTACGAATATTCCCTGTTAAAACGAATATTTCCCGACACAACGAATATTTTATATCAACTTGCTTACTTTGCAAAATTTTCAAATATCATCCTTAACTTTAACCTTTATCAATTTAACTATTTACTAAATAAAATAATAATTATAAGAAAATTGAATACTTTCATTTCATAAAATTCGGGGTCTTACATTCTACCCTCCTTATGAAATTTCGCCCACGAAATTTACGTACATACCTGATATGCCGAAGAGGTGAGGATACCTCGTCAGATTCTAACTCTTGAGGTATAAACTTTGAGTGTCGAATATGATCCTTCTTATCTAAGATTTTAACTCGTATCTCCTCATACGTTAAATCTTCCTCTATCTTGTCCGGTTCTAATTCAATACTGTGGTTCGGGTCATCCACATATTTACGTAACATCGATACTTGAAAAACGTTATGAACACGCGACATACTTGGCGGTAAGGCGATTCTATAGGCCACAGTTCCTACTCGATCGAGGATTTTAAATGGTCCAATTAAATTGAGGGTTGAGATTTTCTCTCTTCATCGACTCTTAATTCTAGAATAACGCCCTCTTGAACCTTCTTCTTCACATTTATCAACTCTGGGTCTGTAGCTTGGGCGACCTTTAACTTTATCAATTAAATTCGATTCTACTCATATATTTGATATCACCACGTGGGTCCCTAGAGTCTTTAACTCTATCTTCATCATTTGTAAGTTATACAAAATGGGTTTTTGTGTTAACAACATCGCACTCATAAATGCATACGATTTTTTACTCAACGCGTCAGCTACCATGTTCGCTCTTTCACGATGATATTGAATGGTATAGTCATAACCTTCAACAGCTTGAGCCAACATCTTTGGCGCATGTTACGTTCGTTTTAGGCGAAGAAATATTTAAGGGTTTTAAAAATGGGTTTTGTACTGGGGTCAATACAAAATTTGATTTTACGCTCTAGGGTAGGTCAAGAAGTCTTCAGGAATATGTCAGGAAATTTATTAACAATAGAAATATCATTCAAAACTGTGACTCTAATCCCAAGACTTGGATAGAACATCACATTGATACCTATCAACTTGCTATCGTTATTCACGGCGTCGCCTACGGAAAGTCTGGCTTCGGTGCATTCCACACAAGGAAGTCACCAGCGAAAGGCTCGGGGCTCTTTACTTATGGCTTGATATGACAGTGATTGACTTTAGTGGTTTGGTTGCTTGGATTCGAATAATAGGTATGTTAGGAACATGAAAGCTAACAACCTTACGAAAATAATCAATTTTGGCATGATAAGTAGTTAACCAATCGATTTCTAAAATCACATCAAGGGCAAGTATTTTCAAAGAGATAAGATCAACAGGTAACTTGAAAGTGTCGATTTGAATCAACAAGATTTATAAACAATGAAGGTAACGAAGGTTTCTACTAACGAAGTTT